>JAULAV010006945.1:0-464163 GCA_030789695.1 Scilla litardierei | reverse complement strand
GACATATATCCATACAGTTTCAAAATTTACATGTTACATGAGTAATCCGTGTGTGCTTGGAGCAAGGCACATTGCGCATCAGTAGAATGCATGCAACGCAAGCTTCCTAATTCCTACAAATCAAAAATAAAATGGAACGTGTTTTTAACAGAAAAATGATTTATGGTAAAATCTGGAAGCACACATCAAAAATCCAATTGAACCCAATATCAACTGGAAACATCATGCCTTAATAAGGGTCATCAGTTTGGGGTCGCAATTGGCACATGGCCTATGCATGCAAATAAAGTGTGCCTAGTGCTATATACCGGATAATTGACCTTGCGCATCCTTAACCTTGCACAGTTCACTGATGATGTCCCACATATTCATTCTATCCATCGGCAGTTCATTCAAGCATTGGATGCCGATTCTGAACACTGAAGCCATACACTCCATTGTTCTTGCGGCATTAGTATTCCGAGCATTGTCACTTGCTTTTTTGTCTTCCTCTTGGAGTAAATGAGCATCCACAATATCCATGACTCGTTCAGGAAAGGCCGACACCACAAATTCTTGAAGGCTTCGACCTCCATTGGACATATCATCTGTAGGTCTCCTTGCAGCGAACATTTCCAGCAGAAGAATGTGCATCTGGTTGAAAATTTATTTCCAATTCTGTATTCTGTTTTTGTTGCCATTTAAATGATGCAAAGTTAAAATGTGCACCTGGTGCTAAACTGCAATACATTTTTCCAACAGACAGTAATAAAGGAAAATTCAGAATTTCATGCAGAAAATTGAAGTGATTAATAAGAAAAAACACCATGGAATATCCTAATGTATCATCCATGTGCTTGCTTTGGATTTCTCAGCATTTAATAATTTGGCATCACATAGATTGAAGGCTTTTTCCTTGATGCAACAACGTGTTTAAAATGTCATAGATTGAAGGCTTTTTCCTTGATGCAATAATGTGTTTAAAATGTGCATAGATATTCAAAGTGATACAAAGATGGCTAGCATAGTATTTAAATACAATTAGTTAAAATTTAGGAATAAAAGGTTCACGCTCTCAATACTATGATGTCACTGTAGCCTTTCTGTTAAGTATATACCACTACGGCTTTTGCTGAAAATTTTAGAATTTAAAAGATGGGAATGTATGCATGCCTTTAATATATCAATATTAAAGATTCTATCATGGAAATGTATATTAATGTGTATCTAAGGACTGTCTTTGTGGAAAATCAAGAATAAAGATTCTTGATTCTAGAAAATGTTGCATATGAAAACATGGAAATTTATGCAAGTCTCACAAATCATATTAAGAGAATGCTTGAGTATCAAAGCATAGTCAAGAGAAACATTTGAACCTTTACTCACCATAAAAGACACATCCTTTAAATGGCAAACACCAATGTCAATGAGATCCTTCATCTGCCCAGGTGTCCCAATAACAATGTCCTGTGAAGTATAACAGAAACTAAGTGACATCAGATGCAATAAAAATGTATTTCAGCAGCAAAATAGAAGGTCCCACGCTATGATCTAAATATGTTAAGCATCAGGTATTACGCATAATGGATGATGGGAATTGTTTACAAATATGTTGAGCATACAGATAATTGGCACTTGGGACATAGCTGGTAATATGTTAATAAATTTGCAACAATTAGCAGATATCATGTGTGCATCAAAGTCTTAAATATTTAAGAAATCATTATTATTATCTAAGCTAACACTAAAAATTTTGCAATCAAGGCTCAATTACATGAAAGTGCAACCATGGATCAGATCTAAACAAAGAAACCCTAGCAGATATGAAACATATATAATCAGCGGAGACAAAATGCTTGCAGATATAAAGAAGACATCCCTCGATTGTTGGGGATGTATAGTTACACCGACACCATCTTTTGAGTAGTAGTCTGTGACATTGTTCTTCTCTCTTTGAGCTCCCCACTTCACTTTTGCTGCCAATCACAAAGGAAATAAATTACGTAAGGAATGCACTACTATCGAGCGAAATCAATTAAATTGCTGGCTAGAGCAAACAAAATCTCTTTTCTTTTCTAATCTAGTGAAACAATTTGAACAACAGCAAAACTAAGTTACCAAAGCTACTGGGCTTCTAACAAACTTATGTTCAGTGTACAATTTTCTAAACATTGGAACAATGGCTATGGAAAGTGGTAAAATTGTCATGAACTACTCATGGATTCAGGGATTTAGCAGGGTTTAAGTTGTGATGAAGCTCAAGTCATTTTACCACCGCCATCAGATCAAATTCAGGTCACTGCTAACAAACACATGTTTGTTTGAAGAACGGGTAAAATTGCAATGAACTGCTCACAGATTTATGGCTTTAGCAGGATTTAAGTAGCAAAAAAGTGATAAAATAGAAAATAACAGAAACTATGCAAACTATGCAGATCAAATCATTTTAACAAACTATGACCCGTGCCCTCGGATTTAACATATGAGCCCAAGTCATTTTAACAAAATGCTCACAGATTTAACATATGAGGGCATGGTTCTAAATCTAAATGCTCACAGATTTAACATATGAGCCTAAGTCATTTTAACAAAATGCTCGCAGATTTAACATATGAGGGCACAGTTCTTAATCTAAATGCTCACAACTATGCAGATGATGCTCACAGAAATCATGTATTAATGAACTGAAATCCATATGCATACACAACCAAGAGCAATGCCTGGCAATGAATGTCAAATGTCAATGAAAAGCATTAAGAAATCCACATGAATATCAAAATGCCTGGCAAAGAAATTTCATTCTGACTTCCCAACAGGCAGTCCACAGTGTAGAAAACTGTGGCTGGGATTTGATATGAGATGGTTTTAAAAGCACATGCCAAAGTTAAGGTTTAAATGATAAATTGGAAGTTTACTGGGCTAAAAAGTTCAATCTGTTAAAAACCTCATACATGTACTATTTTACTACTGCAAACAATTGTGTGTGCTTAAGGAAAACAACCAATGGTAAAACAGAATCATAGATGTTTGTAAACAGAAACAATAAATATGTATTGATGCGCATGTTGCTAGTGCCACATTTCATTGACATTCATTTCTTAATGCTTTTAAAAAATACAGCAAATGATGATCCAAAATCAATGCGATAGGATCCATCCTACAAAGTATAGAGCTGAGTAGAAAGACATGTTAAGGTGTCATCCAAGAATTATATAGCACTAATCTTGATTGATTACAAACAACATGCTTACCATCATTGCCTTTCAGACAACTCCAATATGTGGATCCTCTCCTTGCCTTATAACATTCACCAAGATGTCCGACATTACCTAGTTGACATCCCCTTCCCGACCTGTACACGGCACATATATATGGTATCAATCTTAAAGCATGCTTCCCTAAATTTTGGATTATTGCTGCAGCTCAGAAATATTAAGCAAAACAATAGACTTGAAGCACAATATATTTGATGGAGTAATATGCTAGTGTAACCCTATGACATGAAGGAAACACTACCGTAATTAATATTACCATAGTCTGGATGAACATCATGCATATATGCTCAAAATTCCAAAAAAAATTTGATGATTACATGAAGTTTATCGCATTTGTAGTAGAACTGTAGTTGATATCTTTTAAACTTGAATGCAAAATTGCAATGCAAAAAATGGACTGGCTGTTTTCAGTCTGCAATTTGGTAACCAGATTCGTTACCCTGCAGAGTTAGTTATATGGTGATATCTCAAAAAAATTTACCCGTTTCTTGTTAATTTAGAGGCAATTAGCTCACCACTTAAAAAATCTTTACATGGTACAAAATTGCTTTTTCTTCCAATGGAGAAAACTCAAGCGTGATTTTAATAAGCCTTAACCATAGCCTTCACACTTAAGAACACATTGAAGAAGCATACGACTTCAGGAAGATCCGGTCCAAGATGACTACATACGCCATTACCAGCTCATAGTCTATGCTTGGTCCGATCTCAAGGCTGAACATATCGTCACTCAACATGACCGACTTGCTTGCCTTTTTGCGAGATACCTGGGCGATAACGTCCCTTGATTTGCTTCGAATCTTGTAGCTCCGCCTCCAGAAGCGGTCGTCGCCCATGAAAACCTTTATGTCAATGTCGATTTTTCAGATGTCGCCTCCCATGAAAAATCTCACGCATCAAGCAGGCGAGGCCAAAGTTGCTGGAGCTGATGGCGATCCCTTTCACATGCTCCATGTGGATGCCGGCGATGAAGTGCTCAGCTCCGTGATGAAGGGCTTCGAGATTGGCCCATCTGCTCTCTCCTTCAACCTCCAGCGAAGTGTTGCAGCAACCCATTTACAAAATTTTGACAAAACCTCAATCCCAACCATTTGAAGAGTGTGGGTGGCAGTCCCTAAAATTGAAGATTGAAGGGCATATATTTGTTCAAAGGAGGAGCACACTGATCAAAGAAAATTGGATGGGCTGAGATTTGTTATTTCCACCATTTTTTATTTCCACCATTTTTGAAAAATATATAGATGATATTCTTAATGTCATTGATGCAGGTGACAGACTTTTGCCCTAGGCCAGGAAGAAAAGGGTGAGAAATGCAGCCAAATCCTTTGAATCAAATCATCAAAAAGTTGTGTTTTCAAGTAGTTTCAAAAGAATAGCCATATTTATATTTAACAAAAGAATCCAGTCTTCTCCACAGATACAAAAGGTAGGAGCACTTAAAGAGGATTGCATGCAAAGCAAATACATGGCTAATTGATATGAAATAAGGTGGAAGCTCACCAAGTGCTGTTCCAATGCCCCAAAGTGTGGCCTCAAGCTGAACCTGAGGAAGAAGCTTGCTGAGAGGAGCCTTCATAAGTGAACCATGGGTAGATGTAAATACCAGAGGTCCAAATGCTGAACGATCCTTTTCAAGCCACGAATATGCTCTTTTCAGTTGTATTGTATCATATGGAGCAGTTTTCAGATCAACTCGACCACATTGGACATCTTTAATTGTAAATAATGCTATATGCATGTCGAGATACAGAACAAATGTGTTCAAACCAGATCCTGTCAAATAAAGAGCAGCATGAATCGATCAGCTATAAAGATGTCTTTATTTGACCATCTCCAAACTTTGATTGATATATAAAAGGCAATGTATATAAAAGGCAATGCAATAAAATTTTGATTTATAACATTAAGGACTGTTTAAAAGTCAAGGCAATGCAATAAATTTTTTGAATTTTTGTCCTACGTGTCACCAAAACTATGATTATGAAAAAAAAATTATTGTGCTTGGTGATATGCATAGTTTTGATTTGTTAAATGAGTTAGTTGATATGCATAGTGGAGTTCTTGGAGAATGGGAGTTCATGGCAATTCAGTTTTTTCTATTCATATTTCATTGCATATTTCTTGAAGAATGGGAATTCTATGATTCATTGAATTTTTTACACCCATTAGCATCAGGATCCCTCAACATTTGATCAGAATTTTTTACAGTAAAAAAATTCTATGTGAGAGCTTGATGAAATTGAACTCAATTTTTTTGAGAACTGGATGAAATTGAACTCAAAAAAATTGACAGTACCAATTTTTTAGAACTTTTGACATGTGAACGTTTGAGCTTGATGAACTTTTAATGAAATTGATGAAATTGGTGAGAGCTTGATGAACAGGTGAGAGCTTGATGAAATTGAACTCAAAAATTGACCCACCATTTTTGACAGGATCCTGATGCTGTTGTGCTCAAAATAGGATGTGTTTTCATCGGTGAGAGCAAATGAAAACATTTCTGATAACATTATTGACAGAAATTGATGAAATTGGGTTAAGTTAACATTTTTGATAACATAACTGATATATGTGATTGATGAAATTGAGGAAATGCTAAACATTTCTGATAACATTTTTGATAACCACTTTTGATGAAATTGGTGAGAGCTTGATGAACAGGTGAGAGCTTGATGATATTGAACTCCAAAATTGACCCACCATTTTTGACAGGATCCTGATGCTAATTTTGAAAGTGCTCAAGAATGTTATCACCATTACTAAAATTAAAGTGCCCAGAAGTCAAATTTGACAGCATCCTGATGCTAATTTTCACAATCAAAATTAAAGTGCTCATTAGCTAATTTTAAATTAGCATCAGGATTTTAATTTTGATTTTGGAGGAGCATCAGGATTTTAATTTTCAAATAATACTGAATTTTAATTTTAAACTTTGATTTACAAAATTAAAGTGCTCATTAGCTAATTTAGTAATCAGGATTTTAAATTTGCTAATTTTAATTTGACAGCATCCTGATTTTTGATGCTAATTTTAATTTTAATTTTGATTTTAATTATAATTTTAATTTAGATCTCCGACATGATGCTAATTGTGACAGGATCCTGATGCTAATTTTCAAAATCAAAATGGTGACAAGATCATGTTGCTTAAAAACTTCACCAAATGCAATTGTTTTCATGGTTGGATGTGATTGGGGGGGAACGTGGTGACATGACTAATGCACATAATCTGATCAATGCTGCCAACTTCCACACTCCTATGTTTTGGTGACATGGCTAATTTTTACATCCATCTTTATTTTTCTGTTTGTTCATGTATCTTAATACGGTAACATTTTTTTAGCTCCCATCTTTATAGAATATTTTGTCTAAAAATGTGGGGGAAATGCAACTAACTTTACAAAAAAATTTAGAAACAAACTACATATTGGGGGACTAACATTTTTGTTAGTGGCTAAAAAGTTTGGTAGTAATTAAACAATGTGAGAATTAAAATCTCTTGAGGGGACCTAAATTTTGGGGAACTAAGACTTTGATTGGGGAACTAAGATTTTGAGGGGGGGATTTCTAAAATGAATCATGTCCACATTTTCAGGGGAACTAAGATTTTGAGGGGGAATATCTAAAATGAATCGTGCCCACATTTTCGGTGGAACTAAGATTTTTGAGGTGGAAATATCTAAATTGAACCGTGCCCTACGGGCACGTGTATATACTAGTATATATATATATAGAATAATGGCTATCATACGCCATATGAGATAGGCTCTCATACGCCCTCTCACATAAAGCAACCAAGTACAACCAAGTACAAGCCCATGTGGGCTTGTACTTGGTTGCTTTATGTGAGAGGGAGTATGAGAGCATATCTCATATGGCGTATGATACCCATTAATCATATATATATATATATATATATATATATATATATACATACATACATACATACATACATACATACATACATATATATATATGGAGATGCTATTGTGAGATGGGAAGCAAACCATCTTAAAGTGAGCAAATCCATCATGGCCGTCGGATCTGAGCCAACCGCTCAGATCTTCCCAATTTACCCGCTCACGCGCCCTGCACGTGAGGCCCAATTTCCCAGCCTCCCTCTCCCAATCGCGACCCCAGCTGCCCCTCGTGACCACGGCTCCCTCTCGCGGACGAAGAACCAAAACCCCGTCGAAAGCCTCGCTCCATCGCTCTATCAACCCCAAATACTCCCCCAGCCCTCACCCTCCCACGATCGATCTCTCCCGATCGACCCCAAAAAATCCCCAACCCCTCACTCTATGGCGGTCGCTCTCTCCCCGCCACCACAAAAAAGCCCTAACCGCCTCCCGTTCTCCAATTTTCACAGTAAATCAATTCGTTTGCCCCCCAAAAAACCATAAACCTAGGTTGTCTGCCCTCATCTGCTTCAAGGGGACTCTTCAATTTGTTTCTCGACCTAGCTCAGTTTATACATCCACGAGGTAAAATCAGCTTTTTTCTCAAGGAATGCCGAGGCTACACATGTCTGCATGCTTCTCTTCCTCTCTTCTTGTGTTTGATGTTGATGCCAAAATACTGGAAGAGATTTTCTCTGAGATGATGATGATGGTCCCCCCTTCTAAGATATTTTGAAGTGTATGGTTCATTTTCTTATTTGTTACATGGTTTTGTTTTGAGGCATACTATATTTCGTCATGTTCTTTTTGTGTATTTACAAATGAAAAAACATTATAAATCTGAAACATAATATATTTCATCATGTTCTCTAGTCCGATTATAAATCTGAAACATAATCTACTCCGATGAATCTCCTAACAATGTACATGATAGAGAACTATCAAAGGTATCCCGGCCTCCTAGAAATCTAATCTCTAGTCCTTGAGGTACAAGGTGACATTCTCAACACACCATCAATTAAGCATATCTGAATAGATATCTGAATAGATATCCGAAAATCTGATCATATAAGCATGCATACAGTTGTATACAAACATTAATTTAAAGTCCACTAAGGATTACATAATGCAAGCCAACTTACTTTTACACTCACATATATAGTACAAATGAAAATTGAATTCATTTTTGTTTCACATCTTCTGTCATGGTCACTAATATCCGATTAATGTCCGAATCTGATCCAATTCTGCATCATGCATGGACAGTAAATTCGGTATCCAAACAACATACGTTTTGCATCCGTATCCAAACGAAAAAAAATACAAATATTGTAATAGCAATATATGGCCGCTATCCTGCTATGTTAACATTCCTGGGTATGGATACCTGGATTCATTTACTTTACATCAGGTCTATTTGGAAAATTTACACGTTTAATTTGCTTGCATCATTGATTATAATTAACTGAAAACTGAAATGCATGGTTTATATTTGTTGTTTTTTATATGCCGTGGGTTAGCATATGTTATAAGTTCTTTGTTCAATCATTTTATCTCTCGTCGCCTTTGCTTTTCAAAGTTCCCAATATTTTAAGATCCATTAATTGAAACATCGTGCTATATGTTTGTTACAGGCTGAAACTACTGATATCTGGATGTAGACACCACAAGAGCTTCCAAGCATGCAATCAGCTCCATACTACAACTTGTAAAATTTCTATATATGTAGCGTTTATATAACCCTTCAAATGGATGTATTATGTCAAAGCTGTTAATGGAGAGAGATACGGTACAATTTGCTCTCATTATGCTATATGATAAAATCCATGTTTATCGAAAGGTTTTACATTCCAGGTTTATCATATTATGACATCTCCAGGATATATGTAGGTTGTGCAACCTGTTTGAGATGACGTCTCCATGATATCATATCATGACATCTCCAAATTTGACTTCGCATATCTGTTTGAGATGCATTCCTGGAAAGTGGAACCTGGAAGCATATATGTAGGTTGTGCAACCTGGAAGCTGGAGCACTTTGGTGGGAAATTTCTGTGCAACTGCAAATACCTGGAAGCTGGAAATGCAAATTCTTTGCAACGGCAAATTTTGTGCAATTGAAAGCTGGAGAACCCCTCAAATATGCAAATATGAAGCTGGAGAACTTCTCAAATATGAGTGTAACTACAAATTCTGAATTATTTTGTTTGGATTATGTATTTTTGTGCAAATTCTGTTTGTTTTGTTTGGATTCTGTATTTTTTGTTTGGATTGTATATTTTGAGTGTACCTTCTCAAATACAAATGTAACCGTAAATTTTGTGCAAATTATATATTGGAGAACTTCTCAAATATGAGTGTAAACTCTAGAACTTCTGAAGTTTGGATGGAGTATTTTTTGTTTGCAACAAATGTACTCAAATCATGCAAAGCATATGAGAATGCACTGAGAATGAAACTGGGTATCAAGAAGCAACTGTGCACCAAGAAGCAACTGTGCATCAGAACGTGCACCTAGGCATCAAGAGTCCCTTCTCATCTACATTCTGTCATTCCAGATTGGGCTCATTCCAGAATTTGTATCCAACCATTTGGCAGCACAACAACATGGGTATTCATCTACAAATTGTTGCACAACAAATGCTATTGCTGAAAACATTTGGCTTGAAAAATACTTTGCTGCGCGATCTTGTTTTTTGTTGTTTCTCCCTTCCCTTCAAGTAACGCATTTTTGAGAGAGCAACTTAATGGCTTTCTGTTGTTCCTCCCTTCCCTTCAAGTAATGCATTTTTGATAGATCTTTTCAAGATTTTGCTCTTACGATTTACAGACTACATCAAAGGAAGCACAAAACATCAAAGGTGTGGGCTTGTAGGATCAGCGTTAGCCATGTCATCTGGGTTGAATACATGCTCTCTTGACATAGATCTGTTAGAGATACTTGCCAGGAAGGATAAGATGCCAAGTTTAGTGTCGAAAGTTGAGAAAATTACCACTGAAATGAAGATAATTGCTACTATCCAGTCATGACTGTCTGATCCAGTTCCTTTACAGAAGTTTACTTACTGAAGTACTAGCTTAGCTTGATATTTCTCATGGTAAAGGTTAAGCCCTACAGGTTATTGGTAACAACTGAGGTAGTAATTTGCTCAATGATGTTTGCTAAGGTGAATAAACTGATACTCATTTGGGTTAAAATGGATATTTGTAATGATAATGACTCAAATAAATCATGCCCATTTGTAAATGCATTACGGCAACACTGCATTCCTTCTGACAAAGCAATCCCCTTTCTTTTGTGTGCTGCATGACTGAACACAACAATATGGCAGATCGAAAACAAAATTGCATTTCAAAATAACACAATATTATCACATAGCTTAGATAAGAGTACATTAGCAGTAAATTTTATCACAATATTATCACAATATTATCCACACACACACACACACACACACACAGAGTACATTAGCAGGAGCCACAGCTGACACATACACACATACCACACACTCTTGACATTTATTCATGGACATAGTCACATAGAAGGGCATCTCTAAGTAGCGCATTTCAGAGAGATTGACCAAGTCGCGTCATCGCTTGAACTCAGCACTTGGACACCTGAACCTTGCACGCCGCGACTTTCTTGTAGTTCTCAGGGTTGATGTAGCCCTTCAGGCTGGGATTCTTCCTGTACTGACAGAAGCATGGCTGCTGCTCCTTGAGCTTGGCGCAGCACAGGGCGGTTGGCGGCGTGGACTGCAGTATCGCGCTTGCGCATGCCATCAGCTCAATTGGCTTGCATGCCGCTGACACGGCAATTGGAGCCTGGCCTAGCATGATGGCAGAGAGAAGAAGAGTGAAGCACAGGAAGGGGGATGGTGTCTTCATTGTCAAAGCTGAACAGAGTTTGCAGAGATGAATGGAGGGTGGAGGGTCTATTTATATGACAATGGTGGTGTTAATTGCAGCAAAATTTGGATAGTAACATGTCATCATTGGACTCAGTGGTCATGCACTCCATTATGACTACTTGATGTTGTCCATTACCCATATGCAACAAAGGCATATAAAGGCGCTGATTGCAGGGAGGTGTGGGCTTGTAGGATCAGCGTTAGCCATGTCATCTGGGTTGAAAACAGGCGCTGGCTTCCTCGTGTAATTGAAAGAGATGTTTTTGTTTGCAGCAAGAGCTATGAGCTCTGATTCCTCCAGGCCCTTTGCCAGGCCAAGGGTGCATCTTTCTGTGTTGTGCTTGGCCAACACATCCTTAAATTTCTTGATCTGCAGCATAAAGAACATACAAGGGATCAGAAACAAAACATATCGGAACAAACATAATGGATATGATGAGTTCAGGCTTCAGGATGTGCTTCAAGCATAACTGATATAATTGGTTAACAACAAAATTATGATTGTAGATTTGATGTCATATTATAATGAAAATTTTGTCAGTTGAGGAGTCTGAAAATATGAAAAGCAAACTGAAAGGATTGCTCCATGTCCATATTTTCACAAATAACACGATCCCAAAGCTAAGAAATGGTTCAGTATCCCTAAGCTAAGAAAAATACTCTTTGTTTAAAACAATAAATGAGATATTACTGTGAAACTCTATGGCAGCTATTTTACAAGGTCTCTTCACATTCTGCTATGATACAGAATTGTCTTTATCTACAAAGTTCGGATATAACTAGATGGGTGGTATCCTTTCAATTCTGTGGAATATCAAGAAAAAAATGCAATGTTTTAAAGAATTCAATAATGCATACATGATATAATTTGATTTCTGATAATGCCTGGGACAAAAGTTCCATGGAATCCATAAGACTCTCTTTGCAGTAACGTTATTTTTACAACTGGATCACTCTCAAACCTTTTGGTGTCAATTATGTGAACCTGCAAAGAATAAAGATTTAATTCACATCTACATGAAAAACTAATGATTCAGTACTCGAGCAACTTACCTATACAGATTTAATGCACTTCTACATGAAAAACTAATGATGTTATCGACATGTTAACCTTAGGAGTCACAATAACCAAATTACGTATGTGATCACATGCAGAACTTGCCGCCGACAGTACGCTTGATAGTTTGCGTGCTTTAATGATATCTCCACCTCGTTGCTGTACGGTGGCGATAAACTTGCCATTTAACCTGGGAGCATATGTTAGTTCGAAAAATAAAGGTGAATCATATGGTGAGAGAATATCATTTAACCCACATGATATGCACAAATAATAAAATTCATGCAGTTTGTAATTGTTAGTATCAAATATGAATGAACATCTCAAATATGATATGCACAAAGAATAAAAATCCCTGGAATTAATTAGTATCAATAGCTATTAAGCAACTCTTCTTGGAGTTTTTTACAAAGTGCTCAACAATGCTAAAAGATCATTCTCTAAAGAGTGCCCAACAAGAATTGTTTCATTGTGGACAATGAATGGACCAGGAAAATTGGCCCATTTTCAAATTTGTCAAGTTGCATCTACAGACGTTGCAAATTTGTGTTTTCCTCTAAGCAACATTGCAAATTTGGGCTCCAGGTTGTGTTTCCTTCAAATTTGGGCTCCAGGTTGTCTAAATCCTCTGAAGTTTTGTAGAAAGCGATGAAGCCACTCTGACATTATTTCTTGCGTATTTACCCTTGCACTCCTACTTTTTACGTTTTCTACTAAAATTATTTGATCAGGATTCAAGAATGAATTCACCCATCGATTCCAAATAAGTCTTTTGTCTCAAAAGTTGATTTACCTTTCATGTTCAAATAATAGGATGTTGGTGCCACAAAAAGCTATTGATCGTTAACTAGTAGCTAGCCAATTCATCGTCAGCCTCTACATTGATGCTTTTGAGAAAAGCAATGTAGTTGTCGAGAGACGAAAACATTGAGCTCTTATAGACTCTAATCAAGGCGTTAAAGTAAATATATGCCACAAAAAGGATATGATTGATATTTACAAATTGACTAATGAAAAAACACCACTTAATTATGCTAATCTGACTTGCGACAGAATTGATTGTTCCAACTCTAAGTTATTTTATTAGCTATAGCTTTGAAATGATCAATAAATGGGGCATTAGTTGCAGCTGCTCTTTTTATTTGCCGTGAATCAAATGACAGATGCATTTTCAACAACATGATAAGCGTAGTCGTGAAGTTGAAGATATAACATGATAATGATATATGCATGATATATGCAAGCAGGCCAAATATAATATATCAAACTTTACGTGATTATAAAAGGCAGTTCTGGCAACAAAAGCATGGATATTGAACTGGAAATATCAAACTTTGCATGATTATAAAACTGTGCAAGAAATATCAAACTGTTCATGATTATAAAATCCAAACTGTTCATGATTATAAAATCCATTCTGGCAACAAAAAGCATGGTTATTGAACTGGCAACAAAAGCTTGCTTGCAGTTTGAGATTCCTGGTAGAATGAGATTCAGATTCCTGGCAATTGCTGCAAAACTGAAAAAATAATTTCCAGTATGCAGAGGAGCACGCTTCCAACTTCCAGCGTCCAGCTTCCATACAAACATTGATATCCACAAAATCATTGCTTCCAGCTTCCTTTCAATGCTGAGTGATAGAATTAGCAATTAATATAATATTTTTGCAATTAAAATTTATAAAAATGAATTTAAACAATGATGGAATATAGATGAAAGATTGTGTCATACCAAAGGCATATTGATGGACGATTGTGTCGCAGTGACATCACTCACAAGTTCTTGGGTTGAAACACTAAAAATAGAGAAAATAAAATTAGGAAAAATAACGCCTAAAATGAATCAAACGTATAATATGAAAAAATTACCTTTCTTTCATTGGGCAATTACGCCTATCGTGATGCACAAATTTGTTACAACATCGACATAACCGCAGAGGTTTCGATGCTATTTCTCTTGCCTTTTCCCCTCCTCCTTTAATCCGTTTTCCGCTACCTTTGGTCTTTGCAATGGAAGGTGGATGAATATCAACTGTTTCCGGTAATTTTGGCCTTTTCTCTGGTTGTGAATTTTGTGGATTTTCAGAAGTCAATCGCTGAATATCTTCAAAGGCCTTGTCAATCAAAATCTCTCCCATGTCAAGCCGTTCAGTTGAAGAGCGAGCAAATTTCAAAAACTTGTGAACTTTATTTGAAAGCTGGATGAACTTTAAATCTTGTTCCTTGCCGTAGATACCTTGAATTTCGACATCATTATTATCTCGAACTATTTCATTTGTTACCAAGGATGTCCATCTTTTTAAAATATAACATTGCGGCAAAGTATCAACAAATTCATTGCGCAATACAATAAGAATATGTCTACAATGAATCCCATCAGTTTCAAACTTCTTGCAACTGCATATTGCGGCTTCTTCTGGACCTTTATAAACAACATCTCTGGGTTTATCTGGATTCTTCATTTTGCCCATTCTTTTTACACAATATTGTCACACATTGCCTTCACACCCTCTCATCTGAGATGCATAGCTCAAGCTTTGAACAGCCTCTTCCTGAAAAACATAAAATTTTTCTTGGGTATATATCTCTGCCATCTGCCCCTCCATTTCTAGATCTGTAAGCAATTTTGGTTTTGTATGAATAGTCTCGTAATCAGCCGCCAACTCATTTTGCCGTTGTTTTCTTATAGCTCTTTCAAATCTAGAAACAAACTCAGTTAAGGTATTCATTTTATTCACATGCTTATCAATGAAAGAATTCATGCTTTCCGATCTTTGAGTTGTACGAATTCCAGCCGTGAAGATATCTTTAGAATATGCCGGTATCCATTTTTCACGAAACGAGTATAGATCGACGAGCCATTCTTGATTATTCAAATGGTTATTACATAAAACATTCTCCCATTTGATTTCAAACTCTTCAGGAGTCTCAGAATTCCAAACACAATCTTGAAATGGAATATTAAACTCACTTTTGAATGCCGTCGCACCTAGTTTATCTGGAAGTTTCTTTAAAACATGCCACATGCAATACTTATGAATGGAAGTAGGAAATACCTCTCTAATTGCAGCTCCCATGGCAGAATCTTGATCGGTGATTATCACGCTAGGTAAATGACCAAACATGGCTTCTTTAAACTTTTCAAACAACCAAATAAAAGATTCTATCCTTTCATTGCACATGAATCCGGCCCCGAAATTTACCGTTTGTCCATGGTGATTAACCCCGGTAAAAGGTGCAAAGATGAGACTGTATTGATTGGTGTCATATGTTGTGTCAAATATTAACACATCTCCAAAATATTTGTAATACTTTCTAGCAAGAGCATCTACCCAAAACACATGCGTCAAATTATTTTCATTATCTACTTGATACGCATACTCGAAAAATGGATTTATCTCTTTCTCCTCTTGCAAATGCTCTAACAATAAGTGAGCATCATACACTTTCTTCTCATCCCTCTCCCTTTGCAAGGCATTCCGAATATCTTTTTCTGTGCATCCAATATCTCCATAACCACCACTTTCAACTGCTAAGACTGAACTACAATCTGATGTCATTAGGTTAGCATCTTTTAGTGTGTTTAGGAGGCTTTTTTGTGCTTCAGTCACGTTTCTATTGCTTCTTAAGAATTGTTGTTTTCTTGGAGTGACACACACATGATTATGAGATTCATTAAACCTCCGAACGGACCACTTTCCATTAGAGTCTCTTTGAAGCCTTATACTTGCCAAGCAATTTTCTCGAGTTATAGACCTTTTCCTCTTTGCTTTTCCATCCGTTACATTTATTTTCTCCCTTGGTAGCCCTTGATTTGAGCAAACAAATTGCTGAGAATACCTTTCTCCTGTAACTTTATCAATCAGTGTCGCATATTTTCTAACTGAAAACCCTGCTAATTTTGCATACTGTTTGTAAAAATCCTCCCCTTCTTTCAATGAGTTAAAACTCTTTCCTTTTACTGGCTTATACATCTCCTCAACATTTTCCCAACCGGATGCACAATTCGGAAGTGAACTCGATGCATCCATTGAATATATGCTTCCTACACACACAATTCACAATTCACAATTCACAGTTCTGCCAACATCATAGTATTAATCAAACCTCGCTCACAATTCACAATTTTTGCATATAATTAAAAATTAATGCACAAAAATCTGACATCATTAAGTTCTAATTGCAACAAAGGACAAAACATTATTACTGAAATTAAAATAACATTTTTCTAAAATTAATACATACATACATGCTCAGGTTATTGATGTTGAAATACATTCATGCACAGGTTATTGGTGTTGAAATACAATCATGCTCAGGTTGATTCTGCATGTGCAAATTAAAGTAAATTCAGGTTTCCGAGCCAAAATCATACTGGCACTTCAAAAATTTGGCACTTCAAGGCAATTAGAAAGCTCAAATTATCTTAATGAAAAAGAAATTGATACTTGCTATAATCAATATTATGAGAGAAATTGAAGGTACTACAATTTTATATGCCAATTTCCCAGTAAATGAAGCTGAACATATATGTTACTCCCAAAATAGAAATTAAGATACAATACTTGCTAATTCTGACTTAAGACAATTTTTGGTCCCTAATGAAAAAATGAACCTTAGCACACCAGTTCAAGTATTAACAGAAGTTCAAACAAAATAGTTGCAGGTGTAACCGATTCAACAAAAACATATCTAATGTAATAACCTTTCAAACAAGTAACAAAAATGGAACAACTCTTCATTGTTCCTTCGTATTTAATCCTATATTAGAGCTCTAGATTTTTGAATCCTTAACCATCAATGACTAACCGTCTAAATAAATTAAAAAAATAATTTCTTGAACTAACCCCAGAATTTTACCTTGTGGGTGCTGATAACAGTTTTTGATGCAATTGAAGCTTCCGCCTGAAGAAGAAGATGGCAAATGGGCCTAGGTCCAGGGCAAACTTGCCTCGAACACAATTCCTTCCTGAACTGTTGTGGGTCGCCCAAACATCAGTTTTTAAGAATGTAAATGCATGAATTAATAATAACATCAAATTAAAAAAAATATCTTCTTGAGCATACCATAGAATTTTACCTTGTGGGTGATAAGCTACGGTTTTGATGCAATTGAAGATTCCGGTTGATGAAGAAAACGAGAGCAAACAGGCCTAGGGTTAGTGTTTTTGGGGGCTTCGTCAGCGTTAGAGACGGAGAGGGCTGGGGGAGGGAGACTGGGTTAGGGGGCTTCGTCGACGCGAGAGAGGGAGATGAGGTGGCTGCGAGATGAATTTGGGGTTTGCGTAAGCGATGGGGTTTTCGTCCGTGGGAGGGAGAGGACTGGGGGAGGGAGACTGGGGTATGGGGCTTCGTCGGCGAGAGAGAGGGAGATGAGGGTGGCTTCGCTTTGATTTTGGGGTTTTCGTCGGCGAGGGGTTAGGGTTGTTTGCTTCGTCCGCGAGAGAGAGACCGCGAGAGGGCGAGGGGTTGGGTGAATCTATGGGGTCGTCGTCCGCGATCGATCGATTGAGAGAGGAAGATGGGCTTCGTTCGTTCGTTCGTTCGTGAGAGAGAGAGAGAGAGACAACGGTTTCTTTTTTGGGGTCTTCGTCTGCGAAGGGGAGAAGGGGACGTGAGGCGTTGGGATCGGGTCGCGATTGGGAGAGGGAGGCTGGGAAATTGGGCCTCACGTGCAGGGCGCGTGAGCGGGTAAATTGGGAAGATCTGAGAGGTTGGCTCAGATCCGATGGCCATGATGGATTTGCTCACTTTAAGATGGTTTGCTTCCCATCTCACAATAGCATCTCCCTATATATATATATATATATATATATATATATATATATATATATATATATATATATATATATATATATATATGGGCTTGAGGGAGGTGAGCATTCGGTGTAGGAAATTTCCTACACCGTCCTTCAAAAACGCCACATTCCACTTGTGTTTTTCAAATTTTTTTGCTTAGAATTATTGTACACATTCTAAAACCCCAAAACCCCAAATATGGGTGAACCCTAGGGGGATTTGACCCTCGATCGGCTCGTGACAAAAAGTTCTATTGTTCTAAAAACGTTGAATTTGTAACAATCGGATCGAGGGTAAAATAGCGTTGGATACACTTGATTTTTGGTATGTTCATCATCCATGGTAAGTACATCAAAATGAACGGTGGTGATTATTGGAAAAAAGATAGGAAATTGAAGTTTTATGAGGACGGTGTAGGAAATTTCCTACACGGAATGCTCATATCCCTTTTTCTATATATATATATATATATATATATATATATATATATGAATATATATGTATGTATGAATATGTATGTATGTATGTATGTATGTATGTATGTATGTATGTATGTATGTGTATATATATATACATACATACATTCATACATATATATGCATATATATATACATACATACATACATACATACATACATTTATAAATATATGCACATATATATATGCACTAGTCAATACCCGTGCCCTAAGGGCACGGTTCATTTAAAATATTCCCTCTCAAAATATTAGCTCATTTAATTTTAAACGAACAACAATAAGTAAAGCGCAATAATTGTTATTTTGTTTTCCCAAAATTTTTAGGTCCACTCAAATTTAAGTTCCCATAAAAAATTTTAGTTCTCCCAAAAATTTTAGTTCCACACTAAAATTTAGTTCCATCAAGATTTAAACTCATTTAAAAATTAAAATATTACACCCTACAAAATCTTGGATCCCGTAATTTTAAATGAATAACAATAATTAAAGTGTAATAATTGTTAGTTAATTCCCCAAAAATTTTAATTCTCCCAAAATTTTGGTCCCCCATTCATTTAAAATATTCCACCATCAAAATCTTGGATCCCATTTAAGATCATAATGTTAAACGAACGGCAAGAATTAAATTGTAATAATTGTTATTTAGTTCATCCTTAAAATTTTAGTGCCCCAAAAATTTAATTCCCTACAGATTCAGTTCCACCCACAATCTAGTTTCCCCGTAGAATCGAGTTTAAGTTTAAAGTTTTAGTTTCCCCTAAAGTTTATTTCCCCAAAATTTAGTTCCCCTCCAAAATTTTAAATTTTCCTCCCAAAATTTAGTTCCCCTGTTTTTTCTGTGTTTTTCATGCATCCTGATTTCATGGTTGTTTGATTGTTTTTTGACTTAATTAAATGTGGCATGCATTTAATTCCATCATTTCCAGGAATTTGGTCATGTACTCTTAAGACTATTGGTTCTGTATCTCCTTCATGTTTTTTTAAAAAATTAAAATTTATTTTGAGAACATGCAATTTGATTCCATCCTCTCTCATAAATTCGGTGTCTGTATTTGTGTTAGCCACCATTTTATGCTTAATTTTTGCTAATCTTGATGCATAAAGTTAAAGGTCTGAAATACTACATCCATTATCAATGTCAATCACATCATGAAGACTGTTACATTACATGCCTGACATCCAAATATATGTAGGATCGTGTGCAAATAAAAGATGGGGCATATGGTTTTACATTGTACTTTTATCTGATTACAATGTGGTAGTGTGATATAGTTTTATTCTATGATCTGAATTTTTGAGGAATGGATTTTCTAAAGTTTTAAAAAACATGTATTAATGATGGGAATTTTTATGAGTTTGATAAAGATTGTGCCATAATTGCCAAAACACTACATCAGCCTAGCTCTAAATTACCAAGCTTGAAATCCATGACAATATTACTCTTAATTGCATTACAGTATTATGAGAATAAGACATAATCTATGTTGCAAAGGCACAGCTACATAGGAAAGGACATGATATGCCGAGATTGATCAAATTCTTAAAAGTACACATGATATGTTTGTATGGCATGCATATCCTGCACATGATGTTTAAATCACACTTTATGATAGAAGTGCCCCTACTACATGGGGCATAATCCTTTTCTGTGACGATCTCTCATGCAGCCATCTCCCAGTATTAATGGCTATTGCACATCAAAGGATGATAATGCTCACAGCATGTTTGCAAGATTTATACATTCTTATATGACAACATCATACCTCTATGCTACCGTTGCTGAACTGTGAACATCAACGGGTAAATACAAATTAAACTATGAATGTTAGAGCATATTTTTCAACAAATTGATATCAACGGCTAAGAAGCATAAACTGCACATACATATGATGCTACACAAATATGGAGACACAGTAAATCCTTAAACAATATGATACGAACATGGAGACACTAACATGGGATGCATAACCATCATACTCTTTTCAATTGCAAAGAAGATGCATACATTACAGTAGAAGAACATGATAAAAACACTTAAAATTGCACCATTAAATCTCACTGATTTAGCCATTAAAACTACACCTTTAAAATTGCAAACTTGAATAACACCCACATGCACAATCTCACTAATTTAGCCAAAGAATAGGGTAAAAGTATTAAAATGCACCATTAAAGCTAGCTGAGCATAATGGGAATGATCAATGTTCCCATTTAAATAAATAAAATATCCATGGCTATTTGAGAAGTGATGGATGTGAAATATTTTTAATATAAATTAGGCTAAAAATCAAGTGAGGGCCCATCAAATATACAGATTTTATGGACATAAATATAAAGAACAAAGATTTTAGAAGATATGAACATGACATTTTAAATATTTAGTAGGTTTCTGCTGATTGACATCATAATATTATCAACTTTATGCCAACTTGACAATCAGGAATAGCATACATCTTTGTTCACCCGAATGTATAGATCTTAGAATCCAGAGTTCTGATATTGATCTCTATAGTAGACGCTGAACTTTCACCAGTAACTTGGTATGAACTTATGCCCATTATAGAAGCATCATCAGCCATCCTGTAAAAAGAATAAAAAAGTAAAGGAAAATAAAAACATATATCCAAAAAGCACTAAAACTAAATGTGAATGACAATATATCAAGTAAACTGCCAACCACATACATACTCTCAAAAAGGTAATGTAAAATAATGCACACATATGCTTGTACCTATACTAATTACAGTGGTAAAGTAATGTTTCTTTTAAAAAAATTCCAAGTAAAAAACTCTAACATCTAAAAGGTAGCAAATAATGAATGCTGAGACAATTTCTTTGATTATTACAAAATCACATGGCAACATAAAAGATATCATTTTCCAATATTAGTAGTTTATTGGCACATCCAATTAAGAGTGCACCACCAGATCCACATTCTCCAATGACGATCGTAACAATTGGAACTTTCAGACCAAACATAGTCCTCAACATGAAGGTTATGACCTCTCCTTGTAATGACACAAAGTGCACATCAGCACAATGTGAAAAGTTAATATTATGGCTGCAAGTATTCCACAAATTTATGAACTAAATGTTATAATTATGTACTAAGACTTACTTGACATAGCGCCTCTGACGTAATATCTGCAAAAGCTCCTAACATATCAATAAACGTGATGATAGGCAATCTGTGGTGATCAGCATAATACATCATGCACAAATTTTTCTGGTAATTATAACCATCTCTGCACAATAAGGGATTTATGATTTAAATCCTTAATTGCATAAGTAATAATTTAAATAACATCTGTGCTCATCAAACACACGCTCATCCAAGTACCAGTTTGTAAATGCAAGATATTCTTACTTGTTCAGCTCCATATGTGAGTGTTCTGAATTCCAATAGTAAAGTTAATAAGCATAATATTCAATTCGATCATGGATATTGTTGCTTTTAGTTCTTCGGGTGCAATTAGAAATTCTTATAAATGTATTGGAAGTTGTATTAACCATTGTCCCTTATACAAATATATAAAGATCTGTTGAAGCTTCATGTTACAGAATTTCGTCTTCCTTTGGTGGAAAATACACTTTCTCTAAGCAAACTCTACTTATTGACTTGCAATTACAACTGACATGGAACAGAAAAAATAATGTAGTGAAAGCTCATACTTACACATTTCTAGTTACCTCCAACAAAATCTGCAAGCACAAAAAGGACATAGCAGCAGAAAAAACACATGAAAACTCAAAAAAGGAGATGCACGACAAAAGGGAAAACATACTCGAAGTATCTATTGTCTTTCACATGTGTAAACATTGGTATTTGTATATTCACTCATAACTTCATTCTTTAGAAAAGAATTTTTCTGCAAGTGAACGTTACGCATAAAATTAGCATACTGACCATTGCTACTCTGTAATGTAACTAATGTTTTGATCCAATTGTCATGCAATTGTGACAATTGGACATCCAGTTATACAACCATCACTAAAATTTGATGCAAACTCAAGCAATAACATTTGTGAAGAAGGTCTCTCACTAATGAAAAGCGAGTAGCACAATATATCTCGAATGTATCTTGATAATGAAAATTTGGGAAGAAGGGTTTTTAGAATGCAGGGTACAATCAGCTCTTTGATGCATATCCAAATACAGGGGCCACATTCTCGTATTATATGAGTCATTGGCATGATAGCTAAAATATAACACATACCATTATTATATGAGTTATTCCCAGAATATTATCCTTAACTATCTTGGTTGCAATTTCCCCCTTCTGCCACATTTTTCCTCGGTTAACCATTTGTGCAAAATTATAGTTATTCAATGAGAAAGTGAACAGAATAAATAAAAGCATCTATATGAGGATATGTAATGGCATGATTAGTTTTGAGCTTATTGGTCTAAAATACATCCCTTCTGTATCCTTGATATACCTAAGGCACATTATAAATTTTCAGATTTGTCACTCGAGAATCTTGCAAGTATCGATCAAGTATTTTGAGTATTCGTGTATCTGATACATATCGGGTATGGTTCTCTTCCTCGTGGGAGTAGCCGTGCTACATAGACAACCACATTCCGAATCAGTTAAAATTCAACCAGCTCAGATAAAAAGGAGCTAGTGGGGGAAAAATCAACTACATCACTGATGCTATAATGCATGAGCCTAGTTGATGTTTAACAACGAAATTTTAACCAAATGCTAATATGACACAGAGAGTCCTACCCCCACAGAGAGCTACCAACCAACTCCATCCTACTTTTATTTGCTCAATGTTTTCAACTGCAAATTTGCTAAAAGACATGATCTTGAACCCAGAAAAAGGACCAAGAATTTACGTATTTCCAAGATTTCCTTTATAGTGCAAAACTTCAAAAAACAATATGCTCACAATGTTAGTAACATAGAAGAGTAGGAAAATTAGATTATGCACGGCCAAAGGAAAATACAAAAATGGACTATAGATCATATAGAGCACTCATTTTCGTTAAAAATATGAAAAGCTACCCAATTTAGTCCTCGAAAAAAGCTGAAATCCAATGGGTTTGCATATAACTTGTACAACATACAACGTGCAGTAAATTTGATCATGTCAGCAAATTTGTAATTTGCAAACAATGTCGCAAAACTGCAAACAAAAGTTTCCTCAAATGCCATTATATAACCTCAAAAGGACACCATTTGTGCAAAACTTAACTAATGATTGACCCACCTTTAGATTCCAACTGGATCTGAAAATGCGAAGAGAAAATTGGATTATTTAGACGTTATATAAAACTACAGAGAACCATCTAAACATCTAGATTTATGACTCTAAATAATGTCTATACTTGCTGTATTAGGGATTGAATAAATTATTACTTTGCATAAATTAATGAAACATTGCACCTACCAAAATATTGTTCTATCTAGTTGAATATGTATCTCTTCACCTTTTGTTTCAGTCGGATCAAACTTAATTTTTGTTTGTTCTCTTTTTCTATTCAAATCAAAGATGCCTCATTCAGCTTTCTTTTATACCACAAATATGTGATTGTGATTTTAATATGTTGTCCAGAACATATTGGAGAGAATCTGATCAAGGGAAGATCATATGCTAACTATTTATTGATGCCACACACAAAAATTGCTCTTAAAAAGATTATTGAAAGCTAAATCATGAACTTAGAGGAATTTATGGGTGCATTCTCACCAAATTACTCAACGATGAAACTTTTTTGTGGTGCAAGTGAAATTTTTTATAAATTGTCTCATAATGTCTGTACTGATTGTCACCCAGGTTTCCTATCAGAAGAGAATTATTCAGCTTTCAAATATTTCAGGGAACTTTGAATTCTTTGTTTGATTGTTATTGCACCAAATATAGTATTAATATGGTAACCAGTAAGAAGATCATGAAAAGTTAAAATTTTACTTTAAAAACTCCATTTTAGACAGGAGAATAGAAAGATAAACTGACTGCTTATTGTCAAAATTTGCTGCATATCCTAAAAATCAACGTTTCTTAAATAATTAGACATAGTAATATGCATTCAATTGTAAAAGCATAATTTTATCACCATGACAAATTTAACTTGCAATGCTCATTTAATCAAATACGCACACCAAAAATGAGTGGAATGAAGAATACACCTGACTAATTCACAATAGTACACCTCCTTGTTGCTATACAAACTATGCACGATGAGGTCCATAAGGTGACTAACATATTCATCCAGCAAAAACATATAATTATGATAAATTTATCACTGAAAAAGGAAAATCAAACATGAATTTAACAAAAGTTATGTTTTTTTTCAATCATCTATACCTCTACTTGGTATTCATGTTTTTCAACCAGAGGATCCGAGTAGTCGACAACTGCCACAAGCGAATCGAAGCGATTGCTGATAAGTATGCTACTCATTATCTTCGAATTCGCCATACAATTAGCACTGGGTGAAGTCAACAACGAGAACCAGCCTGAAAAAAACTTTTGAGGTTGGTTCAGTTCAGAATCAAATCAAACAAATGAATGAAGAAGAATGAAGAGTAGAAAATGAAATGAAATGAAATGTGTCATTTACCGACCGATGGAGAATTAGAGACCAATTGTAATGGGGAAGAAGAGATTGAAGGAGCCAAGCATTGCGTGGATTGCACGACAAATGAGAGAGATCACATCGAAGCTCTGATCATCTTTTTTGTTCTTCCTTCAGATTTTTCTTGAGTTTTTTTGGAAATTGGAGTGTTTTGAACCCGCAAAATGCGTGAGGGGACAAACGGTTGTCATGTCGGCAGCAACTCCATGGAACCCTTAAACACTGCCTTCACATTTTAACACATGCTATTGTAATTGTGGAAATATTTCAATTATCTGGGGAAAACACCCAATTTTCATTTAGCGACATGAATCTAATTTGTCCTAACAAATTTGCAAGGTGAACGATGAATCTTGCACGATGAATCAAATCAACAGAATAATGACCTTAATTCCGACAATTCCATGGTACGCAAAACAGAACCTACAATATCTCAACCAAAGAAACCAGCAACACCAAATGGAGCGAAACCAAGCAAAAACATCCAAACAAAACCAGCAACAACAATTGCACATTTTTGCTCAAAGCCTCGTCAACAATTCATGACTTTCTGCTCAAAATCACATTGGTCAAGAGACACATAGATAGGCTTCGGAATACTAAAAATTTGCTCAAAAAAATTTTTTTCTCCCAAATTCCATGATATTAGAATTGTTAATCATGTACAATTTCACAAATTTCTATGGAAATATTGAAAAAGAAATACGTGTAAAAAAAATTTAAGCTGGTATGCATTCCATTATGTTCATGGAGACAAAAACTTTGGCATTTTCAATATTATGCTAATGTTTGAAAAAACAAATAATCTTCGTGCCCCTTACCATATGGTGACCCAGTTCTTTGCTACAATGAATGTCAATGTTCATAACTCTTATCTGTCTTGTTTTATTTTCTTACATCTTAGCAAAACTCTGCAGTGTATTTTGCTTTGCAAACTGATTAATAATGTATAGTTGATAACTAAAGAGCTACAATTTAGCCATCATTTTTGCAAGTACTTATGGTAGTATTGATTCATTTCCAAGATGTGTATTTGATCAAATCATTGCAGATATGATAAGATCAGTCTTTTCAAAAAAAATCAGACAACTATAAGATCAGATCAGATTTTTAGTTCTTCAATTTCAGTTGTTAAAGTACTTTTCATGTCGAAAATTTTGTGTGGTTCTTTTCTAATTCCCTTGTTCTTCTTCATCTGTTTTTGTATATTCTTTAATATGATCGAATATAGAAGATCTTAAAAGATTTGGTCGTTCTTTCCGATGTATCAAAAAAAGATTTGGTTGGTGCTCAAATTACTATTATAAAATTGAATGGTAAAAACTTCATTTCATAAAGATTGTTTCAGATTCACAGACGTTTGTCTACCAGGACATTTTTCAGTGTATGGATGCTGAGAGCTTATGTCATACCATAATGAACAGAGATGAGAGTTTAAATGACTACTATGACTCCTTCACATGTATGGTTGATGAACTTGAACAACGTGGTCTCATTATCAGATGTATCAGCCATATTGATGATATGTATTGGACGTATCAAAGCCTGACTTTTGGTTTGACATATAACTTCATCCTCAACCTGTGCTTCATCTATTTTAGATTGTCTCAAACATCCAGAATGCTCTCCACCTTTTTTTTGTAACCCACTATTGTAGGTTGTCTTCATGAAAGAAAACATCTTAATCAATCAGTTCAACTTCAGTTTGTTTTCATTGTAAAGTTAATTATCATTATGCCCATACCTTTTATAACCCATTCTCTGTGCAAACTAACACAAACTCACTTGAAGGCCAAATATGCAATTTCTGAATCATAGAATCCTCATTTGACCTCGATCACTCATTTTCATCTCTGAGTTATAATTATTTCTATCAGTTGGCAAGGTTTGGTTAGATTGTTTTCTTCAACACCTTCATATCCCGAGAATACCTCTATAAGTACTATTTTCTTTATGTGGATCCCAAAAATGTATTCAATAATAACCCTTTTTGATATTTCATTTTTGTATTTCACAAATTTCAGTTGTTTAACAGTATTACCAAATAACGCTTTCACTTCTGGCACCCTCTATTTGATGACCAAATCAGAAACCTAGATTTAATATAAGTAGTAGCTTGCCATAAAAATGGTTGTGAATGACACAATTTTGGAGTTTCATTATAAACTCCATGAAGCCCCGGTATGGAATCTGAACATTACCATTTGTCTCAATTTATTTTCTTATCCCTGGATGTCGATAAGAACATTGAAATGTTGCATGAAAAACAAACGACATCTTGATGTTTGGATTTGGATTCATTTATATATCAGGATGTTTCTGTGATACCCTTCTATATGAGAATATCATTATGTCAGTTAGCTTCCTCTAGGATACATCACCCAAGACCATCTTATCCCCTAAGAATCTTTATTTCCTTCTATAAATTTGTACAGCCTAGTAAAGAAAATTCATATACAATCAATGTAGTCCATGAAAAAGAAAATTCATATACAATTAATGTACAACCTAGTAAAGAAAATTCTAATCAATGTACAGCCTAGAAGGAAAGAAAATTTGTACAGCCTAGAAATTTGTACAGCCTAGAAGGAAATCTTTATAGTTACATATTATTGAATCTGAGATTGTTGAAGCATTACATCTACAAGGAAAGTAGGCTCACCATCATCCATGGACAGCTTGGGTCTGCGGAAGCTCTTATGAAACAACCTTATCTACTCTATTCTTCCTCTACAACACGAGACTTAATCTCACTTCTCCGGTCCCTGTAATACCTGAAAAGAAATAACAAAAAAATAAATCGGTTGGAAAAACGAAAAAAAATTGCCCAGAAAGAAAGACACCAAATTGTAAATTGTTAGAGAGAGGCTTTATGTCTATCGGTTCCGAAGCCAATAGTTTTCAAAGTTTCAATTTTCCCCCCAAAAATAAATCAAAGCCCACACTTTTCCTCGCAACAAAATTCAATTTCCCCCCAACATTTTCTCAAATATGGTTTTAGACTCTTATACCTCTGTTGAAGAGTTCGTTGCATATGCTTGATCATGCTCCTCTTTATGACCTTAGGAGGACCTCTTAAAAATGCCAGCGACTTTCTTTTGACGGGAATGAGGGAGCAAGCCACAACTCAAGATCTTCAAATTTCTCAGCATTACATCTCGATCTGTAAATTTGTGCAAAAAAATTAAAATTAAAATCTCAAATTGTGCAAGTCTTCAGGATAAAAAATCACAAACACAATCTGTAATCACAAACATAATTTCCTTAGTTCTTAACCAATTTCAACCAGTCCTGGGGAGTTTCGAAGTCCTCATCACGAGCGAATACCTGCCTCAACAGATTTCATACCAGTCAACTGTATTTGGATTCTGATTCAGATTTCATACAGTTTCAGATTTCACCGTATCTAGCCTTGGCCTCTTCCATCAACGCCTAAATCAAAAGTCAAAATTTAATTTTTCCCTTCAAAAAAATCCCTTAATTCAAACAAAATACCAAAGCAGCCTGAACCTTAGCAAACCCCTCGGAAGTCCCCATTTGCATGCCGTAGAAGATGGTGGCCTTCGTCTTTCCATCGTTGACCTCCGGCTCCGGCTATTCCTGCCTCGGTTTCCTCTTCGTCGGGCTCACCTCATGCTTCACATCATCTTGCGAGGTTTTTTGGTGCCATGGAGGCAGAGAAGGGGGGAGAGAGATTTGGGGAGGCCCAATGTGTTTGGGGCTGCCCGAGGAGAGATTTCCCCCCTTTGTTGTGAAAAACAAATTTCAAAATTTGAAGCTTTAAAACCAAATTTCAATTTTCAAACCATCCAAGTTCCCCCCCAAACTTATCCAATTTATCTTATCCAATATCTCTTATCCAAAAACCCATGATAAATCTCTCATTTGTATACCCCAAATACAATTCAAACCCTTATCCAATTTCTCTTATCCAATATCTCTTATCCAAAAACCCATGATAACATAGATTTATACCCTCAAATGTAATATATGTATAGATTTTATACCCAATTTCTCATCTCTTATCCAAAAACTCTTATGCAATAACCCATGATAACATCCCTGTTTTATAATATAGATATATATATATATATATATATGCATATATATATATACTAGTCATAACCCGTGCCCGTAGGGCACGATTCATTTAAGATATTCTCATGTCAAAAGCTTAGTTCCCCAAGAATTTTGCTCATCCCAAGGAATTAAGTTAATAACAAAAATCTTAGTTCCTCAACAAATTTAGTACCATCCAAATTTAGTTCATCTCCAAAATTGTAGGGTTCTCCCAGCGAAATTTTCGAGTTCAAAAAATTTTAGTTCATCCCAAAATTTAGTTTTTCAGAGAATTTAGTTTCACACCAAAATTTTATCTCTCTTCCTCTCTCTCCTGCAATTAAATGTCTGTTGCTGTCTTGGAAAAGATCTTAGAATCAAATGGTTGTTGCTATCCCCAAAAAAGCCTCTTGCTCTCCCCCAAAAGCAGACTTGCTTTCCCAAGTCAAATGGCAGGTTACGAAAAGAAATGGGCCCCACACAAACTCAAAAATACAAACCATTCATCTTAATTTTTAATCCCAACCGTTCATCATCCAAGATTAAATCTCAGCCACTTTTTATCCCCTCATTTGTCCTAGTCAGCTTGTCCTAGTCAGCCCTAGGATTCAAAAAACTCTGTCAAATGTAATATAGATGTATGTATGTATGTATGTATGCATGTATGTATGTAGATATATATACATATATGTATATATCTATTATACATTTGACAGCGATTTTTGAATCCTATGGCTGACTAGGACAAGATAAAAGATGGCTGAGATTAAATCTTAGGAAATAAAGGGCTGAGATGAGATTTTGGTGGGAAAACGTGTAATGTTAATTCTAAAAGTTTGAAATCCTTTAATCTGTGCTTGGAAAATGTGTTGGGGTAAAACGTGTAAGAGGAAGTCCAAACGTCCAAACGTCCAAAAGTCCAAAAAGCCATCACCTTCTGTATAAACCCACTCCCTGCGTCCTTTCACATAAAACTCATCTCACACTCTGTCAAAGGGGGGGCTCTAATCACCTCTCTCTATCTCTCGCAAAGAACGGCGAGGAGTGGAAGCTAAGGCGAAGGGCAGATGGCGGGCTCTCTCTCGAAGATGCCGTTGAAGGAGGCAAAGAACGACGCCTAAGGGTAGACGGCGTGCTCTCTCTCTCTCTCTCTCTCAGACGCCATTGAAGCGACGAAGAGCAGCGGCTGGCGGGCTATCTCTCTCGAAGATGCCGTTGAAGGGCGGCGAGGAGTGACGGCTAAGGGCGAAGTGTTGATGCGATTCCACGCCTAATTGTGAGGTCTTTTTTCCCATGTCCTTCTCCTTCAAATTTAGGGTTTTTATCGGTGATTTAGCTCCTTTTGATAGCTCGAATAGATCCAGAGAAGAATCTGGCCTTTCCTGTCGCTTTTTTGAAGTTATGATAGAGATGGGACCTCCATTTTTGAAAAGTTGTTTGTTTGTATATGTGACTTTTTTTATGTTGGCTACTTTAGTGCTTTTTTCTTTGATTAAGGAAAATTAGCTTAAATTATGAGTTATGTTATATATGATTTTGCAATTGAGTCTGGGAGGATGGGCATGTGGCTGAGAGTAGAGTAGAAGTGCTGGTTAACAAGATTATGACACATTTGTAGGAGAGTGGTTTGTAACCTTCTCCCCATTTGCAGACAAACTTTAAATTTTTGTCAACTCTTAGTTTTAGTTTTATTTTTTTGTTTCAAAGAAAATTTTTAGTTTTTTTGTGTCTTTACATGTGTTGTTAATTTGGTACTCTGGGTTGTGTGGATTTGTTCGGATGCAAGATTTCTGGACTAGCTGCTGCTACAGGAAATCATCAATGGATACTTGCTGATAGCATTCAAATTAATGCGTTGAGTGCCAGGATGAAGTATTATATATGATTTAGTGGTACGAATGCAGTAAAATGTAGGGTCAAATTTGGTACGTATTGCATTTTTATTACATGATATGGATTTTGGTCCTTTATAATACCTACTTGGTTTGGAGAAGGACATGGGAAAAAAGACCTCACATTGGACTCTATAAGCTCCATTGGGTGCCTTTAAGTGGTGCTTTTGATATGGATAAGCCGCTGCCCGCGTTGATCGAAGAGAATGAGGAGACACATCAGGTGAGAGTTTGGAATCTTGAAGCCCTCGAGCAGTATAATTGTTTATAATTGAGAGCAAAGGAAACAGATTTCTGTCCAGAGACTGAAAATTTCAGAGCAATTTTATAACTGAGAGAGTCTCAATTCAAGAACCGATGGGCTCACAGATTTAAGGTCACATTTTTTATTATTATCTCGATTTATACATGATAAAAATTTCACTTTTCTTCTAGATTGAAAATAGAGGACATTGAGAATTTAGATCTTAAGCTAAAAATCATTATCAAATTGTACTATAGCAGAATCCATAGGTTTCTGTAAACAAATTTCTGGTCCGCGGTGTAATAAGAAATTCAAATTGTTTGTCAACACTTCTTAAGGTGTACCTAAAGGTGGCTCAGTGCGAAAGCAATGACGTGCATGAAATGAAATATGCACTGGGTGTTATGGCCAAGCATAAAACTTAAGAGGCTCTAAATATGAACAGGTTCCGTTGGGTGGAGCAGTGTGTGGACGCGGATAGCGACGGCTCGAGCGGGGAGCACCGCGCACGCACGCCTGTCGCCTGTCGGTGCTCGGACGCAGCCACAACCACGCCAATTCATGTCCCATCTCTTTCACAATCGCGCTCACGCTGTCTCCCCTCATTAATCAATTATACGTTTGACAGTGTTTTTTGAATTATAGGGCTGACTAGGACAAGATAAAGAGTGGTTGAAATTTGATTTTGGTAAATCAATGGTTAAGATTGGATTTTGTGAAAATTTTAGTGGGAAAACTTAAAATTTGTTGGGCAAAGTGTCTTGGGAACCAAAACTTTGAAACTAGAAGTGTCTTGGTAAATATTGTGGAGATTAAATTTGGGGGTAAGTGCCATGTGAACATAAACTTTGAAATTAGAAGTGTCTTGGGAAAGATTATGGAGAAACATGATACATTAAATTAAACAAAATAAAAAATTTAGCGGAACAACAAATTAGCGTAAAAATACTATGAGACTTTTTGTTCCGCGCCAACGTCGAAGGCACAACAAATTAGCGTAAAAATACCCTGAGGTTTGGCGCCCGCGCCGATGGCGCCCACTAAATTTTTACGCTAATTTGTTCCACGCCAAAGGCGCGGGTACCAAATTTGTTGTTCGACTTCAAATTTGTTGTTACACGTCGAAGGCGCCTGCGCCGAATTTGTTGTTCCGCGTCGAAGACGCCCGCGCCGAAGATGCCCTTGCTGCTAAATATATTTTTGCTAATTTATTATTCTATTAAATTTTGGTTGTGAAAATAATTTTTCGGGGAACAAAGATTTTGTGGGGGAAATCTTAAATGAACCGTTTTTGAATCCTAGGGACAAGCTGATGTATAAAGAGGTTGACTGGGACAAAGATTTTCGAAATCTTAAATCTAATAATTTTTTGAGGAACAAAGATACACACACACCTTACACACACACACACTTATGCACTTCCACCCTTCGCGCCGAAGGCGCCCGCGCCCGCGAAATTTTTTTACGTTAATTTGTTGTTCCGACTAAAGGGCGCCCTCGCCGAATTTATTGTTCTATGCCGAATTTGTTGTTCCGCACAAATTTGACTGTGTAAATAATGCTTGGGAGCAAAGATTTCGCGGGGGAAAATCTTAAATGAACCGAGCCCGCGGGCACGGGTTATGACTAGTGTATATATATATATATATATATGCATATGCATGTATGTATGTATGTATGTATGTAGATATATATATACATATATATATATACATACATACATATATATATGGGATTAATGGGTATCAAACGCCATATGAGAGGGTGTCTCAAATGCCCTCTCACATAAAAGGGGTCAAGGACAACAAGTACAAGCCCATGTACTTGCCCCTTTTATGTGAGAGGGCATATGAGACACCCTCTCATATGGCGTATGATACCCATTATTCTATATATATATACTAGTCATAACCCGTGACCTAAGGGCACGGTTCATTTAAAATATTCCCTCTCAAAATCTTGGATCCCATAATTTTTAACAGACAACAATGATTACAGTGTGTTTCAGAGTGTTTTCTCACTACAGGGCGTTGACCGTGGACAACCCGGTCAACGTGGTCAAGGGGCCCGCTTGGGTCCCTCGGGGGCTTCGAATCGGTGCAGATGGGACGAGGGGAAGCCTCGGCCCAGGTTAAGACGCCCGGCCTCGGTCGAACGAGCACGGCCTCGGAGGAAGGAAGACGAGGGGTAGCCTCGGTCGTCCAGCTAGAGGCACGGTCGGCGAAGGGCGAGGGGAAGCCTCGGACCCAGTTAAGACGCTCGGCCTCGGTAGGATGTGATCGGCCTCGGCGGGCGGACGGTGAGGGTAAGCCTCACTCGTCCAGTTGACTGCGAGGCTGGAGAGGGGCGAGGGGAAGCCTTGGCCCGTTGATCAGCTGTCCACCTGCGTAGACGAGAACGCTCGTCAGGGGGCCGGACCTAGGTTCCGGCCAAATCCCCTCCGCTGCCTAAGTCAGATAGAGATCTGAAAGAGGAGGCCCGACGGAGACGGTTCGACTCGTGAGGAGATCGGAACGGCGTCTCACGGCGCGAGCGGGGGAGACAGGAGATAAGATGGGGGAGCTAGGTCGTTGATGGAGTACCTTAGGTTTTAGATACCTGAGATGCGGTCCCGTTCTTCGTCGTCTTCCTAGCCCTTTTGTAGAGCTCCCAGCGTGATTGCCTCTGGCCCACGTCCCACGCCCGCCCTCGATCGTGCCCCCATCAATCCGCCCCCTCGCCGTCGCTCTCTTCGCCATGCCAGCACCTCCCCATTACCGCCATTTAGTGGTCGCGCGTCCGGGGGAGCGGTTTTCGCAGGAGTGGGCGAGTGACCAGCGGGTTATCGGGGCCGGGTCGGATCGACATTTGAGAAGATCCCTCGGATCGACATTTGAGAAGATCCCTTATAGGGCCTTTGTAGAATGGGCTTGAGGATGCAGATGGGCTCTCGACCAGTATTCGGGCTCCTGGGCTCGTGTCTTTTGGGTCTCAGTCAAATAGGCGTAACAATTGCCCCCATCGGTCGGGTTGATCGGCCTCGGCCGGTTCGGCTCGGCCGATGTGACCTCTGCCGATTTTGACAAGCTCGCTAGTCGATGCCGACTCATTTATTAGTCGTCATCATGAGTTGGCCCGCTCGATATTTTTAAAGCGCGGGCTCCGAAGCGCAGTCGTTCTTTTGATGCTGCCACGTGTGGCTGCAAGCCTATCCCCACCATTCGTGGGGTTGTCTTCAGTTGAGAAGCTGAGGGGGTTGTGAGCCGCCCTTGGTGGGGTCGATCAGCCTTGGCTTGCTCGGATCGACCGCTGTGCCTCCTGGGATTCCGAGTGGCGCTTCAATCGAGGCGTGGTCATAAATGTAGGTCATGATGAGGCGGATCGATTGGACTTCCCCTGGCGCCAATTTCGGAACGCCACCGGTTCTTCGAGCCTTGCCACGCGTTCTTGTCAGGCGTTTCGAATTCGTCCCTGGTATATAAGATCCCCAGCTGTGTTGATCTCCACTTCTTTCTTGCTCTTCCCATTGTTCTAGGCTTTCCCCAACTCAGAGTTTCCCGTCGCCTTTGCTTCCTTGCCTCCTCCGAACTAGCTAAAAGGTAATTTCCTTTCTCGCTCTCATATTATGGCTGCTCTTAGGATAGGCGGTTCTGGCCGAGGGGTGAGGGATTCTCCAGAGTCCAGGCGGGGCAGGCCCCGGCTAGTGGGATCGGGTTCCTCTTCCGGGAGTCGTCCCCTCCAGGATAAGGGGAAGGGGAAGCTTTTCCCAGACTTCGCCTGTGATGACATGGCGTCGGTTGCCGTGCGTCTTAACGTGCCCCCGGCTATCCTCCGTACGCCGTCGAGGACCGTTCCTTCGGCGGTCACGGAGATCCGGGAAAGGTATCTCTGCTTCCCGTACGATGTCCGAGTTCCATTCGTCGACGAGCGGATTTACCTTCCGAGGAGCAATGAAGTCGGCGTCTACGTCGAAATGTTTCGCCTGGGTCTTCGTTTCCCGCTCAATCCCTTCCTTGTCCAGGTCATGGAGTATCTCATGGCGCCCCTTTGCCAGTTCACCCCTTGCTCGATCGCGGTACTGACGGGTTTCGTAACGCTTTGCTGCACCCGCGGTCTGGAGCCGTCTCTTCCCCTTCTCTTCCACTTTTACCAGGTCCAGACGGTCGGGCCGGGGTCATGGTTGCACCTCCGAGCCCGTTCAAGGAGGGAATGTCTGATCGGGCTACCCCGCTGGTCGGGGGATTGGAGCTCGGATTATGTCTTTGTGGTCTTTTTGGGTGATGCCCAGATTCTGAAAAGCTGGGGCGCGTCCGTCCAGCCTCGCCTGCCGTTAGCCCTTTCTGACGCTGATCAGGCAGCCGCCGCGCTGCTGTCCGCTCTTCCTTTGGAATCGAAATCCATCTGGTCTTTGTTGGACGACCTACTCCTGAAGGCCGTCTTGTGGTCTCCGGGTAGGTCGCTTTTTCATCCTCGGATCGCCCTATGACTCATCCTGATTTCGGTCTCCTTTGCAGGGATGGCAGGCCGCGAGTTCGTCCGTGACGTCGATGAGCTGATCCGTCGTGGAGCCGCTCGGAGCCGAGGTAGTACCTCTGGAAGGGCGCCTCGGAGGACCGTTGAGGAGGAAGTGCACCGAGCTGAGCCTTCCGTGGGTAAGGTGGTGGCCGCGGCTCCCGCCTCTTCTTCTGGCGATCCCCTTCCCGGGGGTGAGGATGGTGCGAGGCGGAAGCGTTCCCCTCCGGTGCCCTCGGAGCCCCACGGTGGAAAGAAGAGGAAGGAGGACGTGGATCCCTCCGGTCCGGCAGGTTCCGCGCTTCCCGTAGCGACCGCCGGGGATCCTTCGGTAGCTTTGTCAGCCACCCCCTCGCAGCGTCTTCGCCCGTATCACCGGGGGTCGGGGCCTTGTTGGCGAGCGACTTGGCTTCGATCGTCGTCCCTGGGAGTTCGATGTTTGTTGACCGAGCCCTGGCCCAGCAGGTTGCCGAGGTCTCCGTCCCTCCCCGGGACCGCAGCCTCCTCAAGAAGATCCCGGCCGACAAGATGTCGGATTCCTTGGTCTGGATCCTTCAACAGGTTCGGTTATCTTGCTATCCTCTCTTTCTCTTTATCCTCTTCTTAGCCCATGTCTCGTCTTTTCAGGGTTCAGCGCTCGCTGTGGAGTTGCAGTGTCGAGCCGTCCGCTTGAGGGAGCTGGAGGAGTCCTCCATGAGGGCTCAGGAGCGGGCCGGGGCGGCTGAGGTGGCTATGACGGAGGCCCAGATGGAGTCTCGGTGTCTCAACCTCCGTGTGGCCGAGTTGGAGGGACGAGTGGGTGACCTCCAGGGAAAGCTGGAGGATGCTCATCAGTCGGCTGAGGAAGCGGCGGAGTCGTTCCGCCTGGAGAGGGAGGAGCTTCAGAGGGAACTGTCGGATCGGCGCCAGGTGATGCGGCTTCCGGAGGAAGTGGAGAAGGGCGTCGTCGAGACCCTGGGGAAGAGGATCTTCGAGGTTCTCAGGGAGGCCTTCGGTAAGTACGAAGACCTCATCGCCCCTCGGATCGTCGAAGTCGTCCAGTCTTCCTTCCGGGAATGTGCGGAGCGTGTCCGGCAAGCCCCTCCGCCGGTCGATCCCCCTCGCTCCGAGCAGGGCGAAGTGCCCGAGGATGTGTCCTCCCGAGCTCGGGCTCCCTAAGCAGTCCCTCCCGGCCTTATCCTCAAATTTTTAAGCATCCGCTTCGCTTTGGGCCAGTCTACTTGGAATGGATCCCTGGCCCCCGCTATCTCCTTCGGCTTCGTTATCGGCTCCGTGGCCAATAATTGCTGGTTGCATGGCTGCTAGCTTGGGCTAACTACTTTGGGTCTTTTGTCAACCAATTTTGTTCTGTCGGGGTCGACCTAGCTTCTGTAGGTGACGAACTTTGTCATTCGTCGTGAGTGGATTATTTGTAGTGAGGTCTCTTCGCTTTGATTCCCTGTAAACAAGACACATTTTTGTACCCTGGTTAACTGTTATAAACGAAATCGACTTACTCGGACTTCCCGTGTACTTTGCGTCGCTGCCTTGTTCTTGGCCTAGGACTGGATGACGTTGGCGCGGGCTGGGGGGATTCTCCCCAGACCTACGAGTGCATGAGTCGGTCGGCGAGGGTAAAAGCTCCTCGGCTTAGGACCGGTCGGCGTCCGTGTCTTGGGGGAATTGCCCCCAGACTTATGAGCGCAAGAGTCGGTCGGCGAGGGCAAAGCTCCTCGGCTTAGGACCGGTTGGCGTCCGTGTCTGCTAGGGGAACTACCCACAGACTTGCGAGCGCAGGAGTCGGTCGGCGAGGGCAGAGCTCCTCGGCTTAGGACCGGAGCGCGGGAGTCGGTCGGCGAGGGCAAATCTCCTCGGCTTAGGATCGGTCGGCGTCCGTGCCTGTTGGAGGAACTGCCCCCAGACTTGCGAGCGCAGGAGTCGGTCGGCGAGGGCAAGGCTCCTCGGCTTAGGACCGGTCGGCGTCCGTGCCTGCTGGGGGAACTGCCCCCAGAGCGCCGGGGTCGGTCGGCGAGGGCAAAGCTCCTCGGCTTAGGACCGGTCGGCGTCCGTGTCTGCTAGGGGAACTGCCCCCAGACTCATGAGCGCAGGATTCGGTCGACGAGGGCAAAGCTCTTCTTCCTCCTCCAGTGAGGCGGCGGTCCCCATCCTTTTGCGCTATTGGTGACATGTCAATTCCGTCGGGGATTTAAGAAAAGACAAAAAGGGAATGCATTTGTACTCTCAAGAGTCCTGTCGGACTGGTACATTTGGAGGAAAAGGAAAAAAGGAAATGAAGCTAGACAGAGGGATGTAAACCTAGATAACTCCCTCTTACTAGGCTGCAACCGGGGGGAGAGACATCGCCCGCTCACTCTATGATGCGGAGGGGACCTTGGACGGTGCTGATCTTCTTCCCCTTGTCCGGCTGCGTGGAGGTCCCTTCTCCGTGGGCCGGCTCGTTGGCCTGGTTCCTGGCGTGCCCCGGCTCATCAGCTTCTCAATGTCCTTCTTCAAATGCCAGCAGTCTTCAGTGTCATGGCCATCATCCTTATGGTACTTGCAGTACTTCTCCCTGTTCTTCCCACCTCTTTTAGCCTTCAGTGGGGGAAGATCAGCTCGCTCTTCCTTCTGTACTTGGGTGAGGACGGCGTCTGGGGTGGTGTCCCTCGCGCTTTCTCCCCGCTGTCTGTTCCTCGGCCTCTTCTCGGTCCGATACCCTTCGGGGCTGCCTCGTCTGCCGTCGCCGCGCTTGGTCCCTCGAGTGGCTTTTCCTGCATCCTCGGCCAAGGCCTCCTCGGTCAGCATGAAGCGTTCGGCCCTCGCCATGATCCCGGGGAGGTCTTTCGGGGGATCGTTGTGCAGGGACTTCTTGAGGCCTCTGTGGCGAAGCCCTTTCTTAAGGGCCGTCTGGACCACCAGGTCAGGAGGGCTGTTCACGTTCAGCCTTTCCGCATTGAAGCGGCGCATGAACTGTCGGAGCGGCTCGGCCGGGCCTTGCACTATGTTGAACAGGTGTTCAGCACCAGGCTTGATCTGCCTCCCCACCATGAACTGTTTGCAGAATAACTGGGTGAGTTCCTCGAAGCTGTCGATGGAGCGGCCGGGCAGGCTGTGGTACCAGGTCCTCGCCGCTCCCCTGAGAGTAGAATAGAAGCCCCGGTAAAGTAAGTCATCGTCAGCTCCCTGGAAGGACATGTCCCCCTCGTAGTCCATCACGTGGTGTCCCGGGTCCCCTATCCCGTCGTACTTTCCCAGCACCGGGATCCTGAATCGAGAGGGGACCCGTGCGTCAGTTATTCTCCGTGATAAGGGGCACCGGTCTCCGTGGATGCCCCCGGGGATGCGGTAGTCGCCTGCCTCTGGCTCGTTCGGGGGTGGAGGAAGCACAGGCGCCAGCGGGGCTGGCTCCACGGCCCTCGCCACGCTGGGGGTCGGACTGGCCCGGCGCTCCCGACTCCTCCTGCGGGAGCTCCTACTCCGCAGTGATCGGTCTCTTGAGTGGTGTCGTTCGCTTCTCCTGCGGCGGGACGACCGTGACCGACGAGATGATGCCGTCATCGATTCGCCCTCCGTCCCTTCGGTTTCTCTTCGGCCCCTTTCACGATAAGGGGAGGAGGCGCGTGACCTCGCCTGACGGGAGTCGGAAAGCGTGAACCGACGCTCTGTGTTCGGTTTCTGGGTCCCGTGGTCATCGACCACGGCGGACCGCAAGTGCGGGGGACCCCCCGCCCATCGATGGATGTCGTCCAACGTGCCTCCGTTGGACGGCGCAGGGCCGACGAGCTGCTGTACCGTCGCGACCAGCGTCTGGAGGCTCGCATTGGTTTCCTGAGCCAGGGCGCGGAGCTGTCCCTGCGTGGCCAGTTCTGAGCCACCGGTCTCTTCGGTTGAGAGGGCGGGGTGGCCGCTGACGGGCGTGTCCTCGGGGTTGCCGTTCGATGTGCCATTCCCCTCCTCCGGGATGGGGGGCATGCGCTTCCTTCCATTGCTGGCTCATGCCATTGTTGGTGTGGTTTGCTTCTTCGTGGGACGGTTTTCGGATCCCACAGACGGCGCCAGATGTTTCAGAGTGTTTTCTCACTACAGGGCGTTGACCGTGGACAACCCGGTCAACGTGGTCAAGGGGCCCGCTTGGGTCCCTCGGGGGCTTCGAATCGGTGCAGATGGGACGAGGGGAAGCCTCGGCCCAGGTTGAGACGCCCGGCCTCGGTCGAACGAGCACGGCCTCGGAGGAAGGAAGACGAGGGGTAGCCTCGGTCGTCCAGCTAGAGGCACGGTCGGCGAAGGGCGAGGGGAAGCCTCGGACCCAGTTAAGACGCTCGGCCTCGGTAGGATGTGCTCGGCCTCGGCGGGCGGACGGTGAGGGTAAGCCTCACTCGTCCAGTTGACTGCGAGGCTGGAGAGGGGCGAGGGGAAGCCTCGGCCCGTTGATCAGCTGTCCACCTGCGTAGACGAGAACGCTCGTCAGGGGGCCGGACCTAGGTTCCGGCCAAATCCCCTCCGATGCCTAAGTCAGATAGAGATCTGAAAGAGGAGGCCCGGCGGAGACGGTTCGACTCGTGAGGAGATCAGAACGGCGTCTCACGGCGCGAGCGGGGGAGGAAGGAGATAAGATGGGGGAGCTAGGTCGTTGATGGAGTACCTTAGGTTTTAGATACCTGAGATGCGGTCCCGTTCTTCGTCGTCTTCCTAGCCCTTTTGTAGAGCTCCCAGCGTGATTGCCTCTGGCCCACGTCCCACGCCCGCCCTCGATCGTGCCCCCATCAATCCGCCCCCTCGCCGCCGCTCTCTTCGCCATGCCAGCACCTCCCCATTACCGCCATTTAGTGGTCGCGCGTCCGGGGGAGCGGTTTTCGCAGGAGTGGGCGAGTGACCAGCGGGTTATCGGGGCCGGGTCGGATCGACATTTGAGAAGATCCCTCGGATCGACATTTGAGAAGATCCCTTATAGGGCCTTTGTAGAATGGGCTTGAGGATGCAGATGGGCTCTCGACCAGTAGTCGGGCTCCTGGGCTCGTGTCTTTTGGGTCTCGGTCAAATAGGCGTAACACAGTGCAATAATCGTTATTTAGTTCAACATAAAAATATTAATTTCCTCCAAAATTTAGTTCTTCCCAGAGAAATTAGTTCCCCCTATTTTTTATTTAGTCACCCCAAGAATTTTTGTTCGCCCAAAAATTTATTTCCACATAGAGAATTTAGACCCCAAAATTTACTTCCCTTACAGAATTTGATTCCCCGAAAAAATTTTACTTCCACCCAAAATTTATTTCCCTTCAGATTTAGTTCCTACCAAAATTTTAAGTGTTCCCCTCAAAATTTTCACAAACTCTATTCCACAAAGAGAAATGTCAGGAGCATTCAAAATATTCATCCAAAAAATTTCAACTCATTTACAATCTCAGACCCAAAAGAAATTTGTAGCATTTTCACCCAAAAAATTACCGTCACTTTCAAAATATTCCCCCCAACAAATTTATTTTACCACATTCAAACTAAAAATTAGTTCCCCAAAGAATTTAGTTCTCCACAAACATTTTAGTTCACCCCAAAGTTTAGTTCTCTTTAGATTTAGTTTCTCCCAAAATTTAAAATTTTAGCTCCCTCCAGATTTAGTTTCACCCAGAATTGTAAATTAATTTTAGAACTTCCACCTTCCACTCAACTTCATGCTCTGAACAAGAAACATGGAGCATTGATTGCTTCTTCAGCTGGCTAACAGATGATATAAAAACAAATTAGAATTCTAAGAAGTCAAGGGTAGTTGTCTAATTCTAAACCACAACAAGTTAAACATAATTAGGCCATGTTAAAATAAGTAGAATTTGGTATGGAATTAGATTTATAAATGCCTTCATTTTTTGGGTTGCTGTCAGATACTGGCATAAAGAGCACTAAATATGACCTGATTGCAAACCAAGATTGGTTTCCTTTACAAAGATATGTCGAGCTGCTTACACATCAAAACCACATTAAGTATGAGAATCATACCATGGACCTTAGGTATATGTCGATGATTAAATCTACATTATGTACATTAAACCTCTCATATAAGAATTGTTGATAAATGAAGAACAGTCTCTAATACTGCCATCTGCCTTGTAAGCCTTCACTGCTATGCTCTATACTTTGATCACTTACGGTGATAATACCACACCGAGCATAGAAGTCCCACCATCAAAAGGGTGAAAACATAAGATTATTCAACTCTGGAACAAAGTTATGATTTCTTGCATACGCTGAGTCAATGACATGTTTTAAACTACAATGTCAAACACTTATAAAAGTCACATGTTGGCCTAAACTGTTTCCTGATGAGCTGAAACAAAGACATCAATAATCTGATCGGGGCAACTTTCACGAAAGAGACTATGCATATCTTATGGAACCACAAGCATTGATTACTTTCTATGAAGCAAAACCTCCAACAAAGGCTTTAAATGCATGAAGCTCTCACTTCCAGATCTGTACATTTCATTTCCCAGGTTCTCCAACAACGTAGAACCATAGAACCATTGATTACTTAATATGCCACAGTCATGTTATATCTTCATCTATTTGCTGTTAGGAACCATAAACCATTAAGCAACTGTACTCTAGCATGAGTTTATAATGTGGTAAGCATACTAAATAGGAATGAAAGATTTCTATTCATACACATCAAATAATCCATGAAATATATTGTAATTTGCAGCAAATCTATCAACAACAGAATATAAAAGTCAACATCAACACTGCAAAATAAAAACACTAAGAATTTGATCATCGTTGCAAACATTATCAAATACACAGAAATTATCTCTATCAATGTTTACATTCTTTAGTTTAGTTATTGCTCATGTCAAACACTAAACGAATGTAATAAACCAAACATTTTAGTAGATAACACATTATCACAATTATAATTCACTTTGCCGAAGAAATGTAAAGATATTCTCAACTACCATTTGGCATTTGCTTAATCAGTTCATTTTGAGGCCTCTACAGCGGTCATCACTTCTTGAGGTTAATTGTCACGCCCCGCTCACCCAAGTACTGGGGCGTAGCTGACGAGGTCGCCGTAGTATTCAGACTCAGGCTTCGAGCCCTCTTATCTAAATACTACTAGGCATTTTTTTGTGGTTGATTATGAAATAAATTAGCAGGCCACTGCAATAACACTGGAATAGTACACATAAAAAGAAAAGTGCTCCAACAGAAATAAAAACACAGTACTGAAAAGTAAATACATCAACACTGAAGTTACATTACATTACATAAGTCCATATACATACATACATACATCAGCTGTACAACGGGGGTACAAAAAGCGGGTACAACAAAAGAGAAACCCCCAGCCCAAAAGTACAAAAGTACACACCCGGTACAACGCACCCACTAGTCTAACCCCGGGTAATCTAACAGTACAAAGTCTCCTGAAGGCTCTACCTCGGTAGCACTGGCACTGACCTCTGGCTCCTGAACACCCGAAGACTGCTCGGGACTCGCACCTGTAAACCATGGGATGGGACACGTCAACGCGTGACCCAGTAGGAATTCCTAATCACCCTAGTAGAACCTAGTTTAGAACTGGTTTCCCTAACTAACTAACTAACTACAGGTGTCATGTCATCACATATTACGCAGAAATTAAAAACAGAGTATAAGTGCTGAAAGTAAACAACAGTGAACAGAACTGAAGTAACAAATGATTAAATTAAGTAAATTAAATTGTTGTTCTGTATTTGGAACCTGGATAAACCATAGGCTGCTAAGAGAGCGGACTTCACCCAGGGTGGGTGAAAAGTGGTACCACTCCAGCAACACGAGCACTGGAGGGGCCTCTCGTAACTCCGTACCCGACTGGACAAGGTACCGGAGTGAGAATCATCTCGGTTTTTCTGTGGGTCAAACGGAGAAAACCATCAATTACCAACCAGGTGCGTCACGAGCGCACCGGCGGCCTCTCTAACTCTAGTCAACTCCCCCTTCCGGGAGTGACGAAGCGAGTGAGAAATCATATCGTGTCCGCTTCTTAACACCTACAATTTACCCGTGTTTCCCCCAAACCCCGTGTCACCCTCCTCTGGGGAGGACTTAATCATGTTCCTTATATCAATTTCATGTGAGATAAAATAAAACACATGAGCAATTGGGGTAAAAGAACCACAACCAAGAATATACGAAAAGCAACATAAGAGAAATGTTTCCATAGTCAAATTACCCATTTCCTTCATGTTCTCCATCTTTCCACCTCTCTTTCCTTTCCACATTTCATATTCCACAACAAACCGATCATCTTATGTAACCACACAACTAGTGATTCAACAAGTATATGGTATAATGGCCAATTAGTTCAGGTAATAAAATACATAGGCATAAGAGAGGTAATATGAACATGTACCCATAGTACAACATCACCCAAACCATTTCAGGTTACTGGAAATGCACAATCAGTCAGATTGAAGGCCAGATTAAAGGCATTTATAGTTAGAATTTAGGAAAACTTAAAGCTGCAAAGTTGCAGGTATGACAGTTTTGCATCACCACACCAAATTTCAGAAAATAATATGACATGTGTGATTTATTGTGCTCAAATTAGTAAAAGATGGCAATTCTGCAGAAAAACAGAAACATTGCATCAACTTAATCAGTGATTTAATCCTATTTACAATCAGATCTGGGTAAAATAAAAAAACTTGGTATTGTGTATATTGAAGAGTAGTTGTCCAAAATGTCCTAAAACACATAATTTCATCAAGTTAAGAGGTGGTAATCACCATTTTAGTGCAAGATGTCAAAACTGCCAGAATTTCGACATGTTGCAGAAAAAGCTCCATTTCTCCTAGTTTACGAATTGAACATATATCATATCTTATATGATTTTAGGGTAGGATTTCGAGATCTACATGAATATATTTATTTCAGATTTTATTTTGATCTAGGTTGGGAGATATGCCTGTTTTAACAGAGGCTAAAACTGCTGGAAATTTCAGAATAGATTCATGAACACAAAAGATAAGTTTTTCCAAGCAAACAGGCATGCAAGTGAACTCCAAGGTGGAGATGGGTATCCTACTAAGTGGAGTTGAGATTCCTACTAACTCCACATATGAAACTCAACATAATTTTAACATCAAATTGTTACATTTACTAAATTAATGAGAAAACCAATCCTAAACCAAACTCTACTATGTGATTAGAGTTCCTACCTTGTAAAAAGTCCTCCAAATATGATCTTGGGCCCTTCTTAGTCCTTGATGACACTTAAGCCTCATTCTTCAAAGCTCCAATTTGATCTCCCAAAAAGTAGGATTTTTAGGCTATTTTGGCTAGTTCTTGGTGTTGAAATGTGAAGGGAAATTTGTGGGCTTTTTAGTGCTTGAAGAGGGATTATTTAGAAGGGTGTTTTAAGGAAGGAGATGAAACAAAATGAAAGAAAAGGGGCATGCACAATTTCGGCCAGAAATGGAAAGTGAGGGAGAGAGTGAAATGAGATTTTTTTTTTCTTTTCTTGGTTTTGTTTTTCATTGCCTAGATTTTAGGATTCCTTAAAACCCTCTCCTTCTTACACCTAATAAGCCATGTGTCTCATATTAATTAAAAACATGACACATAGCAAGTGTGTTGTCATGGTAAGAAAAATGTGGATTTTGAATTTTTAAGAAAATCAAAATACATGGAGAAATACTACATACACTCCAAATACATGTATTTTTCCAAATACTCTCCTTTACTAAATTCAAGAAATGAGTTTAAAATCTTTTAAAATAAATTCCTACATCAAATAATTAAAAGAAAAATATGGGCATACTCCCCAAAAATATACGGACGTATCTATGTCAAAAATAAATACGCGTATATAGAAATTAGGGTCATTACATCCTACCCCCCTTAAAATAAATTCCGTCCTCGGAATTTCAAATTAAGGGAGAAAAACTTTCTATACATCATATCATATACAAAAACAAAATTACATCAGATAAACAAGTGATGGTATTTCTCTTTCATCTCATCCTCAAGTTCCCAGGTAGACTCTCCTGGTGACTCTCGGTGCCACATAACCCTCACTAGATTGATCGACTTCTTCCTCAGCATCTTCTGTCTCCGGTCTAGAATGGCTACAAGTTGCTGATCATAAGTCAAGTCTGGTCGCACTTCGATCTCAGAGAAGTCAACGACATGATCAGGATTTCCAACACATCTCCTGAGTTGCGATATATGAAACACATTATGCACTCCCTCAAGAGATGCTGGTAAGGCAATTCTGTAAGCCACTTCTTCCACATGAGCCAGAACTTCAAAAGGTCCGATATATCTTGGGCTCAACTTCCCACGTCTTCCGAAACGAATCAACCCTCGTGTCGGCGAGATCTTCAAGAATACCAACTCTCCTGGTTGAAATTCCAAGTGTCGCCTCTTTGCATCTGCCCAGTGCTTGTAACGGTCCTGAGCTATGCGAAGATTGTCTCTGACGACTCTCACAACATCTATGGTTTCAGCGACCATATCCGGCCCCAATAATTTGCGATCTCCAACATTATCCCAACTGAGAGGAGATCGGCACTTTCTTCCATACAAGGCTGCAAATGGTGCCATGCCTATGCTGGCTTGATAACTGTTATTGTAGGCGAACTGTACCAGATGTAGATGTTCGTCCCAAGAACCCTTGAAATCCAGCATGCACGCCCTCAGCATATCTTCTAGAATCTGAATTGTCCTCTCCGACTGACCGTCTGTCTGTGGATGGTATGCAGTGCTGAAATTCAGTTGAGTTCCCAAACTAGCCTGCAGACTTCTCCAAAAATGAGACGTAAACCTTGTGTCACGGTCGGAGACTATGCTTACAGGTACTCCGTGAAGCCTCACGATTTACTCCATATATCTCTTAGCAAGATGGTCTATTGACTGGCCAACTCGAAAAGGTATGAAGTGAGCTGATTTGGTCAATCGGTCAACGATTACCCAGATAGCATCATGTCCTCGAGAAGTGCGAGGTAAGCCAGTTACAAAATCCATCGTCACATGTTGCCACTTCCACTCTGGAATTGGAAGTGGCTGCAGAAGTCCTGTCGTTCTCTGATGCTCGGCCTTGACTTGCTGACATGTCATACATGAAGCTACACTTCTAGCCACACTACGCTTCATGCCGTGCCACCAAAAATGTTGTCGCAGATCACGATACATTTTGGTGCCTCCAGGATGGATAGAATAAGGTGAGCTATGAGCTTCCTTCAACAGTTCATCCCGAATGTCACCTGATGGCACACAGATCCTGCTCCCAAAACGTAGAGATCCATTTCTCGATTTGTGCGTGTCATCCTTGCGCAGGGGCCATGCTAATCTTCTTTGTAGCGTTCCAATTTTATCGGATGTCCCCGAAGAAGAAGCGAGTTGATAGAGGAATAACATGCAGATTGAATGAAATTGGGGCAAAAAAATACGTGCATGGCGAAATCATTTTGGCAGGGAGAAACCGTTTAATCAATTTGGACTCAATTGAAAACATTTTGAATACGGAAATACGAGCATGGCGAGATCGGGCCGTTACACAAGGGATTAAAACGAAACGTATGAGGAAGAACCATGTAAGAAAATTTAACATGGAGAAGGATTAGAAGGAACAAAGTCTGAAAAATCACTTAATAAAATAAAAAAGGCAAGTGAACTTGAAGATAAAATACGACGGATGGAAAGTGCGAATCGAGCAGTTAATAGCACAGGGTTGCAATAGATCCGGGGAGGGAAAAGGTCAGAGGAGGGAGAAGCGAGGGTGATAGAGGAATAACTTGAATGAAATTGGGGCAGAAAAAAAAATTTGGACCATTTTTCGATTTGTGCGTGTCATCCTTGCGCAGGGGCCATGCTAATCTTCTCTGTATCGTTCCAATTTTATCGGATGTCCCCGAAGAAGAAGCGACGTTGATAGAGGAATAACATGCAGATTGAATGAAATTGGGGCAAAAAAATACGTGCATGGAGAAATCATTTTGGCAGGGAGAAACCGTTTGATCAATTTGGACTCAATTGAAACCATTTTGAATACGGAAACACGAGCATGGCGAGATCAGGCCGTTACACAAGTGATTAAAACGAAACGAATGAGAAAGAGCCATGTGATATAATTTAACAGGGAGAAGGATTAGAAGGAACAAAGTCTGGAAAATCGCTTAATAAAATAAAAAGGCAATGCCATTGCAGATAAAATACGATGGATGGCAAGTGATAATCGACCAGTTAACAGCACAATGTTGCAATAAATTCGAAGGAGGGAAGGAGTCAGAGGAGGAAGGAGCGAGGGTGATAGAGGAATAGCTTGAAGATTGGAGGAAGTTGGGGCCAAATAAAAAAAAATTTGGACCATTTCTCGATTTGTGCGTGTCATCCTTGCGCAGTGGCCATGCTAATCTTCTCTGTATCGTTCCAATTTTATCGGATGTCCCCGAAGAAGAAGCGACGTTGATAGAGGAATAACATGCAGATTGAATGAAATTGGGGCAAAAAAATACGTGCATGGAGAAATCATTTTGGCAGGGAGAAACCGTTTGATCAATTTGGACTCAATTGAAACCATTTTGAATACGGAAACACGAGCATGGCGAGATCAGGCCGTTACACAAGTGATAAAAACGAAACGAATGAGAAAGAGCCATGTGATATAATTTAACAGGGAGAAGGATTAGAAGGAACAAAGTCTGGAAAATCGCTTAATAAAATAAAAAGGCAATGCCATTGCAGATAAAATACGATGGATGGCAAGTGATAATCGACCAGTTAACAGCACAATGTTGCAATAAATTCGAAGGAGGGAAGGAGTCAGAGGAGGAAGGAGCGAGGGTGATAGAGGAATAGCTTGAAGATTGGAGGAAGTTGGGGCCAAATAAAAAAAAAATTTGGACCATTTCTCGATTTGTGCGTGTCATCCTTGCGCAGGGGCCATGCTAATCTTTTCTGTATCATTCCAATTTTATCGGATGTCCCGAGGGGACAGGTACAGTGGGGGCAGAGAACATATTTCAAGCGCTATAATCGTAACGTTTCCATGCGATGTGGGACAAAGAGGTAGAAGCGATTCCGCTTCTCTCTATTGGGTACCGTCTAAAATTGAGCAAAACATCAGCTTCCACGTTGGGCTGGGTGGGAGGATAAGGTCAAAATCTGAGACGAAGATTATGTAGTTAAGAATCTGGGGTAGGATTATGGATCACTGCCAAAAATTAATAACCTGTCATTCTCTAACCCCATTGATTTGTAGACGAAAATCATCTAGGCTTGTGACATGGGCATCGGCAGTGATTCGAAAAAGACATCCTTGCACTTATGATCTAATTAAGACGTGAGAGATTAATTTGCCTGAACTACTCTGCTAATCCTCGTGTTCCCACAAATCTAGCCAAATGAATTCAGGCGCACAACCAACAATGAGAAACATGCACGTTACAAGGAGCAATGCAAGATTTGATGTGCGCGCCCGTTCGAACTGGGTTCTGTCGCCCACATCCAGTGTAACGTATCCTTCCCAGGCGACCAGCCTCTTGGCCTCGTCGGCATTACCGAAATTCACTTCACACCCAACCACAGCACTTCTCTTTACATAAAACTCTGCAATTTTCCGCTTTCGATCGGTTGATTCCCAAGGTTTAGTCCCAGTGCAACTGAGACAAGTTCCACAAAAAATTATAAACAAGTTAATTCATTGCATTCTACGATTTGATTGGCGGCCACGAGTTGAGAATTACGGTTTCTTCAGCTCAGGAACACTTGCCCTTTGAATTACATACCTACCTTACAAAATTTAGACACTCAAAAAGCTTGGATTTTATTCGAAATTGACTTCGTCCATAAAAATTCCCCGTGCCGATCCATGACCTTGCTTGCTGTTCTCTTCTCGCTTGCGGGCATTTGCACCCGAATTCCTTCCGATCTTCGAGAAACATTAACCAGCCAACAGGCGCACGATCATGCAGCTTCAGCATAGATCATCCCAGCGGTTGGCACGGTCACGCCAACTCAGTACCGAACTTTACACGTCCGTGCCAAGTTGACGGAGATTCAACCTTACGTGCCATATTTTTTGTACCAGGATGGCACCCTCATGTCACTCAGCACAGTTACAGTTCATAGCTGTGCCGATACACATGATACGTTTTTGGGGCTATTTCGGAAGTCCAACCTATTAGGGGAACTCTCCGGGGCTTAACTACTCGTTTTGTTAAGTTAAACATTGACCTTTTTTTTCTACGTTTTTTACATTGCCACTTCTACGGCAACTCTCTTGTCTTTCGGGAGATACTTTGTGAAACTCTTTTTTGGATTGAAGATCGAAGACTCTCACGTTCTACCCCCTTTATCAATCAATATGTTACATCTTTCCTTTCTCTTTATTTTGATGACGATGTCTAATATTATTTGCCTCTTTGTTCTTGACATGAATTGTGTGTTAGATCTCTTGTCTCGGGTTGAGTTGAACCCTATCCTGGGTTAATTCGAATTGGTCTCTCTTTTCCCAATTTTATTGAATTATATGTTAGGTTTTGACAAGGTTGTGCCCATCGTCTATCTTGTTAATTGATTGCCTTTCAGTTTAAACCATCAACTAGAGTTGCATCTCATTGCGTTTTTATTTGATATGCTATTGATTGCGAGATCGTTTCCTACTCGTTTGAGATTATCAAAAAGAGTTGGACCTTGTCCTAGATAACCTTGTCAACGATTGAAGTTCTTCGACGAGGGTATGCGAGAACGGATATCGGGAATCTATTTATTGCCAGTCCTTAATGTGTTTATTCTATTTTGGTTGCCACGAGAGTACGTATCATCTCATGACAAACATGCACTTTACACTTCGAGCGAAGTTTCTAGGTATTGATTACGGAACATTAATCTCACCTATGCATTGGTTCGATAATTTGGCGTCGTGATCATATTTATATTCAATTCACGATAGCGAGGATGCTTAACTCTAGCATTTTCTCTCATTGATATTCTTCCTTATCACTATCCCATCACTTGATTGGAATTCGCGTAGCTAACTCATAACCTGAAATTGACTAGTACTTAATCATTAACCCTCCAGAGATCGTCCCATTTGTCCTACGATAACCCGTACACTTGCAGTAAGTTTATAGTCTCAACAAGTTTTTAGCACCGTTGCCGGGACGGTTAACGGATCGATATTAGCTTACTTTTACTATGCCTTTCTTTTTTTTTCTTTACTTCTTTCTTTTGTCTATTCTTCTTGTTATACTGACAATCTCCTCCAAGTTCTTCATTTCCTTGTACGAGCAAGGGAACTCGGAGTTCAAAAGACTTAATCCCCTTTAATCCTCAGATCGAAGCCACATGCTAAGAGATTAAATGCTGATAGAAGAAGGAAGCCAAGTCAAGAAGCGATGGCAGGAGAAGGAGACACTACCAAGTCACTCATGTACTTTTCTATGCCGTACAATGGTCCTACATCAAGCATTGCTCGACCTGCAGTCCATGCTACAAATTTCGAGTTAAAGACCGGGCTTATATTGCTCTTCCAGCATGACCAATTTGGTAAGTTGCCCATAAAAAGCCCAAATGATCACCTCAACACTTTTCTGGAGAAGTACGATACGATCAAGATTAATTGCGTAACCAACGATGCTATTAGACTGAGATTGTTCCCATTCTCACTGAGGAACAAGGCTAAGGAGTGGATTAAGTTCAATGGCTGTAATGCCTTCACTTCATGGGACGCTCTATATAATGCCTTTCTCACCAAATTCTTTCCTCCTAGGGAAACTGTGAAGCTGCGGAATGAGATTGCATCCTTTACGCAGTTTGACCAAGAATCTTTATATGAAGATTTGGAGAGATACAAGAGCTTCGGAGGTAGTATCCACGTCATGGAGTTCTTGAATGGGTTCTTATTCAAACTTTCTATAACGGACTGAAGTAAGATGTCACGATATCTATTGATACTGCAGCTGGAGGTGTGACAATGACTAAGACTGCCGAAGCGGCTAAGGCATTGTTAGAAGAGATGGCCTCCAACAACTATCATTGGAGCAGCGAGAGGGCCATGCTCAAGAAGGGAGGTAAGCTGGATGTTGATGTGATGACACTGTTTTTTAGTAAATTTGATGCTATATTACAATAGATTGCTCAGATTAGACATGGAGCAAATATTTCTAGTCCACTAGTTGTGGCGAGTTGTGAAGTTTATGACATGCAGGGGGCACTTGTCCAGTGAATGTCAGTTCATCGCTCTACAAACGCAAGCGATAAATATTGAGCAAGATAATGCCTTATGCAACATCAACCAGAGACAACCAAATAACCCATATTCCATCACCTTCAATATAGGCTGGAATAATCGTCCCAACTTCTCATATCGAAACACAAACCCACAACAACCTTAACCATTCTCACAACAACCTCCACCCTACAACCAACCGTCTTGATTTCAAGCTAAGCATCAAGTGCATATGCCTCCACTATCACCACAAAAAGTCCATCCTGGAGACCATCATGTAAAACTTCTTAGTAACCCAAGTCCAAAAGATGACTTTTTCCACAACTCTATTCAAAAGATAAACTCTAGGTTCGACTCGGTTACCTCCCACGGTAAGATGATAGAAACCCAACTTGGTAAGCTTGCCCAACAGATGAGTCAGCTATCTAAATCTCGGGAGCAACTACTAGGCCAACCAGAACAGAATCCTAAGGGCCAGATCAATGTAGTTACGCTAAGGAGTGGGAAACAACTGCAGGAACCGGCTAGGAGAGCATCTATAGCTGTTGATGCAAAGAGAGTAGAAGTTCGGATTGAGATAAAGGCTTTAGCCATACTGGATGATTTCCGTGGAGGCGATAAAGCCGAGAAGAAAAGACAAAGAAGTACCTTCTGAACCTTCAAGAGTCTACATACCGCCAGTTCCATTCCCTCAGTGGTCAGCGACGTGAAATCTTGAACAGAAATATAGGAAATTCATGGAAATTCTGAAGCAACTTCATATCAACATCTCGTTCTTAGAGGCCATATCGAAATCCCTTTATAAGCAAAGTTTCTCATGGAATTCTTGTGTAACAAAAAGAATGCCATGGATTTATTATTTGAAGAGTGTTGCGCCATCCTGCGAAACAAGCTCCCTCAGAAGTTAGAAGATCTCCACAGTTTCTATATCTCGTGCTCGATTGGGAATGTATCTATTCAGAGAACATTGTGTGACCTTAGTGCCTATGTGAGTCTCATGCCGCTGTCTATCTCTAAGAAGCTCCATATGTTTAAAGCCAACATTGATATCATTCCAGTTGGCTGACCGATCCGTCAAATACCCCTTGGAATTTAGAGGATGTTCCTATCCAAGTTGGTAAACTAGTGATCCCATGAAATTTTGCCATGATAGATATGGTCGAGGACTCATAGATCCCAATTATCCTAGGAAGATGATTCCTAGCTACTGTTGATGCCATGATTGATGAGAAGAATGGCAAGCTTTCTCTGAATGTGGCTAATGATAAGGTGCAATTCGAGCTCCGCAAATCTATGGGGATTCCCCGGTAAGTGATGCTTTGTACATGATCGGTGATTGATATATAGTTTTCATCTTCATTTCATTCATGTTTTACTCCACACTGTCTCATTTCATGTGCCATTTTCTATCGCTTTTGTTCCTTTTTAGGCTTCTGGTCTAATTGGTGCTTTTTAAGTGAATAAGGAGGAGTTTGGAGCATTTTGGGCCTTTATATAGTAATTTTGTACATTGAGCTTATAACTTGAGGAATGGACTGGAGCTCTGTAGTCTAGGAGATGGAGCTGAAGCATTTGAGCTTTGGATTGAGCTTGTTGGAGTGACGTGAAGCTGGAGCCTTTTTCTGGAGCATCGAGATGAAAGCTGGCATTGTTTTGAGTCTGGAGTTTGGAGTGAACACGTGAGCCGTTTGAACACTTGAAGATGAAGAGCTAGAACCTGTCAAGAAAGCAAGCCAAAAAAACCAACCACACGGCTGTATGAAGTTCATTCATACGGCTGTATCATCTCAGGACGGTAGAGCTTCAAACCAACCATACGGCCGTATGAAGTTTAGTCATACGGCCATGTCACCTATCTTCAATCAAGCGACAGCAACATGCGGGACTTACACAGCCGTATGAATCCATTCCTACGGCCATGTCGCCTTCTCTCCCAGCCCAAGTCAAGCATCATTCTAGAATGACGCGGCCGCGTGGTTCAACCACGCGACCGTTTGAAAGCGGGTCAAGTGTGAGACCCGTTAGCTGCTAGGGTGGTAGTTAAACGCTGGAGCACCGTCATCAAGAGGGAGCCGAGCTTTAGGCTCGTTTTAGCCCGAGTTTACTGTTCTATTGCTTAATTAGGAGTAGTTTTAGTTTTAGATTAGTTTTATACATGATTTTGGATGTTTTTCCCTCAGATTTTGTAATGTATTGACAACCATATTATGCTATTTGGGAGATAAGTATTCCTTTCTTCTCTTTTTCTTTATATTGTTGCCGTTGTTTTGTTATTTTTTCTGTTCTTGTTTGTTGTTCTTGTTGTTATTGATGTTGTGTTGTGATTCTCAACTTTCCCATTCGTTTCTGTCATTGTCTTTCCCATCTCCATGTTACCTCTTTGTTTTATCCCCGAAATCCTTGTATCCCATCTAATTGATTAACGTAGATAGTATATAACCTCGAATCGAGCTAGTACTCGATCAAATCCACCTCCATGTGGACGACCCGTAACGCGCTACGACGACAGCCATGCGCTTGTGATTTACAAATATTAAAACCCATATCAAGTTATTGGCGTTGTTACCGGGGAGGTTGCGATTTGATTGATATTAGTTAGATTTGGGGTTCGCTAGACTATGTTTTATTCAAAAAAACTATAAAAATTTCAATAACCAAATTTTTTCCCGCCACCTGCATTCATTTAATTGCAATTCTCTTGTACCACTGACGCACTTGCCTTAGCTTCATTTTTTTTCAATTTTTAGGTGATATGCGGAGAATATGTGGATGCCGATGGATCCTACGTGGAGAGTTTCAGCGATTTATTCTCTCAAGATGCTCAATTTGAGGTTACAATCACGTTCCATAGGTTGCAGTGCTTTGTATTAGATGTGGGATGCAGAGGCATGTCTTTACCCATTGCCAAGACCATACATACCCCTACAACCCACGATCATATACCCACAACATATATCATGAACCCTTCTACCATAACCCACCACCACCACCACAAAAGTCCCATTTAGAGTTGCTTTTGGAAGAACAACTCCGAGACGAAGCTCAATGGCTTGAAACCCAAACCAATGCACAAGCCCAACTCCACGAACTTTCCCAAAGTGTGAACCAATTGGTCATGTCACAGGGGCAGTCACATTTGCATGGTAGGGATTCGACAGTTCTACAAACACCGTCGGGATGAGATAATCTAGATGGAGGAGCCACCTCCACCATCGAGACTTAGGCAAGGAAATACCATTCACCACGGGATAAGATCGCCATCTTCACCCAACTCACTGAAGAGACGCTTGGGCAAGCTTGGGGGAGATTCATCAGATTAGTGCATGGTTTGCCAAGGAATGGGATAAGCACGCATGAGCTCCTCCGCATATTCAATGGAGGATTGTATTTTGACCTACAGGAATCCATGGTGAAGATGAACGAAGGACGATTCTTTGATATGCCGCCTGAGAATGCGTGGGAGTATATAAAGATTGCAGCTGCATCTCAAGTATCAATGAAAGGTAACTCATACGATTCAAATTTGAAAATTATTGATATGAGCTTATTTTTCCATGCAGAAAACACCACCAAGGCCCACGTCCATCACCACACTCAAAACAATACATCTCCACTGGATGATGAACCATCCATTAGCTTATGGGTGGACACAATTTTCTTGGAGAGGTTGGTGGTGAGCAAGGACCATACCAGAGCGTCATCGGCCTAACAAAAGATAATGATATGGATGATGGGACCTTTGTACGAATTACGGGGAATGCCATTCTTCACTACTCCACTATTGAAGACGGGAGTGAGGTGTACTTGGGTGAAAGCAGGATCTCAGATATCGGAGAACCCAAGTCACTTTTTCCCTACGATAGAATCCCCCACTTCATACTATGCGAGATCATCGAGGAGATTGTGGAGGACCACATTGACGAGGAGGATGAGAGTGAGCACACTCCATCATCACCTCCATAGGACACTCCCACTCCACCAGAGTCATCACACCCACCAGAACTTGCCACTCCCATTCTGGGAAGTATCTTAAACTTCATTTCTGAATCATCCATTCCATTCCATGAATCTTTTGATTCAGATGCTATTGACCTAACATACCCCTCTCAGGATACAGATTTTCATTCAACAGAGGTGTGTTGGTCCATGGCTGCACCTGAGGAGTACGTGTACGGGATTAGCAAAGCGGTGATAGCGTCATCGTTAATGGATTGCAATCTATTTCCAGGGAGTTTTCGTCATCACGCTCAGTACATTTTATTACATTTTGACGATCATCTTTGGGATACATTCATATTGGGAAAAATTGCATCGCCATGGACTGATGCTCCCTTTATTTTGTAGGATAAAGGTGGACGTTCTCAAGAGAAGCTAGGGAGAACATTGCTAGGGTTCGTAGGTGTTTGTGGCGTCACGACATTGGCAGAGCAACAAAAGGAGCAATTTGAACAGCTGCCTGCTCCAAATAAAGTGCTGGATCCCCCTTTTGAAAACAGGTGTACTCAACCCAATAGTGTAGGAATTTTTACGTTTTTCTAGGATCCCAATAACTGTGCCCCCTCTCGTTAGCGAGAGGAGCATAATTATTTTAGGATTATCTTATATTTACATAGTTTTTCTTTTCATTAAATATTAACTCTCTTCCTCGATTGGCATGCCCCAATAATTTTTGAAACCCTAGATCTCAAGCACATTAACCCCATCTATTCTATTGGCTCCTAATCCATAGCTTACTAGGTCTTAAGCTCAGATTTCTCAATTTCCTGAAGCCTACATCTAAGTTTGAGCTCAACACTTGGTTTTCTTTTTGAACTGTAGCTTAAAGGGGAGCAAGGGGCTTAAAAAGAGCAATGAAGGGAGGCAAAGCTCAAGTGAAGTAAGAAGAAGAGCTTGAGGAGAGCAGCTGGAAGCATGAGGCTGAAGGAGCAATGTGGGAAGAAGAAGAAGGCAAGAAGCCACCAAACCGATAACCACGCAGCCTTGTGGTTTTAAACCACAAGGCCATGTGAAACATACTTACCCATCATCTCCTAAAAACCAAAACGACACGGCCATTTGGAAAACTCCAAACGGCAGCGTATCTTTCTGTAACAATCAAGGAAATGAAGAGCCCTGTAGAGTGTTTTACACGGACGCGTCGACCTATCGACACGGCCGCGTCAAATTACCCCTAAGACCAACTTTTCACGACCGTTTGGATTTTTTCAAATGTCCGCGTCACAGAATTAGCAGCTCCTCTCTCTTAATTTAATTTTCCACGACCGTATGAATTATTTTCATACAGCTGTATCAATTTTTCCAACTTCTCCCCTCTATATAAAGTCTCTCATACTGTCGAGTCTTTACATTTCGACTCCGTTTCAAAAACTATCCGCTTCTTCTCGACTAAAACCCCCTTTCGACGACTTCATCTCCCCCAAACAGCCAGCAACTCTGCTCCTCTATCCCAAACATCACCTCCTCCTCCTCGATCACCCTCCACCATCATTCGATCAGCGCCAACTCCCTAACCCTCCCCTCCTTGCCCTAATTCCCATTGTAGAATAGCTCGACTGGTGCGGATGGATGCTAGGGCTAGAAACGAAGAAAATTAGCAACTCGTGGGGTTGAAACGAAGCAAAATTGCATGAATTCATAGCGATTGTTGGCAATGGTCCTTGGGTAGTCTCTTCCCCTCTCCTTCAATTTCGATTTTGCTCATTGATTGTGCTCATTCTGGGGTTTTGTTGTTGTTGTTATTGCCAAACTCCATTCTACACACACACACACACACACACACACACACACACACACATCATCACCTTCATTTTCCACCTTGCACATCAACATTCACCTCCATACTGTAACGACCACTTTTCGTTGAACGTTGTTCGTGCACGTGCTTTTGGCCGTGCACGTGTTTATTTTAGACTTTATTTGATTGTGAACACTTTTGTGTGATATGCCGTTGCGAACGTCTCTGAGAGTAGTAAATAGTGGCACTATCTTGGAACGACACTTCTCGAGTCGTTTTTCCACAATTTAAACTTACTCGATGAGACGTGACGATCTTCACTTTTGACAGGAGACGTTTCTATTTTTAGTTTCTTCGTCCGACGTCGAATTTGAGATCCGTCTTCTTAGTTAGCTCACATTCGTCGTCATGATCACCACGATATTTATTTTATAATTTTTGGAGTTTATTTGACCACTTTTATATTTTTAACAAGTTTTATATTATTTTTAATAATTAATTTATAAACTATTTTCGGACAAATAAAATTTATTTGAGTTTTAAACGTTTTAAAGAATTTTTGAGGAAATTTCCAGCTCATTTGGACCAAGTCAAATCCTTGGGTGAGTTGGAGTAGTTGGATTTCAAATTTTGAATTATTTTAAACTTCTAATCCTATTAGATTTAGCCCTAGACCAAGTCAACCCATCTACACTATATAAACAACCCCTAGGAAGACCTATTTTCGTAAGAAATTAGCCCTAGCCTCTTCCAAAACCAAAATTGGACGTTGCGACGATTCGTCGCAACGTTGCGACGTTCAGCCCCCGCACCGACCGAAGAAATCTCGCCCGTTCCCCCGTTCCGACCGGTAGCCGCCCCCGCATCCAAGCCGCTCGCATCGCAGCTGCCCCGTTCGCCCGCTTCGACCGAGAGAAGCCCTTGGTCTGACCGAGGGCTTGGCTCGCATCCGCTCCGCATCCCCGCTCCGCACCGACCTGCCTTGTCGCCCCGCTCCGCACAGCGCCTGACCGATCGCCCCGCCCGCTGCGACTGACGATTGCAACGTTGCAACGTTGCAACGTTGCAACGTTGCAACGTCGCAGCCGCCCGCATCCAAGCGCACGACCGACCCTCCCGACCGGTCTGACCGAAGGATCTCCCCGCACCCGCACTGCTGCACACCCCCAAGTGCCGCACAGCCCCGTTCTCTCGCAGCGACCGATAGGATCTCCCGCATTGGCTGGGTACGACCGAGAGTCATTCGCCGCAACCCCGCATCCGTCGCACCACTTGCCTCCGTGTGCCCCCCAAGTTCTCCAGAGGTATTGTGGGTCCCCCAAAGGTCCCTAGGACTACTGTGGGCCCCACCTAGGTGCGTTCTCTTCGACGACTTGCCGCGTACGACGTCGTCGCACGTCGTAGCCCGTCGTCGCATGTGCGAGCTTTGGAATCTGGAATCGTCGCCCGGGTTGATTGCTCTGAAATTTCCAGCGAGGAATCTAATTGGAATCTGGACTTGGAGCGCGATCTTATTATTCCAACCCCCGGCGTCGCTACCCGACGCCGGTGTAGCTTTCGCGTCGTGTTGAGGTAACGTTTTGCACCCCTAGGACCCCCAACCAAATTGCATGCTAACCAAGACTAAAAATCAGTATTTTAAAGTATTTTAAATGTTTTAGCAATCACTAATCAAGATTAATAAAACGGATGTAGGCCGGTGGACTTGTGCACGTAGGAATCGTGACTTTGGACTCGTTGGACGGTGTTTTCTTGACGTGATAGTTGCAGGCAAGTGAAACTTGCCAACTCTTGTGTAGGGACATGTTTTTACGCCACTTCCTTGCTTTTAGCGTAAAAGAGACTAGTCAGTGAAATGATAGCTGGCTAGACGCCTACTTGATCTAGTTTGACAACGAAACTAGATCCGTCACCTAATTGATCTAGCTTGACAACGAAGCTAGATCCAACCCTTAAAACGTGTTGTTCATGCATACTAAACTGTCACGTTTACTTTCCTTACCTGTACGCCTTACTACTTGTCATGTCATGTCATCCATGCATTGAATGTCGCATTGGTAGCACACGCTACAATACTTGTACTTGTACTCCCTTGTCTGGCTAGGTGCACCCCTAGACCAACAAGATAAAACACTTCCTGGCTCGTGTTCCAGAAGCGAGCATTCCCGTTCGGGGGTAAGGCCCTGGCTCGACACACGTGGAGGGGTAGGGATAAACGTTCGCTTGAGCTTAGGAGTTGGCCCGCGCAGCCACTCTAGCCAAAAGACGGAATCTCTGTGCACGAGGTGCTTACTTTTCTTGTCTTGTACTTGTCTTGTGAATGTCATGCCATGCTCGTACTTTACTTTACTTTACCCTACTTGTTGCACTCATTACTTTAAACTGCCATGTCATTGCATCATGCTAGAACTGCTAAGTTGCTTTACTTTTACCTACTTTTCAGTTTCCTTGCACAAGTCTTCCAGACTTGCTAACATGTACCCCTTGCTCTTTTGGGTGTCACATGTTAGACCCTGAGCCAGAGACAGTTGTTGAGGACGAGTTGGTTGCTGACACTGAGCCTACGTTCGTCGGGGAGTTCGTGGACACCGGAGTCCAGTTTTAGAGACTGTTTACGTTGATGTTGCTTTAGGTTGCTGTTAGATGTCGGTGCTTACACCATTACTTTGTTTCTGTACTTTGTACTTTTGTTGGCCATGCTGGGCCTCTTTTAGACTCTCTTTCTTTTAGCCTGGTGGCTTTCCTGCGATGTTGGAATTTATTATTATGGATATTCTGCGATGTTTCTTTTGTCTCTTTTGTTATTATTATCTTTGTTTCGTTTCGCGTTGCAAGGACCTGCAGTTTAAATTTGATTGACGCTTATCGGACTTGCAGCTTTGTAGCTTCAAGTCTGAGCGGACCTTCTCACGCTTCGCCTCCACGTTTTTGGGAAGCGGGGCGTGACACATACCCTAGCACACACACTAACACTCACGTACATTGCATCACACATCACCACTGCATACACCTTCACTTCATTGCACATACTTCGCACACCCCACATTTCCTACTTCACATTGCATTTACACACACACCATTTCTCCCATACTCGCGGCAAATCATCATTCCCAAACACATTGCACATACACTCCATTACACATTCATTTCACATATTGCACAAACCCACAAACCCTAGCACATTTATATTCACATACCCCCACATCCACCCACACCACTTCACACATCATGCCACCATGCGTGAAACATGCACGCCCACCACCTCACGACTCCCAACTGGGGAGGTCTTCACGGCAGTGTACCTTAGACCAACCCTCCACATTTGCACAGCCTCCATCACCACCTCATGTGACCCCTCCACAGATAGACACTCTGGGGATCACTTTCGCCTCTGAGACCTAGATGGATCACTTTGCCACCCTCTCTCGACGGACCGTGCTCACTATGAAGTTCGTGAGCATTCCTGCTCTCGACACATTAGGAGCCACCGAGGGAGTTAGACGTCTGTATACCAACATAGGGTGGCAGGATTTCCTCGAGTTTAGAGCCCCGACCTATCATCGACTCCCACTTGAGTTTCTTAGCTCCCTGAAGGTCGAGGGTTCTAGCATAGAGTTCAATGCACACTTTCATTTAACGTCCTGAACTCTATTTTCCACTGGCCTGTCGCCATGGCAGATGCCATCCCCCACCGCAGCAGCACTCACCCATCTTCCTTTAGAGCCTCCCAATTTTAGGATTTGATTACTGGGTTGGGTACCTTCCCCCGCACGGCGGGAAAGGCATCTTGCATCATTCATCCATCCCTATGCCTTGCCCACCGTATCCTAATGAGCACTCTATTTTGTAGGGAGGAGACTGGCACAGTTACACGACCTGAGCTCCTATTTCTGTGGGGCATGACACAGCCGATAGTCCTCCGTCCCACAGGGACTGGTGTAGTGATCAAGGTCCCAAAGAGGCTTTTCCATGCGGGCTCATGGTTGGCACATAGACTCCTGAAGATCGCCAAGCCCCCCATGGAATGGATTTGCTGTGACAATCTCATCACACTTATAGCCTGTCAGCCTCCCCTCTCCATTGATTTAGATGACTGCATTGACCCCATCTCTGGCCCTAACTCTTTGGATCTCTTAGTTTTAACTCATATGCATATGATCAAGGTGAACTTGAGATATCAGATCGTATGGCTTTATGGGCCAAAGTGCGCTCCATACACTACCTTGCCAAACCCATTGCACACATAGGTCACCGAGCTTACGCAGTGGATATTTCCACATGATCATATGTTTCATATCCCTACGCAGCCCCAGCAGCCTGAGCCATAGCCTCAGCCTCAGCCATTCACTTCCACCCCCACACACCACCACCATTCTCGTGACCACCGCGGAGCCCGTGTCCCCACAGATTCCACTTATCACAGATGGCTCCGGGCCGTCTGGTCCCCCTTCTCCTCTTGATGATCACACACATCTTCTTATTCTAGAGGATATGATTTGGGGATTCCAGGGCCGTATAGATACCTTTCGGGAGACGCATGCCCAGATCCTATCGTATGTCTCCGACATCCATCGACCTCTTTTTCCACCCCCTCCTCCACCACCACCACCCCTCACCTGAGGCTGGCACTTCTAGTTCTCTTCCACATTCCTCCGCACCCACTGAGCCTGCACCCTAGCTTCGTGCTAGCTTGGGGGAGACCGTTTCTATTTGTCACTACCACCACACATTTTCTATCCTCACACTTCATTGTTTATCTTGCATTGAGGACACTGCAGATTTTAGCTTGGGGGAGTAGTGTTGCACATTTACTTTTTATTTTTATTTTCAATTTCCACCTCCACTTTTGCATGCTTATATTTACATGTATATATCTTGTTTTCCTTTATTTTTGCTTTTATTTTCCATGCATCATGCATCATGTTTTATTTTCTTTTATTTTCCTTTTTATTGCATGCCCATACATCACGTTTCCCTTCCATTTATGCATACAAATTTTTTTTCAAAATCAAAAATCCAAAAATATTTGCATCGCATCATACATCTTGCATCATCCATGCATCATTTGTATATACTTGTTTCGAGGATTTTCTGAAATCGAGCCATATATGCGTGTTTTTCAAGTAGGATTTGATTTTCTATCTTTTGCGCTCGATTTCGTCGATATCGGTTTGACTATAAAACTAGAACAAGGTTTTAGTCCCAGATCCCATCTAATATGCCTGTTGTGATCAATCTTATATTCGCTAGGATAGGAATACACAAAACTGGCCTAGGCCTCCTAGAGATCTATTTTATGCATGAGCCACAGAATTAATAGTTGAGTATGATGGTTTATAAACCGTCGAGAATTGGATAACAACATATTAGCGAGTACTGAGGAGTGTCATCACCATGCTTATTCACGCTTTCCATTTCAAAAAAGAGAAGAAAAAAGGGAGAAAAGAAAAAGAAAGATGTGTATATATGAGAAAAAGAATAAAGCACACACCATTCCTCCAGCAAAGCTGAGTAACCGGATCCACACGATAGAAACCGTCGGGGCCTCACGTCAAAAGGTCTAGCTTAGGGGAGTGCATGAAAATAAGGATTATGGTTGGTTCGAGCTACTAGGTCTGAGGGGTCCTTCTTGGCCTAATGCCCTAACGTCGTCTGACCGGGGAGTCATCGACCCAATGCTCCTTATACGAACCAATTAAAATCCAAATAAAAAAATATAGAAAAGAAAAAGATTTGGAAGCATGAATAGATTGTTTTTAAATATACTTTTCATCTTCATTTCATTCATGTTTTACTCCACCCCTCCTCATTTCCCGTGCCATTTTCTATCACTTTTGTACCTTTTTACGCTTTTGGTCCCCCCGGTGCTTTTCAGGTGAATAGGGAGGAGTTTGGAGCATTTTGGGCTTTCATGGAGTAATTTTGTACATTGAGCTTATAACTGAGGAATGGACTGGAGCTCTGTGGTCTAGGAGATGGAGCTGAAGCATTTGAGCTTTGGATTGAGCTTGTTGGAGTGGTGTGAAGCTAGATCTTGACCACGATATTAAAACCAAATATTAAAACCCCTATCAATCGACATGTTAGAGAAATTGATTAATGAGAGAAATCTGGAAAGCACCTTTCTTGACTTACTCCAAAGGTGCCTCTCTGGTGATCTAGATCTTGACCACGATATGGAAGCCATGGTTTATATGAGAGCACATAATGAAATTCTGGCTATTTTTTTGACAATTTATCTCACTTGGAAGCTTTGCAGCTGGAGGCGGTGAAAAAGGAGAGTACTACGCCTCTTGAGGTAGAATTGAAACCCCTTCACCTCAACTTGAATCATGCTTTTTAGGTGAAAATTCTACTTAATCGGTTATTGTCAATGCTTCCCTCAATGATGCTCAGCTTGAAAGTCAGTTGGTTGTTATTCGAAAATATAGAAGTGTCTTGGGGTATACCATTGATGATATCTGTGGATCAGCTTGACCTTTTCCATGCATAGGATTCTACTTGAGGATGGTCATGTCACTTCTATTGAACCCCAAAGGCGTCGTAATTCTAACATTAAAGTGGTAGTCAAAAAGGAGGGTTTGAAACTACTTGAGGTGGTATAATCTATCATATCTCTGATAGCACATGGGTTAACCTGATTCAAGTAGTTCCAAAGAAAGGTGGCTTGACCGTTGTAAAGAATGACAAGGATGAGTTGATCTCAACTAGAATGATCACCGAGTGGAGAATGTGCATTGGTTACATGAATTCAATCAAGCCACCCACAAGGACTACTTCTCCCTCCCCTTTATTGATCAAATGCTTGAAATATTGGCCAAGCACTCTTTCTTTTGTTACTTGGATGGATTCTCCGATTTCTGTCAAATCCATATCCATCCAAGTGATTAAGAGAAGACAATGTTTACATGCCCCTATGGTACCTTCGCATATCGACGAATGTCATTTGGATTATGTAATGCACTGGCCACCTATCAAAGAGGTATGCTGGCTATTTTATCTGACTTTATGGAGCACATTATGAAAGTGTTTATGGATGACTTCTCGGTCAATGGCACACACTTTGATGACTGCTTGAAAATTTTGACAAAGGTGTTACATGATCGCGTCGGAGTGTACACCCGAAAAACGACTTGTAGTCTTACCGCAAGCACACGGTGTAGCAGCGAGCGGGTATCGAACTCAGGGAGGACAAATGACCGTGTCTTTTTCCAATCACCTAGCTATCAAGAGAATCAAGAATAGTTTTGGGTATAACAGTCGCAATCGTTCAAATGTCAAAACAAATATCAATATGATAAAGCGTCTATGGATAGGAAATCCCCACTACGAACCTTCTCTCATCATTGTGATTCATAAGTTTCATTGTTGCTAAGCTTGAATATAGGTGAACTAATCGCAACTTAATGTAGAACCAAGCTCACGCTCTCGTGCTATTGTCGGTCTATAGCAAACCTAGGACAGGGCCCACTCTTGTGCAAACCCTAGCCTAAGCCGCTAGCGTGAAGAACGACATCATTGTTCAATCGTATCTTGAGCCCACTCTCGTGCAAACTCGAGGTATGACCTAGGTTATGATAGTTCTTATCCGTCCAATCTCTTGCAAACGGATATTAGTATATAATCACAATTAAAAATCCTAGCTTTGGTCCAATCTCTTGCAAACCAAATCAAGAGAAATCCAATTGTCAATCTAAATCGAATATCTAGGCTTTCCTATCAATTAGTATCCAATCTCTTGCAAATCCCAATCGATATGAATTCCTAGCTATTCATAATCAATTGATCACAACCTAACCTTAATCAATTCTAGCAACAATTCTACAAATTTCATCACAATTTAGAGATAGGGTCCATAGCGTTCATCCCTATGCCCTAGGACGACGGCACTACTCACTAAGCATCATGAAAATCTCAGAAAAATCGATAATAATCACGGCATAATTCATTGCAAAAGAGAAATAATGCATAAAAATCAAGTTTTTAATAGAAATAGACAAACCAATGTGATTGCCGACGATCTCCAGCTGAGATTTCACAAAGAGTAGCCGTCAAAATCCTAAAAGAAAGTCTAAAAATTAATTGTTCAAAAGCTCTCTAAACTAGGGTAAAAATAGGGCTTAAATACCCTCTAAAATCGTCCAAAAAATCGTGCCCAAACTGCCCCTGCGTAGCCCAGAAATCGCAACCCTAACAGCAGGCGGAGAGGGTCACTCGGGCGAGTGACCCTTGTCAGTCGGCCGAGTGACAAACCCTTAAAAAACAGTAACTTCGGGGGTTTCAGGGTCTGTCATTGGGGGGTGGCTCGGCCGAGTGGACTTCCTCATTCGGTCGAGTGAGCATTCATGCTTGGCCGAGTGGGCCTCCAAAGGATCTCTGAAAATTCCAGTAACTTCGGTCTTTTCTCTGGACGAATTCCCTGTACCACTTGGGCGAGTGAAGTTTCTCACTCGGCCGAGTGGGGTTTCTTTGTTCGGTCGAGTATACGCTGAAAACTTCGTGTGCGTATCCGTTCTGGTCAGCCGAGTGGGACTTCTTGCTTGGACGAGTGAGTGGTCTACTTGGCCGAGTGATGTGCTGCTGAGCTTATTCTTCTTCTTTTCTCCTCTTCGTCGCTCCTATTGACTTCAGTCTTCTTTCGCTCATCCTCTATCGTCGATAATTTCTCGAATGAGCCGTGGGTGACACCCCTAAGCACGTGAAAATCCCTTGATCTCAAATTCGCTCCAAATCGCTCCATATTTCCTGAAATACGACAAAAAACAAGAAATAGTGAAAAGCATCGCAATATTGTCGAATAATCGTGAAAAACGCGATATGGGCGATCAAAATGGCATGCAAACATGCAGAAAAAAGTTATAAAATATGGAGTGATCAAAATCCCCCAAGCTTACCTATTACTCGTCCTCGAGGAAGATAAGTAAAAGGCGAACCAGACGGGAAAATTAACAAAAATGAAAAATGGAAGAAATAGAAAGTAAGGAAAGAAAGCAAAGAAAGAGGTGCTAGATTATTTTCTCAGGACGTGGGTTTCGCTTACTCATATAGCATACGGTGAATATAATAAACACATGCCAAAGATTTTCATCTCGACATCATAGTCATATGGATGCATTCAAAATAGAAAACCCGAGAATATCAAAGCAATATGAAATATGAAATCGTTCTAGAATTAACATCGTCTGAAGCATCTAAAGCGGTATACAAAATCATAGACCACACACTTTTCAATTGAATGCTTTCTATTTGGAGTATAAGAGATATCACACATTATGGATCAATAAGAATAGAAAGGTATGGTTTTCATGAAATGCATGCTAAGTCTCAATTCCTGGATTTCGTAAAACTTTTAGTAATCTCACCGAGTATAGAAAATTACCTAGCTTCGGTTGTCATGCATAGTCAAGTAGTCACTCTCTCACACATCATTGGATCCTCTCCCCCAAGCTTATCTATAAGCGTGGTGGCATAAGTAAATCAATAAGTACATTCCCCATTTTTAGAGCTCCAATAAGAACAAAAACAAAAGAGGGAAGAAAGAGAGAGAGTATGAGATGGGATCATGTATAAGCTTCTTTTCTCTCTTTTTTTCTTTTCTTTTTCTCTTTTTTTCTCTCTTTTTTTCATAGCATGTATACATCTGAGATCCCAAATCAAAAGATAGAAAGATATTCACATATTATTATTTTTTTCTTTTTTTCTTTTTTTTTGATTTTGGGGTATTGTAGCATGGAATTTCAATAGCGGGGGAAATGCCAATAATAGAATTGCTAAAGGGAGATTCACCAATGAATACAAGTATAGAAATAATGCTCAAGATATGTGGAAAAAGAAATATATGTAACTCTCGGTTCACTCTATATGACGTGCACGACAACTTTCAGCAGAGTAATGTAATCTACTCAGTTTAATCTCAGAAAGTAAACTAATCCAGTTATAAGACCTAACATACATCCATCAGACCTGAAAGTGAGGCGTACAATTTTCATGCAATAAGAAGTGATATAAGAAAAGAAAGCAGTACTCCAGATGTAAGCAATCAATGTGTGAAGCTTGGTGTGTTTTCTACGAAGAGTATACAGTGAAAATCATCAGACTCAGCGAATAAAAGAATTTCATCCATATTCATTCATGAAAGTGCGGGTTACTATCTCAAATGCAAAGCAAGACATAGCATATGGTGTCTGAAATAAAAACTATGGCATGACAAAGTAATATGCATATATAGATAAGCTAACACCACGTCATCATCATCACAGAAAATTCATCTCTAGCAAAAAGATGAAAGAAATAAGGATAAAAAGGAAATGAAAACTACTACTGTACAATGCAGCACACTCAAGAAATCGAAAAAACGTGATGCATGATAATAAAGTAAAAAGTGGGCGAAAATAGGGGTAAAAACGAAGAAATGCAATAAAATAAAAATAAAGGCGACAAAAAATGAAAAGTGTGAGAACTCACTCCCCCAAGCTAAAGTACACAGTGTCCTCATTGTGTAAAGTGTGGCACACCGAGACACAAAATATGGGTGGGGTGGGTGAGGATGCATGCATGATGGAAAAGAAATGAAAGAAAATGATATGAGAATTCGGGTGATGCTTGCAGAGATCAAAATAGTGCAGATATGAGTGTTCTCAAAAAGTACTCCCTCTCTCCCAAATAGATATATACAGATAGGACCAAAATGTGAACAAAACAGTGCGTGGAGGAGGGGTGCAAAATCAGCAGGCGCACAAAAAGTATCCAGTGTATCGACATCAAAAATATGGAAGGCATCAAGTGTGTGCCTAAGGGGGTGGGGGTGCACCAGCACCGTCCTGTGGCGGAGGTGGTGGGCGAGGTGGACGCTGGGTGGGTGTGGGTGGCAGAGGTAGACGCGCAAGGATTTGGTTCAGGCAAGCTTGAATACTAGGAAGTATGGCGACGCGGGTCTGGACTGCACTGATGGTGGCGGAGAGAGCCCTAAAGTCTCCTCCGAGTCCACTAACTACCCCCTTAAGAGCACGAATACTCTGGACTAGGGTGTCGGGGGAAGGTGGAGCAAAGGGGCGAACAGGTCGAACATGTGAAGAACGGGGCTGTCTCACACGGCCGCCGTAAAGGATAGGTGCAGCTATGGGGTGGTGCTCGGGTGCTGTGCTAGCTAAGTGTCGCTCAGCCTCTGTGTGAGGCTGAGATGCAGGCAAGGTAGATGAGGAAGGAGCAGCAGCAGAAGCTGAAGCAAAAACAGACGACGAGGCAGGCAGAGAGGTCAGTGACACAGAAGTGGGGACAGACGTCACGATGCTCTCTGAGAAGACTGCGGCAGTGGAGACAGTGAGGTCGACGACTGGGGAGGACGTGAAGGGTACAGAAAATGACTCCCCAGAAGCCGAGAACAAAAGTGAGGATATGGTCTCTACTGCGGCAGTGAAGGAGATCTCTCCGCTCTCTAAAATGGTGGTGGGGCGCTCAGGGATCACAGCGGAAATGGGATCGACAGAAATGGGCACAATAGTGGTGGCGGTGGTGGACGAGGACTCAGCAAAAGTGCTCCCGACACTAACAGAAGTGTGGACAGAGGTGTCGGTAGGTGCAGACAGGTCAGGCACAGGCTGAGGGATCACGGGGTCCTGGGGTGGATGAGGGGCTCCTACGGAGCATCCTCGGGCTCTAGCACGTAAGCGACGGGGATAAGGAGATCCATCGCTAGAATCCAATCTCCGCCCGCGGGTCCTATATGAGTCCGAGCAGGGCTCGGAAGGATCATGTAATCCGACCGTGGAGCCACACCCAGTGCTGACGACCATGAGGACGCAGCATCCTCATCCGGGCCATAACGTCTATCGAGAGTGAAGTGGGGCCAGGTGGTCGAAGCAATTTAGCAGGTAGGTCGACGCCGGTTATAAGGGCCAAGAGGGTAATCAGACCGCCGCAACAAATAGGCGTCTGAGAACCGACAGAAATAACTATGCGGTCGATGTACCAAGTGGCAATATCAATCTCGACGGCGGGGACCAGGACGTCACTACCCCCATCGAAGACCCTAGGCCGTGTCATCGTATAGAGCATGTTGAGCTCTGGCATAGACAGCATCCCGGGCTCGTACCTCGTAAGAAAAGTGGTCGCCATGAGGCGCTGTGCAATGCGGAGGTAGGGGTGGAGAATCACGGATGCCTTGGCCTTACTAGGGTCAAAGGCGAGTGGTGAACCCGTGATCCGTGTCCAGAAGGCGTGTGTGTCGAACGACGGGGGTGGTATGTGCGTGGGAGCGTAAGCGCGGTCAACGACGGGTACAGCGGGCCACTGGAAGAAAGCTCAAAGCATGTCGAGAGTGACCTCGCACTCTCGATCCATCAATCGAAATGAGCATCCTCCAGCGGTCCGAGAAATAGAGCTCAGGACCTCAAGTGTCAGGCAGATGTAGGTCTCCGCCGATACAGACAGAAAGTCACACCAACCCATGTTGTCGTACAACGTGAGTAGCCCCTCAAGTACCCCTAGGCGATCTAAGTCAGCTAGGTGAGTGAACCTGGAGGGTACAATCGAGCGGTGGGAGATACGCTCAAATCTGGCACGGTGTGCGTCATCTCTGAACGTAATCCCCATCGCATCGATAGCGGGCACCGGCTGTGCAGGTGGTGGAATGGGATCGGGCGGAGGCGGCTGTGTAGGTGGAGGTGGGCTAGGTGGTGGGGAGTCCGCCCTAGCGGAAGAGGAGCCAGGATCACCTGACTTCTTCCGCTTGGGAGTAGGCTCTCGAGTGCATGGCCTAAGGCGAGGTGGCATATGTGCCGCGAGACGTGCCCACCACCCGAAAAAATGTGAAGTGCTAGATGATGGAACGAGTATACCTGAGCACGACACGAGAGCAAAATCTGAAGTGTGCGAAGAGACGCCTCCTCCGCGAAGCTCCGAATGCATCCAAAAGCTCCCCAAAGCTCCCCCAAGCTATCCTGAAAAGCAAACAATAAAATCAGCGGTGTACGTCAACAAATATGGGGGGAGATGGGGATACAATAGACATATATAGGAATTGATTTGAGTTTGGGACGCAAAGGGCATACGATATGGGAGAATGGAGGAGAAATACGGATTTGGAGTGAAATGGGGAGTGGCCGGCGGCTGGGAGGCGGCTCCGGCGGTGGCAGCGGACGGCGATGAGCCGTCAGCTGGCGGCGGCGAGGGATCGGGTGAAGGCGCTGTCGATTCGGTTGAAGGGGGAAGGAGCGGCAGCCTGCTCAGCTTATATATGGAAGTTGCGACTCGGCCGAGTGAAGAGTTCACTCGGCCGAGTGGAGGAGGTTTCAAAAATATCTTCACAATTTACGACTCGACCGAGTGGTCTTTCTTACTCGGCCGAATGGACAAGTTCCATTCGACCGAGTGACATGGTCACTCAGCAATTTTTAGAGCGTGTAGGGTATCTGATTCACTCGGCCGAGTGACAAGTCACTCGCCCGAGTGGCAAATTATACTGTAAAACACAGAAAATAACAGAGAGTTGGTCAGAAGGATCTTCCCTGATCTTGCTCCACTCGGTCGAATGGAGTCTTTGCTCGGTCGAGTGACATATGTTACTCGGCCGAGTGGCACCCTGTTTTCTGCAACGGCTCTCTGTTTTCGCTCTATTCTCTGTTTTTCTTCCTTCCGTCAGTCCCTTCCTTCTCTTGGGGCCTGAGCGCGTTCCTGCAGCGCTCTCCCTTGCCTTGGCTCTCCTTCATATGAATGATCTCTCGTTCTCCATCTCCTGTCAACAAAAATAGAGCCCGTTGTCACGATTTTCATAGACGCTAGACTCTAAACACTAAGAAAAATCTAAGATAAAAATAAAAATCAACTAAAAATGATATAAAACCGTCGGGTTGCCTCCCGACAAGCACTCGTTTAAGGTCATGAGCTCGACCCCTTATGATTTTCATTTAGCGCGTGATATTGGGTGCATGTGAGATACGCCCATCAAACTTGCCGAGAAGGCCACTTGGATTTGGTTGTTGATGCTCGTGGCCTTTCCTCGGCGTCCCCTCATCATAGGTAGAGTTGGGGGATAAGTCCCCCAAGCTTGAGCTAGAATCAATCTTCTTCCTCACCGGTGACACCGATCTTCTATTCGGTGGAGCTTACATCGATTTGTTGGCTGTTGAGAGCTTGCAAAGCTCCCTTATCCTCGCGACATCAGTGTCATATTTATGATCGGCCATAGAGCTATCCGGAGGGTCCTCCAACTTTTCTTCAATGCTAGAAGTTTGGCCTTCTTCAAGGCCATCATCATGGAGAGCGCCAATGGAATGCGGAATGGCTTCATCGATTACCTCATCAAGGAGATCCGCATAATCCAACTCCTCTTGGTAGGGCATATGCTTCATGGCTTTGGGTATGTGGAGCTTAACCTCGATGTTGCCGACATTCAAGGATAATGTACATTCTCTTACGTCGACTATAACACCGGCGGTGGCTAGGAACGGGCGTCCAAGTATAAGTGAAGTGTCACCCTCCTCCTTAATGTTCATAATGACAAGTCGCAAGGCAAGTATATCCCTCCCAGAACTTGTAGCGAAATGTTCTCTGCGATCCCTACCAGCCTAGTAACCCGACCATCCGCTAGTTGTATTCTCATGTCGGTCGGCTTCAAGTCGGTCCCCGTATTCAATTTCCGGAACATGCTAAGGGGCATTAGGCTCACACTTGCTCCCAAGTCAACTAGGGCCTTTTGCAATGGGACTCCTCCAAGTGTGCATAGGATGCGAAAGCTTTCGGGATCCTTGAACTTCGCAGGCTCCTTTTCCCTCCGGGTGAACCAAGTTCCTTGTTCGTAAAGCATTATTTTCTCCTTCCTTTTCTTTCCCGATATTAAGTCCTTCAAGAACTTTGCATACGACGAGATCTCCACTATAGCATCCAAGAAAGGTATGTTGAGGCTTACTCCCCTTAAATATTCAAGGAACTTGGCGAGCCTCTTCTCTATTTTGGCTCTTGCCAACCGTTGTGGAAAGGGCACCGGCGGCATGTAGGTGCGCTCCTCACTAGGCTTCTTCATTTCAGAATTTCCAACTTCTTGCGGCTCTTTCGTACTCTCCTCTTCAATAGCCGGCTCTTTTTCATCCAAAATCTCTTCCACGGGCTCCTTGGTTTTGACCATGGTGGGAGTGGTATCCTTCCCGCCCCTAGTTGTGACTGCCACTACCGCATTTATGTGGCCGTTATTGCTCCGTGGATTGGGCTTCGGTTGAGCCGGCAATTGTTGAGTGTTTTTATTTAGCAACGCAAGTTGCTCTCCAAGTTGCGCAACGACGGTATTTAGCGAATCTTGTTGCGCCGTCAACCTAGCATTGATTTTTCTTTGCTCCACCATGAATTCCTCCACCCTAGCTTCATGATCTGATCGTGGTTGAGCTTGTGGTGGGTTTGGAGCTCTCCAACTTTGGTTATAACCGGGCGGCCTATACGGTCCCGCTTGTTGCCTAGGCAAGTAATTTTGTTGTTGTGGCCCCCTCGGTTGGTATTGAGGTTGTGGAGGTGGAGGCCTAGCTTGAGTTTGTTGCGGCGGCGGCGGGTTTAGAGCTCCTTCATTATTCGCATACGAAAATCCCGGATGATTCCTTGCGGCCGGGTTGGCCCAATAACCGGAGTTCCCCGCAACATATTGCACTTGTTCCAAGGCTGCCTCTCCATGCTCTCCTCCTACGAACATAGCTTGAGATTGGTCTTGCCAATCACTCATATTTCTCCCCGTCGTAGATGTGGAAGGAGCTCCATGCGGCTTGGTGATATACTTCTCCAATCTCTCCACTACCTTGTGGATAGAGTCGAACTTATTGGAAAGCTCTGCTACGGCCTTGGCCTCATATATGCTCGTTGGCTTCAATGAGGTAGAAGATTGCCCTCGCTCGTCGCCCCATTGCTGATTATTAGAGGCCATCTCCTCTAATAGGGCCGTAGCTTCATCCGGTGTTTTGGAAAGAATGGCTCCGTTAGCGGTTGCATCTATGATTTGCTTAGTGCCCAGTTGGAGTCCATTATAAAAGCTGTGAACTAGCTCCCATGCTTCTATGCTGTGATGGGGGCACTGATGCTGTAGATCCTTAAAGCGCTCCCATGCCTCGTATAGGGTCTCCTGTGGTCCTTGCTTAAAGGACATGCGTACGCTCCTAATCTTCACTGTCTTAGATGGCGGGTAGAATTTATCGACAAAAGCACTAGCCAGCTCATCCCAAGTAGTGAATATCCCTTCCGCCTGCGTCCTCAACCAATATAGAGCTTTGTCTCTGAGGGTGAAGTGGAAGAGTCTCAAACGGATAGCATCGACGGAAACACCCGACATTTGAAAGGTGGCGCACTTGGACAAGAATAGCTGTTGGTGATAATGTGGATTCTCATGGGAGTTCCCATGAAATGGGTCTTGTTGCATTAAGACCACTAATCCTGTCTTGAGCTCAAAATTCTTATCCGCCGCCAACTCCGGCATAGCGATGGAAGACGTAGTAGAGGGAGTCTTAGGCCGAAGCCTATCTCTGATGGATATAATCCTCGCCATACGTGCCGCTAGTTCTTCCGGTTTCTCTGGGTGTTTCATACAATTATCCTCTATATTGAGTCTCTTCTCGGCTCTGATCCTCCTCTCAGTACGCTCGATCTTCGGATCAAATATTATATCCTCTGGGTCCGTCGTCGATCTTGTGTACATGCAAAGAAAAACAGAGCTTCGATGGAATTGTTAGCACGATAGAGGAGTAAAATAAAAAATAATAAAACAAAAAGAAATAGCTAAGTAAGGAAAATAAAACACTGTCGCCTCCCTGGAAACGGCGCCAAAAACTTGATCGCGTCCGAGTGTACACCCGAAACACGACATATAGTCTTACCGCAAGCGCACGGTGTAGCGGCGAGCGGGTATCGAACTCAGGGGGACAAATGACCGTGTCATTTTCCAATCACCTATATATCAAGAGAATCAAGAATAGTTTTGGGTATAACAGTCACAATCGTTCAAATGTCAAGAGAAATATCAATATGATAAAGCATCTAGGGATAGGAAATCCCCACTACGGACCTTCTCTCATCCTTGTGATTCATAAGTTTCATTGTTGCTAAGCTTGAATATAGGTGAACTAATCGCAACTTAATGTAGAACCAAGCTCACGCTCTCACGCTATTGCCGGTCTATAGCAAACCTAGGACAGGGCCCACTCTCGTGCAAACCCTAGCCTAAGCCACTAGCGTGAAGAACGACATCATTGTTCAATCGTATCTCGAGCCCACTCTCGTGCAAACTCGAGCTACGACCTAGGTTATGATAGTTCTTATCCGTCCAATCTCTTGCAAACGGATATTAGTATAGAATCACAATTAAAAATCCTAGCTTTGGTCCAATCTCTTGCAAACCAAATCTAGAGAAATCCAATTGTCAATCTAAATCGAATATCTAGGCCTTCCTATCAATTGGGATCTAATATCTTGCAAATCCCAATCGATATGAATTCTTAGCTATCCGTAATCAATTGATCACAACCTAACCTTAATCAATTCTAGCAATAATTCTACAAATTTCATCACAATTTAGAGATAGGGTCCATAGGGTTCATCCCTATGCCCTAGGACGACGGCACTACTCACTAAGCATCATGCAAATCTCAGAAAAATCGATAATAATCACGGCACAATTCATTGCAAAAGAGAAATAATGCATAAAAAATCAAGTTTTTAATAGAAATAGACAAACCAATGTAATTGCCGATGATCTCCAGCTGAGATTTTACAAAGAGTAGCCGTCAAAATCCTAAAAGAAAGTCTAAAAATTAATTGTTCAAAAGCTCTCTAAATTAGGGTAAAAACAGGGCTTAAATACCCTCTAAAATCGTCCAAAAAATCGTGCCCAAACTGCCCCTGCGCAGCCCAGAAATCGCAACCGTAACAGTAGGCGGAGAGGGTCACTCGGTCGAGTGACCGTTGTCACTTGGCCGAGTGACAAACCCTTAAAAACAGTAACTTTGGGGGTTTCAGGGTCTGTCATCGGGGGGTGGCTTGGCCGAGTGGACTTCCTCATTCGGCCGAGTGAGCATTCATGCTCGGCCGAGTGGGCCTCCAAAGGATCTCTGAAAATTCTAGTAACTTCGGCCTTTTCTCTGGACGAATTCCCTGTACCACTCAGGCGAGTGAAGTTTCTCACTCGGCCGAGTGGGTTTTCTTTGTTCGGCCGAGTATACGCTGAAAACTTCGTGTGCGTATCCGTTCTGGTCGCCCGAGTGGGACTTCTTGCTCGGCCGAGTGATGTGCTGCTGAGCTTATTCTTCTTCTTTTCTCCTCTTCGTCCCTCTTATTGACTTCCTTCTTCTTCCGCTCATCCTCTATCGCTGATAATTTCTCGAATGAGCCGTGGGTGACACTCCTAAGCGCGTGAAAATTCCTTGATCACAAATTCGCTCCAAATCGCGCCATATTTCCTGAAATACAACAAAAAACAAGAAATAGTGAAAAGCATCGCAATATTGTCGAATAATCGTGAAAAACGTGATATGGGCGATCAAAATGGCATGCAAACATGCAGAAAAAAGGTTAAATTATGGAGTGATCATTACATAAATGCCAAGAAGTCCATCTTATGCTAAACAGGGAGAAGTGGAATTTTATGTTTCAAAAAGGGGTTGTTTTAGGACACATTATCTCTGCTAGGGGTATCGAAGTTGCCAAAGCTAAGGTAGAGGTTATTGAGGGGATACCGGCCCCCACCAATGTGAAAGGAACAAGGAGTTTCCTTTGTCATGTAGGTTTTACCGTTGCTTTATCAAGGACTTCTCAAAAATTTCCCAACCCTCACTAAGCTCGTTGCCAAAGATACTACAGTTGTGTTTGCTGTTGCGTGTCCTGAAGCATTGAACGGGTTGAAGAAGGCACTTATCTCTGAACCCATCATCCAACCGCTGGATTGGACTCTTCTGTTCGAGTTAATGTTCAATGCTAGTGATCATGCGGTTGGCGCGGTACTAGGCCAAAGCAAGGATTGGAAGATGCATACCAGTTGGGGTCTTAATATTTATAACCGCAAGCATACGGCTGTCATCATAGCACTAACGGGTCGTCTGCAAGGAGGTTGTGTAATCGAGCACTAGCTCAATCCTAGGCCATTGCTAGCTACATAAGAGGGGTACGCAAAATATGGAGAATAGAATAGAATGAAAAGGCTCTAGGGCTAAGTATCACCCTAATGTGTGTTGAAAATGTGGACGAGTTCATTGCATGGCTATCGAATAGATCCTCGGGTAAGAATGTGTAACCTAAGGATGTCACCTACCCCCCACTTCTGTGATGCTATGATAGGATTGTCCCTAGTGTTAACACATGTCGGTCTTCGAGTTTCCATCCACCCCCACTTTTGTGATGCAATGATATGTCAACCCAATTATCACCTACACCCACTTCCATGATGCTATGATATGTCTACTCCCCCCGAGACGAAGCCTACTTCCACAGTGCATTGCCACATGACAGATGAATGAAGTTGACAATAATTCCTAACCCTCACACCATCCAAAAGCCAAGCAATTAACTCAATCCATACTCAATTCCACAAATAGGGGTCAACCATGCCCTATATGAAAATCTAGTCACAAATCATTACGAGATACAAAGATAAACATAAGATCAATAAGAAAACAAGTAGAAAACAGAGACAATCACATACATGTGGAAAGCAAATAAACAAAAGCAAGAAATACTCATCTCAATGGTTGCATACAAAATCCCCGCTAATCCATGCTATAATGCATGCATAATCCCCGCTAAAATCATATGAAAAATCAACTTATTAAAATCCCCCAAGCCGAACTCTTCCTTATCTTGAAGGAAAACAAAGAAAGAGATGAGAATGGGGGGATGCATGCATGGAACGAATGATATCAAGAATTTCACAACGACAAGCATATGTACAAGGGGAGTGAAAATATCCAGATTATGGAATTAATAAGCATGTCAATCCCTTATCAATCTATCAAGACATTGCCTAGAGTAATATTTTTAGTATAAATTAACATGCAATATACAGCACTATGATCATGCTCAAATCCTAAAACATTTCCACTATCCCGCATAGGCTATTAGAATGGGAATCAAAATTATGCAATGAACGAGAGAAGAGTTAGTATCGTATAATGGGTTATGAATCCATCTAGGAGGTAACACTCGTTACACGCCATCATTCCATAACTCGTGGGGTTTCTGGCTTCAGTATGTTCCATTTTCGTTATTCTTGGGTTCTTAGTTGGTTTGTGTAAGGAGCATTGGATCAATGACTCCCAGATCAGGCGACATTAGGGCATTGAGCCAAGAAGGAACCCTCAGATCTGAAGGGTTTTAGGGAACCATTAGGACACAAAAACTCTATTCCCATCCTAAGTCGGACAGAACATAGACAAACGAATTTGCAGCGGAAAAAAAAATTATGTCAATCTAATTAACATGTAGTTAAACAATTTTAACTTAGCCCTAAGGTACAAGACCATTAGCCAAGATCTATGCCGACTCGGGATGGATCTGACCATCCTAAGAAGGATCTAACCTACTGCGATTAAATTAAACTAATGCTTATAAAACACATACCCAGAATCTCAACCCTGGGGCATGCGAGATGTTCCGCACCATCTTCCAAGCTGCTCCCCATCCCATGCCGAGCCGCTCCTCGAACCGCTCCTCATCCCGAGGCGAGCAATCCTCGTGTTGCCGAGCCAACCACGTGCGAAAGAAAGTTTCACGCGAGTGAAAGCCTTCGCCAAGATTTCGGATCCGAATCCGAACTCCTTCGTGGCTTTGCTAGAGCCCTCAGGAGTAAGACAGAAATATAGGGAGATGGAGAATATTAATTTAAGCCTAGATCCAAGCGTGCTACAATATTTACGGGAGCCGCTCAGATCTGGAGCTTGGGACAAGTTTGGAGGAAGGGGGGAGGCCCATATTTATATAGGCGGCGGACTCTCCCCTTTTCTCCACAACCGATGTGAGACTAATAAATGAGAGTTAATAAAATCAAGTTAGTTTGCCTTTCACAATGGGCAAACTTCCGTGAATTTTAACTCATTCACCGTTGGACTTCATGATTGATACAACCTATCAATACGAAGGGCGTTCAACGGTGAACGCATAGGAAAAAATGGTGCGTCAATTGGAGTTCCTTTGACCCCTCAATCGTATGTCCAAAGTTAAGCCCAAAACCAGTTTTTCGTTCAAAACGGCCGTCAAAAAGAGAACGCAGAATCTAGGGTTCCGAACCCTGCTGTGGGGCCCACGGAGTGGGCCCCAACAGCCTGGCGCGTGCCAGCCTGCAAGGCACGTGCCTTGCATGCGCCCAGCGATGCGTGCCAGGCACACGCTGATGGATCCTGTACAAAACAGAGTTAGGATCGATAACATGAAGTTTAGACTTACGCTTGCGTACGCGGCACGGTAGTCTACGAACTTCGCCTTCGGATTCGCCACGACGGATCGAGTCTACTCACAAACGGAGTAAGGCTACTAATCCCACAATCTAAATCTCTATTTTAGATTAAGAACTTGGATGGAGGGAGAGGAAATATATTTGCAGAGCTTCGCTATGAAGAAGATGCATGCATGAATTTCATGCAAAATGTGTAAGGAAAATGGCTACCCTTGGGTCTTATTTATAGCCCCCAAGGTAGTTATTTTAGGGTAAGTTGTTCCTTTGGAACAACTTAATTAAGGTGTACCATGATACATGGCACATTATAAGCTTAAGTTGTACCATATGCATGGTACAACATAAGCTTAAGATATTCCCCCTTTATTAGCCATATGTCGCATGCACTTATGCATATATAATGCGACTTTCCCGCTCATACAGAGATCCTCTCCGCTAGGGAACAGATTCCCTTTGCACACGACTTCGTGTGCGCGACGTTCGAGGTCCGTATTCCCTCGTACATCCCCTACAAGGGTGTACAAACGTCTTCCATATCCAACATCTCCCACTCACACTTGAGGGGATTGTAAGAGAACGTTTTTCCCTTAGTTCTTTCATCTATCATACCGAGAAATAGACCGTGCGACCGTCATGCGCGTAGAGTCTGTTGTTGTGCACTTGTTAGAGATACACAACGACCTCGAAGGTGCAAAGTTGAGTAGTTCAACGCATGCTTTACCCTAGATTATTTCTTCACATTTTCTTGTACTTTATATTCAACAATTGAATCCCATCTGGATTACAATTGGCTGGCCAGCTTTGAATCATTAAAGTCCAAATGCGAATATGAAATCAATCTTCCTCTTCTTGCGAACCTTCTGATCTTGACTTGATTCGCTTTTCTAACGTGCCCCGCCGAGCCGAATTACCATAGCCCATTAGTAACACGCTAAGATAGCGATCATCTCGTCAAATCTAAAGGAACCAATTGGAGTCCTTGAGGGTAAGAGTTAAGACCCGTATGGCCTTTGAGTCTCACATAATAGCAAACACTATTGCTACTAACTCAGTGGTCGAAATGCATACGTGGTATGAACACGTATTACAACATCACTCCTTTCCCAGGGAGAGTATGTCTTATTGATGTTGTACGGATGAAAGATCAGACACCACAGTGCCTATCTTTTGAGTCCCCTTACTACTCAGGAAATATTCCCGGACTCTCATCCTGCATAAGACAGATAGGATTATAAAATCCAATGAGATCTTTTTATCCTTGTGATACAGATCTCAGATCTTTTGTAAGCATCCATATGATGCAGATCTTTCATTCGACTATCTTTGTTAAAGTCATGACTCTAAATCATTCGTCTAATGATTTTGACTTTAAACTAGTCTCATCGCTATCTTACCCATCTGATAAGATAAGGCGGTTGCTCATGTGAGAGAGCCAACCTTAATCTGTCCGACATACACACAATTCAGCTGAGATTTCAAAAATGTACACAAACATTTCTTAAGAAATTCATATGCAATGTTGGAAAAAGAACTTATTCTTTTATTAATTTTGATCATTTCTTAGACATGGGAATATATATTTGGTACAACTCAGCCCATACGCAATCCTTGAGATGATAAGTGTTTATAAAACACATTTCTGGGGATCGCTTTCGTAAGCTGATCCTCTATCGTCTCATGCGTAGATATGTACCTTATGTCTACCTTCTTGGTTTTATCATAGTCTTTTGCAAATCTGCAGTTCCTTTAAGATACTGCATTATCCTCTTAACCGCTTTCCAGTGTTCTTGCCCTGGGTTGGATTGGTAACAGCTTACCATTTCCAACAGCAAAACAGATGTCCGGTCTCGTACACACCATAGTGTACATAAGACTATCAACTGCACTGGAATATGGAACTTTTTCCATAATTTCCTTTTTTCTTTTGGTTCTTTGGACACGATTCCAGATATAAGTTATCGCATATGCTTATATGAATATCAATGGACTTGTAGTCCTGCATATTAAATCGTTCTAGAACCTTCTTTATATAAGTCTCCTGTGAAAGAGAAAGAAGTTTCTTCGAATGATTCCTTGAAATCTTAATTCCAAGGATATATGCGGCTTTTCCTATGCCTTTCATCTTAAATACTGATGAAAGCCAAGCCTTGATACTCATTACAAAGCCCTTGTCATTTCTGGCTATTAAAATGTTATCTACATATAGATACATGATAATATACTTGCTTTTAATCCTATTGATATATACTCAGTTATCTTCATCAAGCATGGAAAAAATCCATTTGATAAGACAACTTCTTGAAATCGTATATATCATTGCCTCGAGGATTATTTAAGACCATATATGGACTTACGAAGTTCACAAACCTTATGTTTGTTTCCTTCTTTTACAAACCCTGTTGGTTGTTCCATATAGATCTCCTCGTCCAATTCTCCATTGAGAAAGGCAGTCTTTACATCCATCTGATGTAATTCGAGGTATAAGCAAGTTACCATTGCGAATCAAGGTAAAACGCACAACAAGTGAGAAGTTTTCTTTGTAGTCTATCCCTTCCTGTTGCGTAAAACCTTTCGCGACAAGGCGAGCTTTATATCTAACTATAGAGCCATCAGCCTTATGCTTGATCTCGAGAACCCATTTGTTCCCAATTGCTCTATGTCCTCTGGGTGAGTTAACTAAGTCCCAGACTTGGTTAACTTTCATGGATTTCAATTCCTCCTTCATCGCTTCCATCCATTTGTCATTTGCAGGGCATGATTCGGCATATTTGAGATTCTTCAAGTCCTTGTTGACTTGAATTTAGATCAATTCTAATATCACTCCCACTTGAAATGTTGTTAGAATTGCTCCCACTTGGATCATTATTCCCGTATGGAATGGGATAATCGTCATTCGTATAATCCATTGGTGAAGGTTGAAAAGTATTTTCGTTTTCACCAAGAATTTCTCCCACTCGAATGAGGTAATCCTTTTTGATCATAAATCTCAAAATAGGGATAAGTCCTGACTTATCTCGCCCTGTCTTGGAAACTCGTTTTCCAAGAAAGTGACATCCCTCGACTCAAACTCAATTAGCACACCATTGTCTTCCTGACTAACAAAAAACATAACCTTTGGAGTTTTATGCGTATCGTTTAAAGATACATTTCCTTCTCCTTGGCCCAAGTTTGCCATACTTATGGGAGGAAATATGTGCGTTGAATGCACAAACTCAAGGTAAAATGTTTAAGTTAGGAGACCTTTGGTTCCACAACTCAGTGGAGCTAACTGATTTCGAGGGTACGCGGTTTAAAATGAAAACGGTTGTCAATAATGCATCACCCCAGAAGGTGATTGGCAAGTTAGCTTGCGCCATCATTGAACGGACCATTTTTCATTAAAGTCCTATACCTCCTTTCTGCAACACCAATTTGTTGAGGAGTATAAGGCATAGTTACCCGATGTACTATGCCTTTTTCATCACAAAGTTCCTTTAAACTTGTTGATTGATATTCACCGCCCCTATCGGTTCGCATGACCTTAATCTTGCGATCTAATTGATTCTCCACTAAACTCATATAGTTTTCAAAGCAGGTTTAGTGCTTTCACTTTTGTGGGATATCAAATAGATATGACCGAATCGGGTGAAATCATCAATTAAAAGTGATGAAATAGGACTTCCCGCGTCTTGTCTTGACATTCATCGGACCACATATGTCCGAATAGATAAGCGGTAATGGAACCTTGGCCCTTGTGCCGGTTCCAAACGGCTTGCGACAAGATTTCCTTTCAAGGCAATGTTCGCAGGTCGACATTTCAACCTTTGAAACATTGGATAGAAGGCCACGTTTGGCAAGTCTATCCATACGCGTTGGTCCAATATGACCAAGCCTTGAGTGCCAACAAATTATAGTAGACTCATTAGTCAAAGAATTTGTCATAAGGAAATGAGAAATCATACATTGTACTTATTACAATGAATCCTTTAAATACATAACCCAGAACCAATAAAGGAATTATTACAAAAATAGGTCCATAATACAAACATGAAGGAACCAACTATTAACCAAGACCCATTAAATTGACCACAGTATTAATATTCCTTTGAATATATGGAATGAAGAGAACATCATAAAGTAGGAGAATGTGGCCGTTGTCCAAGTCTAGCTTGCAATTCCCAACGCCTTTCTTTACAACACGTGTGTTGTTTCCTACATTGATCCACTTCATTCCTTGAGTATCCGGTGATACTCCACGAAGGACCGTCTGTCCTTTACTATGTGGTCGGTGACACCTCGTCACTTCCACTCGTACACGAACGAGCATAGTGATCGAGCTTGTTACACTTGAAGCACTTGATCCTTTTCAAGTCTTTCTTCTTGTGCCATTTCTTGTGCCCACCCTTATGTTTGGGTTCCTTGGTGGACTCAGGTTGCTCATTACGTTCATTAGAAGACTTCGAACGATCTTTACGTTTCTTTCCCCCGTGTGAGGAACTAGCAACCATGTGCACTTCTGCACTTGGCTTGGCAGCCGCAAGCCGCTCTTCCTCTAATTCGAGGTGCTTGGAAACATCGTTGAAGGTCTTGATGCTCTCATTATGAGTGAGATGCATCTTCATCTGATCACACCCATTTGGTAGGGAACGTATGACTGCTTGGATTTGTTGCTCATCCGTGAGCACATGACCTGCGTCCTTTAACTCTGATATAAGGTTCGCCATATGTCGCAGATGTTTCCCCATGGAATGATCTGGACGTTTCTTATATGTATCGAACTTTATAGTTAAGGCACGAAGTTTGGACACCGATGTGCCACCGAACTTCTCCTCTAGCTTGGACCATATGTCCATGGCTAGGTCATGTTCTCGGAAGATGCGCATTATGTCATCAGCCATGCTGCTTAATAACGTAATGCGCGCTATCTTATTCTTCCGAGACCAAGCATCAAAAGCTTCCTTGTCTTTTCGGTGTTGGGCCGTAGTGCCCAACTCGGGTTCAATCATTACGTTCTTTAGAGTTTCGAGCACTTCTTGCTCCTCTAAAACGTATTGTATCTTAATGGACCAAAGTTTGTAATTATCGCCGTTGAGTTTTTCACCTTTGTTTAACTCAGCGACGATATTCTTTGAAGCGGAAGACATTTTACTTTTAAAATGCTGCAAAAGACACAAAACCGAAGGTTCGATCAAAAAACATTGCATAAAAAATTCTTAAAATATAACTCCCACTTGAAATGATAATAGAATATCCCATTTGGATAGTTCTAAAATTCAAATCCCACTTGGAATTATATTATATTTGATAAGTTACTTTCGAAAAATATTGAAGGTGTTGTTCTAGAATCGAAAAGGTCTCTATGATTCCAATCACCATCTAGAACAACTTTCAATATTCCCCCATCACTTATCAAACAATAGTACTCTTATAGTACTAGCAGCGGAAAATAAGTATTTGATAAGTTACTTTCGAAAAATATTGAAGATGTTACTCTAGAATCGGAAAGGTCACTATGTTTCCAATCACCATCTAGAGTAACTTTCAATATTTCTCCCTCACTTTATCAAATGTTAGTACTCTTATAGTACTTAGCAGCGGAAAAGCGTTTTTGAAAACGTATTTTTCAAAACGAATATAAAATACATTGGCTAATCTCCGTAGAGTAGAGCACAACGTCATAAGTTCATTGGCTAATCTCCGTAGAGTAGAGCACAATGACATGGCTAATCTCGCATGAAGTAGAGCATTACGGCTAATCTTCAAGGAGTAGAGCACAATTTCATAAGTACATTGGCTAATCTCCGAAGAGTAGAGCACAATGACTTGGCTAATCTCGCATGAAGTAGAGCATTATGGCTAATCTTCAAGGAGTAGAGCCCAATGAAAACTTCATTAAAACGTTAGTCCCGTATGAACTATTCGGCACTGTAGTTAGCCCCGTATGGACTAATCTACACATTCGAGTTTGACCAAGGCCATTTGTTACCCCGTATGGGTCATCTGGCAAGTTTACAATCGACCCAGACCATTTGTCGGATTGGTCGACCAAAAACACAAAATTGGTCGACCAATTTTCGAATTCAACTTCTTCCCGGTCAGGGCCTCTGCCCTGACCCGGGCTTGGCCAAAGGCCGGCCAGGGCCTCTGCCCTGGCCGGCCAGGGGGCCTGGCCCCCTCGGCCAGGGCCGGCCAGGTCCTGGCCTCTGCCAGGGCCGGCCGGCCAGGCCCTGGCCACTGCCAGGGCCTACCGGCCAGGCCACTGGCCGGGGCCAGGGCTCCTGCCCTGGCCTCGGCCAGGCCCTGGCCTGAGGCCAGGGCGCCGGCCCTGGCCTGAGGCCAGGGCGCCGGCCCTGGCCATTGCCAGGGCCGGCCTGGCCCTGGCAGTGGCCAGGGCGCCGGCCCTGGCCTCTGCCAGGGCCGGCAGGCCGGCCAGGGCCGGCAGGCCCTTGGCCAAGGCCGGCCACTGCCGGCCCGGCCTTGGCCGGCCACTGCCGGCCCGGCCATGGCCGGTCATGGCTTGGCCATGGCCGGCCATGGTCAAGGCCTTTCGGCGTTGGCCGGCCATGGCCCCTTTGGCCATGGCCGGCCACCCCCTTTGAATGGGGTTGCCGCACTTTCTTCTCCCCCTTGATGGGGTGGTCGTCGGTGGTTATTGGCCGTAGCCAACCCCCTCCGCATGAGGAGAGGGGGTGCATGGCCTTCATGGCCCATTTGGCCATGGTGCACATGCACCAAATTTTCCTCTTACCCGATGGAAATAACTTCCATCATCTTCCTCGATGAAGCACCCGTTCGTCGAAGAAATTAGTTATCTCTTAATGGCCGTGTGCCAAAAATGAATAACGTACTACGTGAACGGTCGGTTCTTCCCGTCACGGAGAGTTCCTACCATATCCATAATGATAGGAGACCCTAACGTGAAAAGAACAACCGCTGCGTTCTCTCCGTCACGAAGCGTTCCTACTATATCCGTAATAGTAGGAGACCCATTCGTGAAAAAGACAACGACTCGTTCGTAGTTTCGACGGGGCGGTGGATTGACCGGGGCGAACCCATATGGCTCCGATACCAATGATGGATCCTGTACAAAACAGAGTTAGGATCGATAACATGAAGTTTAGACTTACGCTTGCGTACGCGGCACGGTAGTCTACGAACTTCGCCTTCGGATTCGCCACGACGGATCGAGTCTACTCACGAACGGAGTAAGGCTACTAATCCCACAATCTAAATCTCTATTTTAGATTAAGAACTTGGATGGAGGGAGAGGAAATATATTTGCAGAGCTTCGCTATGAAGAAGATGCATGCATGAATTTCATGCAAAATGTGTAAGGAAAATGGCTACCCTTGGGTCTTATTTATAGCCCCCAAGGTAGTTATTTTAGGGTAAGTTGTTCCTTTGGAACAACTTAATTAAGGTGTACCATGATACATGGCACATTATAAGCTTAAGTTGTACCATATGCATGGTACAACATAAGCTTAAGATATTCCCCCTTTATTAGCCATATGTCGCATGCACTTATGCATATATAATGCGACTTTCCCGCTCATACAGAGATCCTCTCCGCTAGGGAACAGATTCCCTTTGCACACGACTTCGTGTGCGCGACGTTCGAGGTCCGTATTCCCTCGTACATCCCCCACAAGGGTGTACAAACGTCTTCCATATCCAACACACGCCAGGGTGGCGCCTGCAGCGTTCAATGATGGCGCCCCTTAAAAGGGGCGCCAGACAAATCCCGGCCCTATGGGCCGGGCTGATAGTGTTTTTAAAAAAAACTTTTTTTTTGTTTGTTTCTCAAACAGCGAAAAAACACATGGGCCTGATTTATTTGGGCTTCTATTTAAACACTTTAAATAGACTTATTGGACTCGTTTGGACTCTGTTTTCGACGCGGGACGAACCCGTCTTACCGGTGAACTTTTCCTTGCGTTTATATCATTAAATATGGTCTTAAACTATTTAAGACACATTTAATCTCTTTTGCATCATATGGAAATTAGTCCCTATCTAAGCTTAAATTTTCATTTGCATGAAATATAAATGATCTGAGGGCATATCCCCCAACAACTTCCACTTGCACTCAGGATCATTTATCCAGAATACAGGAGATACTTTTGCAATATTTTATCCCTTGCATCAAATGCACATTCTCCCTAATGTTTCTACCTATTACTAGACAAAATTCGCACTCTGTGTGAGACCCTACAGCCTGACCCTTACAACAGGTTGGGCTCGAAGCCCTTTACAGCGGTGACCACGAGCAGTGGTTACCGTCTCTGCTTCAGGAATCATCATTATGTGGTTGACTCATTAACATGAGTATTGTCGGGACCACACTGACTGTTTCTGTGATGAATTCTGCAGTTATAGTCTCTTCGTCTAAACTATGTCATGTAGATCAAGTCTAGGGTACGGTCAAACTGTCAACCCCAATAACTTGACTCTGGTTAGTTTCTATCGATCTTTAGTCAACTAATGTTGGACTTCTTCCAACATACTCTGCGCAGAGATTTTACTAAAGACCGTACTAACTCTACGGCACTAACTCCCATTGACTGGGAGAGACGAATCCTCTCTTGGTCATTACTCTCCTCGTACGCTTCAAGTGACACCCAATCAAAGACCTTTCGACAGGCCTAGCATTGAAGCTAGGTCAGTGATCTAAGTGGCACCGTTCACGCACAGGTTCGTAAAATAACTTCAAGTCAAAAGACCAACTTGCCTATCATCACTAAGAGTTATCATTGACAAATTGGTCAATATAACCATATGATAACTCTTGTGGATCGTTCAGTGAACTCATTCTCTAATGAGCACCTTTGTCTCGTCTTCGACTTCGCCAAGTCGAACGATCATGAGATCATCGCCCCCGCTAAACGGTGAAGACTAAGACACTTATATCGATACGAATGAAATTTGTATATGAAAAGGGACAAGACATTTATATCGATACGAAGGTATATGCAGAAAATATTATAAACTTCTAATCTAAAAATCTCAACACCAGTTTTGATATTTTAAAACATAAATAATTTAAGTCGGCGAAGGAGCATGAAACCTTACATATATCAAAAGCGTTTCGAACAAATTTAAACTTAACGAGTACGACGAACCTATAATTGATATATACAAAAATTAGTTGAAGCCCATTCAGTTTGGAAAAATACCCCTAAAGGTATGTAAGACAAGCGGTTAAAAATAGATTTTTGTAGTTAGGAAAAAGGACGGTATATCGAACCATCAGGATAGTAATAAAGTTTAAAAATCAAAATGCGAAAGGTACATCGTTAGAAGAATAGTACAAGTTAGTAATTTTAAAATTACGACCAAAAGTCTTCAAAATTCAAGAACGACTTTTAACTCCATCGAAATTTAGGGAGACATATTTAAAGAAGTTTAGAACAAAATTTAAATTGAGTGAAACTTCGAATAAAGAAAGCATTCGAAAATACTTTTGGAAGAATCAAGATTTGCAACGGAAAACATTTGAAAGATCAAGGATAATTGTAACGAGGTGGTCATGTGAATTGAGGACAAGGGAAGTGGTTACGGAAACGTAATTTTCCAAAAATCTGTCGTCGGGAAAATGTTTAAACATAACTTGATTTGTTGAAAGCTGAAATCATCTGCGACTTGAAAAGTATATTAAGGGAGTGCGACGAGACATTCGAATAGCATAAATAAATAGAAAATTCATAAATCGAATTTGGAAAATAGAATTGCAGCTCAGAATTAAATCGATTTATGAAAAGAGACAAGGTATTCGAATAGGTATGAAAGGTATAGGCTGTAAAACATTATAAAACAGTAATCAAAATCTCGTCAAAACTTTCGAATTCCGGAAATTAATTTAAGTCAATGAAAGAGTACAAGATATAAGTATACATATAACAATTAAAATTCCATTTAGCTTGGAAAAGATTTTAAAGTATGTATGCTATGCGATTAAAATGGATCAAATAGTTAGAAAATGGTATATCGAATTATTTTTTTCCAAAATAGTATTGGAGTCTTTAAACCGAAATGCGAAAATATAGACAAGAAAATGGCTACAAGATAGCAATTATAATTTCAACCATTAGACTCCGAAATCTACAAGGAATTTTGACTCAATCGAAAAGTGAGAAATTCAAGTATATACGTAGCGGGTTTAAAACAAAATTTAAACTTAGCGAAAATCTTTTAATAAGGGGAAATCGAAATAATAACTTTGGAAAAATCAAGTTTTGCGAAAGAGGACATTTGAAAGTCAACGATTTTCGAAATGTGGTGATCACGTGAATCGAGGCAAGGAATTGGTCGGATGATCAAAACATAAATACGCCTAGGTTTACGACTTAGGAAAATCTACGGGAATCTCCTACGGTCATCCAGCTAAAGATTATGGGACTAAGCGCTAAGACTCCCTAAGGGCTAGACAGCGATGAAATGAGTTCAGCTTGGTCCGAAATCGATGAACTCAAGGGAGAGACCAAAGAATTCTAGAAGTCTATCACGGCCAGAGCTAGGCGGGAACCACTAAGGTAACTCTTAGGACAATCAAACAAATCACTAACATGGAGTCTAGCTAACAATCAAGGATTCCTAACTAGCAAGCACAGACGTCTATTTAAGTCTAGCTAGGGTCCTGATCTAATGGGTTCCTACTAAGCTAAGACAGATGCCCTAACACGTCTACCAGCTACCTAAGGCATAGGAACGCTAAAAACCCTAGACTCCGGGCTTATAAATTGGATGTTCTAATTTATTTAATGGACATTCTTTAATTATTATCGTTGTTCCGATGGTTCACATTTGCAAATGGACCTGCATGGGCCACCACTAAAACCTGTCACGCCCCGCTTCCCAAAAACGTGGAGGCGAGGCGTGAGAAGGTCCGCACAAACTTGAAGCTGTGAAACTCCAAGTCTGATAAGCGTATAAATTATCATATGGCAGGTCCTTGCAATGCAAACGAAACAACAATAATAATAAAGGAAAGAGACAAAAGAGAAATCTCTGAATATCCATTGAATGAATTACAATATCACAGAAAAGCCACCAGGCTCAAAAGGGAAAAGCTAAGGCCCAACATGGCCAACAGAGTATAACTTACATACAAAGGTGCCACGCACCAAAGACTAACAGCAAACCTAAAAAGGAAGTGAGCACGAGCGGTCTTCAAGACAGGCCCCTGGTGTCCACTCACCACCACAGCAAACATCAGCAACACCGTATCCCCTGCAACAAAGCTCTGGCTCTGGGTCTAACATGTGACACCCAAAAGAGAGAGGGGCACATGTCAGCAAGTCTGGAAAGACTTGTGCAAGGAAACTGGAAGTAACTAACAACCTAGCAATTATAATATTAAGCAATGACATGGCAGTTAAGTATGATGCAACAATTTAAAAGAGAGACAAGCATGCACGATGTAGCAAAAGCTACCAATTCACTAATCACTTATCATTTAACACTTATCACTTAGTGCATAGAGAGTCCACCTGCTGGCCAGCTCGTGGCTCAGTCCGCTTATCTCTATCACTAATAATAACACTTATCACTTTTTACTTAGTACTTATTACTTATCACTTAGTGCATAGAGAGTCCACCTGCTGGCCGGAGTGGCGGATCAGGCCAACTCGGCTCAGTCCGCTTATCTCTATCACTATCAATCACTTAAACACTAGAGAGTCCACTTGCTGGCCGGAAAGGCGGATCAGGCCAACTCGGGCTCAGTCCGCTTATCTCTTACCCCACCCACATGTGACGAGCGTTGGGGTTTCCAACTCATTATGCTCGCTTCTGGTCACGAGCCAGGAAAATAAGTGTGTGTTGACATTCGAGCGTTGGGGTTTCCAACTACAGGGCTCGCTTCTGGAACACGAGCCAGGAAACATGGGATTGTAGCGTGTGCTACGCAATCACGATAAATAATCACTATGCAATGCCATGAACAGATAATTGCGTACCGTTAATGGAATTTAAACGTGACAGGCAAAATGCAATGATATGAACATATTCGTGTACCGTTAATTTGAATTAAACATGGCAGTTAAGTATGCGTGAACAACAAGTTAAATGGGTTGGATTCTAGCTTCGTTGTCAAGCTAGATCATTTGAGGTGACGGATCTAGTTTCGTTGTCAAACTAGATCGAGTAGGCGTCTAGGCGACTATCATTTCACCGTCTAGTCTCTTTTACGCTAAAGCAGAGTAATGGCCTAAAACATGGCCTAAATCCTAAGTGGCAAGTTTCACTTGCCTAGCACCGGGGATGACGACCACTTCGTCACACGGATGCTAATCTACGGGGAAAACGCTGTTTTTTTGGGGGACCAATCAACATACAACAAGAAATTATATTAGGGTTTCATAAAAAAATATAAATAGGTTAAGAAAACAACGGGGAATCGATTTCTTACCAAGAGGAGACGGAAGAAACACTCCGGGGAACCCTAGGATCAGATCTGGAAAAGATTGGAGAAGTTTGGGGAAACTAGGGTTTTGGGGGATTTTGGGTTTTGATGAGATTTTGGGGAAGATGAGAGGTAGATGGAGTGGATGGATGGATTGGATGATGGATTTAGGGCTTGGAATGAAGGATTGGAGCTTGGAGGGAGATGGGGGCTTAGAGGGGAAGATTTTAGGGTTTTGGGTCGAGTGGAAGAAGATGAAATCGTTTGGGTTGGGTATAAATAGGCTAGGCTGGCGGCTGCCCAGAAATTAGGGTTTTAACACTGGTTAGTCGGTCAAAGAGCAACCACTGACCGACTAGTTTGTCAACTAGTCGGTTGGTCGACCAACGCAGACCGACTAAGTGCAAACAGTAACTCCTGAACGAAAATAGGATTTAGAGTTAGTCGGTCCATGAACAATTACTGACCGACTAGTTTAGCATCTAGTCGGTCGATGAACGTTCTTAGACCGACTAAGAGTAAACAGTAACTCCTGAGAAATTTAGAAAGCTAACTAGTCGGTCCAAGAAGGATTGCCGACCGACTGGATCGACATCTAGTCGGTCGGTGCCCCTTCTTATACCGGCTAATGAGCACCAAAAGTTCCGATACGGAGCGCGGGGCCCCGGGATCGATTCCTAAGACTCCTAGGCTTGATCTAATAGTAAGATACGACCGTTATGAAGCCCGTCACGAATGACATACTTCGAAATCGACGATCCTAAGGAAGAAACGAGAAAATACGACGAATCGATCGAAAATGAAAGCTATGGCGACGAAACCACACATCCAAGGAGAAAAATCCACCAAGCATATATTATAATATAAATAATCCAATTACACGAAAACCAGTCGTTACATCCTACCCACCTTAGAATAAAGTCCGTCCTCGGACTTTCTAACTATAGCTATATCTAGCCACCCTAGTAATTACCCTCAATCAATATCACATCATAACTTCAACCAAGTACTTTCATTTCGAGTGCTTATATATATATGCACTAGGAATCAAATATTACTACCACTACACACATATTTTCACGCACATAATACACTCATACTTACTATAGTCAATCAATTTCATACACGTATTTCAATCACATATACATAGTCAATATATATATTTATACAACAATAAACACTTATTACTTACTTAAAGAAATAACCAAGCCTCTCTTATTTGAAAATAATTTCACATTTATTTAGTCATTTAAATACATGCAAATATTTCACCATATTTTCACCTCACATATAGTCCTATAACTATATATTGGTATAGCCACCCACAATCGTGTGCGTAACACAACCAAGCACAAACAATTCAAACACCATACATACATCATCCATCACTATCCATCACCACATACAATTATACCAAGGTACATAGAGTATACCTACTCAAGCTTGAGTGAGACTCAAATCATAGCAGGACATTTACATACGTAACACAATAACCATACACATACCAATACCACTCCAAGGCATACACATCCACGTATCACGTATTTTCACACCACATCCATCCATTTATAATTACCATACTAACACATCAACTACATACAAGTTTAAGAGATGCAATAGTCGGGTATACCTCCTGATATACACGCATACGACATCTCATAAAACAAGTAGTACCAACCAAAATTATCATTCTGATATCATACGTATATCACATCATACTCAAGCAGAAAATTACCTACACACAACACACAAATGCCAACACCCATACCACTATATACACACCACGAAATCAACACTACGACGACATAACCACTTAACTAATGGGCCCACCAAACTATAATAAGGTTGACACAGGCAACGACAAGCTCTAAGGGCTAGACAAAAAGGAAGGAACTGAAATCACATGCGTAACGAATAGAAAGATCGAAAAGCATGAAAACGGTCGGTAAAACAAATTGTTTGAAAACGGGTTTGAGACGAATATACGTAATAAGAGGAAAAGCAGTTTATTGGCTTATATAAAATTATTATGAGGAAAAAGGAAATCATTTACTCGAACATCAAAACATAGGTCAGAAATGTTATGCGGCAGCAATCTAAAAATTTTGGAAAAGTTTTTAGATTCGAAGATTGAAATCAGATCAAGTATAGTGTGGAGAATTTAAGCGCATGCTAAAGGTTTTCCGAATCTTAAAGCTGAAGAGAAATCCCAAATAAACCATATCGAAAATACTTTTAGAGAAATCCGGATTTGCCAACAAAATTGATTTATACAAGATCTTAATGTACGAGCAAACGAACGTGGTACCGATATATAAAAATAATTGAAGTCATATCTCAGAAATTATCTTAGAAGTGTGTATGGTGAATGGAAAGATAACATCTTAGTAGTATGGGAAGAGAAAAGGATATTTAAACTCATCAAGTTAGTGTTAAAACTTTTAAACCGTTTTATGAAGGGTCTAAGTCAGGAATGATTTCGAAATGGTAATAAAAATTATTATTATTATTATTTTAATAAAAAAAATCTGAAATATGGAAAATGTTGAGCATAAAATCGATTTGCTAAAAGCCGAAGTCCAAAGGGGCTTGAAAAGGTTATTAAAAGTAAGCACAAAGTGTTTTCGAATAAAATTTTAATGGCACAAGTAAGAAAAGAAATTATGAATCGAGTTAGGAAAATAGAAATACGGTTCAGAATGAAATTTGTATATGAAAAGGGACAAGACATTTATATCGATACGAAGGTATATGCAGAAAATATTATAAACTTCTAATCTAAAAATCTCAACACCAGTTTTGATATTTTAAAACATAAATAATTTAAGTCGGCGAAGGAGCATGAAACCTTACATATATCAAAAGCGTTTCGAACAAATTTAAACTTAACGAGTACGACGAACCTATAATTGATATATACAAAAATTAGTTGAAGCCCATTCAGTTTGGAAAAATACCCCTAAAGGTATGTAAGACAAGCGGTTAAAAATAGATTTTTGTAGTTAGGAAAAAGGACGGTATATCGAACCATCAGGATAGTAATAAAGTTTAAAAATCAAAATGCGAAAGGTACATCGTTAGAAGAATAGTACAAGTTAGTAATTTTAAAATTACGACCAAAAGTCTTCAAAATTCAAGAACGACTTTTAACTCCATCGAAATTTAGGGAGACATATTTAAAGAAGTTTAGAACAAAATTTAAATTGAGTGAAACTTCGAATAAAGAAAGCATTCGAAAATACTTTTGGAAGAATCAAGATTTGCAACGGAAAACATTTGAAAGATCAAGGATAATTGTAACGAGGTGGTCATGTGAATTGAGGACAAGGGAAGTGGTTACGGAAACGTAATTTTCCAAAAATCTGTCGTCGGGAAAATGTTTAAACATAACTTGATTTGTTGAAAGCTGAAATCATCTGCGACTTGAAAAGTATATTAAGGGAGTGCGACGAGACATTCGAATAGCATAAATAAATAGAAAATTCATAAATCGAATTTGGAAAATAGAATTGCAGCTCAGAATTAAATCGATTTATGAAAAGAGACAAGGTATTCGAATAGGTATGAAAGGTATAGGCTGTAAAACATTATAAAACAGTAATCAAAATCTCGTCAAAACTTTCGAATTCCGGAAATTAATTTAAGTCAATGAAAGAGTACAAGATATAAGTATACATATAACAATTAAAATTCCATTTAGCTTGGAAAAGATTTTAAAGTATGTATGCTATGCGATTAAAATGGATCAAATAGTTAGAAAATGGTATATCGAATTATTTTTTTCCAAAATAGTATTGGAGTCTTTAAACCGAAATGCGAAAATATAGACAAGAAAATGGCTACAAGATAGCAATTATAATTTCAACCATTAGACTCCGAAATCTACAAGGAATTTTGACTCAATCGAAAAGTGAGAAATTCAAGTATATACGTAGCGGGTTTAAAACAAAATTTAAACTTAGCGAAAATCTTTTAATAAGGGGAAATCGAAATAATAACTTTGGAAAAATCAAGTTTTGCGAAAGAGGACATTTGAAAGTCAACGATTTTCGAAATGTGGTGATCACGTGAATCGAGGCAAGGAATTGGTCGGATGATCAAAACATAAATACGCCTAGGTTTACGACTTAGGAAAATCTACGGGAATCTCCTACGGTCATCCAGCTAAAGATTATGGGACTAAGCGCTAAGACTCCCTAAGGGCTAGACAGCGATGAAATGAGTTCAGCTTGGTCCGAAATCGATGAACTCAAGGGAGAGACCAAAGAATTCTAGAAGTCTATCACGGCCAGAGCTAGGCGGGAACCACTAAGGTAACTCTTAGGACAATCAAACAAATCACTAACATGGAGTCTAGCTAACAATCAAGGATTCCTAACTAGCAAGCACAGACGTCTATTTAAGTCTAGCTAGGGTCCTGATCTAATGGGTTCCTACTAAGCTAAGACAGATGCCCTAACACGTCTACCAGCTACCTAAGGCATAGGAACGCTAAAAACCCTAGACTCCGGGCTTATAAATTGGATGTTCTAATTTATTTAATGGACATTCTTTAATTATTATCGTTGTTCCGATGGTTCACATTTGCAAATGGACCTGCATGGGCCACCACTAAAACCTGTCACGCCCCGCTTCCCAAAAACGTGGAGGCGAGGCGTGAGAAGGTCCGCACAAACTTGAAGCTGTGAAACTCCAAGTCTGATAAGCGTATAAATTATCATATGGCAGGTCCTTGCAATGCAAACGAAACAACAATAATAATAAAGGAAAGAGACAAAAGAGAAATCTCTGAATATCCATTGAATGAATTACAATATCACAGAAAAGCCACCAGGCTCAAAAGGGAAAAGCTAAGGCCCAACATGGCCAACAGAGTATAACTTACATACAAAGGTGCCACGCACCAAAGACTAACAGCAAACCTAAAAAGGAAGTGAGCACGAGCGGTCTTCAAGACAGGCCCCTGGTGTCCACTCACCACCACAGCAAACATCAGCAACACCGTATCCCCTGCAACAAAGCTCTGGCTCTGGGTCTAACATGTGACACCCAAAAGAGAGAGGGGCACATGTCAGCAAGTCTGGAAAGACTTGTGCAAGGAAACTGGAAGTAACTAACAACCTAGCAATTATAATATTAAGCAATGACATGGCAGTTAAGTATGATGCAACAATTTAAAAGAGAGACAAGCATGCACGATGTAGCAAAAGCTACCAATTCACTAATCACTTATCATTTAACACTTATCACTTAGTGCATAGAGAGTCCACCTGCTGGCCAGCTCGTGGCTCAGTCCGCTTATCTCTATCACTAATAATAACACTTATCACTTTTTACTTAGTACTTATTACTTATCACTTAGTGCATAGAGAGTCCACCTGCTGGCCGGAGTGGCGGATCAGGCCAACTCGGCTCAGTCCGCTTATCTCTATCACTATCAATCACTTAAACACTAGAGAGTCCACTTGCTGGCCGGAAAGGCGGATCAGGCCAACTCGGGCTCAGTCCGCTTATCTCTTACCCCACCCACATGTGACGAGCGTTGGGGTTTCCAACTCATTATGCTCTCTTCTGGTCACGAGCCAGGAAAATAAGTGTGTGTTGACATTCGAGCGTTGGGGTTTCCAACTACAGGGCTCGCTTCTGGAACACGAGCCAGGAAACATGGGATTGTAGCGTGTGCTACGCAATCACGATAAATAATCACTATGCAATGCCATGAACAGATAATTGCGTACCGTTAATGGAATTTAAACGTGACAGGCAAAATGCAATGATATGAACATATTCGCGTACCGTTAATTTGAATTAAACATGGCAGTTAAGTATGCATGAACAACAAGTTAAATGGGTTGGATTCTAGCTTCGTTGTCAAGCTAGATCATTTGAGGTGACGGATCTAGTTTCGTTGTCAAACTAGATCGAGTAGGCGTCTAGGCGACTATCATTTCACCGTCTAGTCTCTTTTACGCTAAAGCAGAGTAATGGCCTAAAACATGGCCTAAATCCTAAGTGGCAAGTTTCACTTGCCTAGCACCGGGGATGACGACCACTTCGTCACACGGATGCTAATCTACGGGGAAAACGCTGTTTTTTTGGGGGACCAATCAACATACAACAAGAAATTATATTAGGGTTTCATAAGAAAATATAAATAGGTTAAGAAAACAACGGGGAATCGATTTCTTACCAAGAGGAGACGGAAGAAACACTTCGGGGAACCCTAGGATCAGATCTGGAAAAGATTGGAGAAGTTTGGGGAAACTAGGGTTTTGGGGGATTTTGGGTTTTGATGAGATTTTGGGGAAGATGAGAGGTAGATGGAGTGGATGAATGGATTGGATGATGGATTTAGGGCTTGGAATGAAGGATTGGAGCTTGGAGGGAGATGGGGGCTTAGAGGGGAAGATTTTAGGGTTTTGGGTCGAGTGGAAGAAGATGAAATCGTTTGGGTTGGGTATAAATAGGCTAGGCTGGCGGCTGCCCAGAAATTAGGGTTTTAACACTGGTTAGTCGGTCAAAGAGCAACCACTGACCGACTAGTTTGTCAACTAGTCGGTTGGTCGACCAACGCAGACCGACTAAGTGCAAACAGTAACTCCTGAACGAAAATAGGATTTAGAGTTAGTCGGTCCATGAACAATTACTGACCGACTAGTTTAGCATCTAGTCGGTCGATGAACGTTCTTAGACCGACAAAGAGTAAACAGTAACTCCTGAGAAATTTAGAAAGCTAACTAGTCGGTCCAAGAAGGATTGCCGACCGACTGGATCGACATCTAGTCGGTCGGTGCCCCTTCTTATACCGGCTAATGAGCACCAAAAGTTCCGATACGGAGCGCGGGGCCCCGGGATCGATTCCTAAGACTCCTAGGCTTGATCTAATAGTAAGATACGACCGTTATGAAGCCCGTCACGAATGACATACTTCGAAATCGACGATCCTAAGGAAGAAACGAGAAAATACGACGAATCGATCGAAAATGAAAGCTATGGCGACGAAACCACACATCCAAGGAGAAAAATCCACCAAGCATATATTATAATATAAATAATCCAATTACACGAAAACCAGTCGTTACATAAGTATTTGACCATTCGATCTAATCGAATCAGTTTAAATACTTTTGTCATTTCGTTCTTTATTTTATCAGACTTGTGTTTCATCAAGAACACATGTCTTAATAAAATATAAGAATAACTTATTTTGGTTAATCTAGACTCATGTACATCATTATGTACGAGACTGAGTTCGACAACTCATTCTCCCACTGTCTTACAGATGGGTTTCGGCCATTATATTTAAGAGGAAAAGACTTACAAGTGTCCGTAGACTTCATAATATAAGAGGTCAGACCCCTCTTATGTGACTTGTGAAGCTTAGTCTCTCGATACGGCCTAGTCTATTTTGCCATACAAGTTTTCTACTATCTCGTGTATTTATATATTAACATTTAATATGTTATAGTTATTACAAATTACCAACACAAAACATTGCTTCAGAAGTAAGGTGACGACATTCGTCAAAATATGTTAGACGTCTTTTGTATAACAATTATTCTGAAATCGTGACATCAAAATATGTCACATTTTCATTTCCTCCTACTTATGCCTTTACTAATGATAAATATAACTAACTTTCTCAATTGACTTTCCGGATTGCCTTCTTCCTTTTCTAAATCATATTTAGATATTAAATAACCCAACATAAATAAACAGCTATGCAAGCATCTCATGTATCCAAATGACTGAGAGTTGCAATCTTGTGTGTAGCTCAAGAAGTTGCTTGTCTCAAGATCCGGTTGGGATACATAGTCTTGCACCGCTCATGCACTCGTATTCGACTCAAACGGTTTGATCGAGTTCTCGAACTTTACCGATCAAAATTGTTTGTCCATACAACCATGAGTGTCGCTCGACAAGTTGTAGGGAGAAACATACTTCGAATATCCTATATGTTCAAGCTGCCTCATATAGAGACGAGTGACATGTAGCGTGAATTTATTTGTTGGACCCAGAATTTAATGAAATCATATTTCTTAAGTCTGTTCTTTAGAAGGTCATTTTTATGTCAACGAGAATATAGTTTAATTCTATCAATTAGAATTTAACTTGATATTCAATTAATCAACCTGATTGACCAGTTAACTTATGTCATTAAAATATTATATTTTGATTCCTTCGGTAAACATAGTCTTGCCCTAGTTCAGCATATGTTCAATATTAAATATAGGTAGAATGGCTTTTATCTATCTATATCCTCCCACTATTTTTACGATCATTTAAAGTCTAAACAATGAATGATTTAATCGAATTAAATTAATGGGAAAGAGGTCCAATCACCCTGAGCCTAACAACCTTGAGTGTAGCTCAACAAGTTGCTAGACTCTGTAAATCAGAAGATGACTCTTCATCGATCATATCGGATATGACCCTCTTATCGGTTTTTACCCCTAGCCATTTGTGATCATGAGTGTGCTCATCCAAATCACAATGTTTAGTCTAGTCGGACCCTTGTTTTCGTGTCTAGCCTGACTTGCCCCAGCACTCGGTGTATTCACGACCCGTCGGTTTGGGTCAGGTCTTAGACTACATATAGCCAGACTACATCACTGACTCAACTTACGCCGGCGCTCGGTGTATTCACGATACGACGGTTTGGGTCAAGTCAAGATTTCATCTTATGTATTTAAGGAGTTGGTTTCTACAAGGTTGCCATGTCACAGCTTGAGTGTAGCTCAACAACTGTAACACTGGTCCTATAGATGCCAACCCCTAAAACAAGGAGGGCTACGGCTAATCTTGAAGAAGATTATTAACGTATTTGACTTAGATATAGTCCAGGGTGTCATACAATCATGATTCGCATCATTGCGATCCAGCGGAATACAGCCAGTGAATTGACTAAGCCAGAATCACTATCCCTTATATGGTGATCCAGCAAACTTAGCCAAGCACATTGACTGAATCATGGTCCATTGAATGACGCTTATCATTTTTATATGCGTGCCATAGACTAAAAGGCTTTTATTAACAACTAATTAATCCTATCAACTAGTTGTATCCTTAAATTCAAATTTTTAGGATTTTTTAATAACTTTTATTAAATCATTATCAACTATAAGGTTCACGTGCTGTCCTAATTGTTATTAGGATTTTAATAAATTTATTAACAACGCTTAAAAGCGAAGTCCTTTAATGAGAATTAATCATAACAATTAAAATTAAGATTTTCATTAAAAGGACTACCCTAATCAGGAATTAGGTCTTAAAGTGTTGTTAATGTTTTGTTGATACATAACATGTCATTAGAATTTATCTCATAAATTTTAACGAATTCTTAATGGCTACCCTAAGAGGTTGTCTTGTGTTATCTAATAAGGGACAAGATGACATAGCCATTAAAATAAAGTTACACTAATTTTATCGCATAAAATAAAAGTGTACAACTATTTAACAACTAAATAGACTAAAGTTTATCGCATAAACAACTTTAGCATGCATACTTAAATTTAACAATTAAATTTAAAATTATGATTTTTAAAACATTTTATTTTATCTCATAAACACTTGTTTTAAAAGATCACAAAATTTGCATGCTACTTAAAATATTTATCGTATAAAAATCTTAAACTTTTAAAATCAGTTTTAAAAATATCTTATAAATTTAAGACATCATTTTAAAAAATTCCATGCTTAAAATTTATCATATAAAACTTTTAAACATCTAAAATTATTTTAAATTTATCACATAAATTTAAAGAAACATTTTCAAAAGGGCTTCTAAAACATTTTTAAATTATCTCATAACTTTAAAACATTTTATAGGGCATCTAAAATATTTTAAAAATATCTCATAACTTTAAAACATTTTAAAAGTATTTTAAAAAGCATTTAAACGTTTAATAAAATCGTAGTGCTAGATCGTTATGCAAACCTAGGCTTTGATACCACTGAAGGGTTTTGGGGAACCCTTAGGGCACAAAAACTCTATTCCCATCCTAAGTCGGACGGAACATAGACAAACGAATTTGCAGCGGAAAATAAAACTATGTCAAACTAATTAACATGCAGTTAAACAATTTTAACTTAGCTCTAAGGTACAAGACCCTTAGCCAAGATCTATGCCGACTCAGGTGGATCTGACCATCCCGAGAAGGATCTAACCTACTGCGATTAAATTAAACTAATGCTTATAAAACACATACCCGGAATCTCAACCCTGGGGCAGGCGAGATGTTCTGCACCGTCTTCCAAGCCGCTCCCCATCCCACGCCTCCTCGAACCGCTCCTCGTCCCGAGGCGAGCAATCCTCGCGTCGCCGAGCCAACCACGTGCGAAAGAAAGTTTCACGCGAGTGAAAGCCTTTGCCAAGATTTCGGATCCGAATCCGAACTCCTTCATGGCTTTGCTAGAGCCCTCAGGAGTAAGGCAGAAATATAGGGAGATGGAGAATATTAATTTAAGCCTAGATCCGAGTGTGCTCCAACATTTACGGGAGCCGCTCAGATCTGGAGCTTGGGACAAGTTTGGAAGAAGGGGGGAGGCCCCAATTTATATAGGCGGTGGACTCTCCCCTTTTCTCCACAACCGATGTGGGACTAATAAATGAGAGTTAATAAAATCAAGTTAGTTTGCCTTTCACAAAGGGCAAACTTCCGTGAATTTTAACTCACTCACCGTTGGACTTCATGATTGATACAACCTATCAATACGAAGGGCGTTCAACGGTGAACACATAGGAAAAAATGGTGCATCAATCAGAGTTTGTTTGACCCCTCAATCATATGTCCAAAGTTAAGCCCAAAACCAGTTTTTCGTTCAAAACAGCCATAAAAAGAGAACACAGAATCTAGGGTTCCGAACCCTGCTATGGGGCCCATGGAGTGGGCCCCAACAGCCTGGCGCGCGCCAGCCTGTAAGGCGCATGCCTTGCACGCACCCAGTGGCGCGTGCCAAGCACGCGCCATGCTGGCGCGTGCAGCGTTCAACACGGGCGCCCCTTAAAAGGGGTGCCAGACAAATCCCGGCCCTATGGGCCGGGCTGACAGTGTTTTTAAAAAAAACTTTTTTTTGTTTGTTTCTCAAACAGCAAAAAAACACATGGGCCTGATTTATTTGGGCTTCTATTTAAACACTTTAAATAGGCTTATTGGACTCGTTTGGACTCCGTTTTTGACGCGGTTTGAACCTGTGTTTAGAGCGGGACAAACATGTCTTCCCGGTGAACTTTTCCTTGCATTTATATCATTAAATATGGTCTTAAACTATTTAAGACACATTTAATCTCTTTTGCATTATATGCAAATTAGAGCCTATCTAAGCTTAAATTTTCATTTGCATCAAATACAAATGATCTGAGGGCATATCCCCCAACAAGATCTACTAGCTCAAACCAACTAAAACCCTTTATTCCCATGCACTCCCCCAAGCTAAACCTTTTGGTGCGAGTCCCCAATGCTTACTAAGGCACTAGGATCCAGCTACTTAATTTAGTTGGGGGAACGATGCATCCATATTCATTTCATTTTCTTTTTTTTTCTATACTTTTTTCTTTTTAAGAACAAGAACAAGCTATGCAAATCCACTCCTCTGTTCTAGATAGTCATGAAGTTATCCAAACCCTATCAGATTGCTAACCATTATACTCAACTAAAACTACGAAAATGCATGCACAAGATTGGTTTCCAAGAAAAAACATAGCGTAGGCATGTTTCGAGTACTTTTATTCTCGAGATTATGAGCATAAGCATAATAAGCATATGGCAATGAGATTTTAAACTAAAGACCCCTTAGCATATATCATGATTGATAATGAGAAATTGAATAAAAAGGAAATGTAAATCAGAAACATTTTCACCAAAGTGTACAAGCACATAAAAACATGACGCCGTAGGATTCCTAATACGATAAATGCATAAATGGTGCACGAAGTGCACCTTCCCGAAGCTTAAAATCAAGCATTGTCCTCAATGCTGAAGAGTGGAAAATGGGGGATCTAAATGATGCATGTAGGGAAATGCTTCCCCCAGGCTAGTATAAAAGCATACCTGACTATGAAAAATAGAGTGAGAGCTAGGGTGTAAGTGTTGGGGGGTGGTGCATGGGCGTTAGAGTCATATAAATGCGAGGCTAAGGCAAAAAATGGGAATTAAAGCATACGATAGGATTTGGTGTAAAATGATTGGGTGTCCCGCATGAGAGGCGAGAGTTTATTCAAAATTTCTAAAACTAAGGAAAAAAACAGAAAATCCTAATACGCTTCCCTCGCTAATGCGAGGAGATGAGTTTATTCGATCTACTATTCTAGAAAGCATATAAAAGACTACACTCCTGGATTCGAGTGCACCTGAGCAAAAGGTGGATTACAAATCTGAAGTGCAGCAGGCAGCTGCTCTTCTTGATCCTTTCGTGGTTTGGCAAGCTACCTCCCACAAAATCCATCGGGTTCCAATAACACTCCTCCCAGCATCTCTCCAAGATATCCACCTAAATCCTGCGAGAAACGAGGGGCGTCAGCCGGATAGGAAAAATTCTTCCCCAAGATAAAATTGTTCCAAAGATAATCGTCAAAAGAGTTATGCAAAAATAAAGAGGGGTGACAAAAAATCCCTTAAAATGTGTGCTACTCTCTGAACAGGATGCAATCAACTCCTCGTTCGCATCAACATACCAATATCCAGAGGATGGTATGACCAAGCATACCTCTGATGCATCCAAACCTGGGTCCTGCAAGAGGTACGTCGTGTCAATAATATCTGAATCTAAAGAATTAGAGAATATAATACAAGATTCAAAAATAAAGGGGCTAGAAAATCTTCTTGAATGGCATTATGCTCTAGTGGATGCTCTGCCTCTAAGGGAGAGGCGAATGGCTGCATGGTCTGATGTGGAGGTGAGAATGCTTCAAGCTCCCTGGAAGGGATTATCATGTTCATGCCCAATGGTATTTCCTCGTCGTCAATATTTATATCATCTGCAGTCTCTTCTGTGCTCTTGATGATCTCGTACGGGGGAAACCAAACAGCGGGAAAAATTGGCTTGGGCTCATCAAGTATAGAAGTCGTGGGTGTGCCCTCGCATGCTCCATGTATGCTATCGTCCCAGCAGAGGAGTATGGTTTCTATCCATTGTCTGACACATGGCCCATCATCCATCTCATCAGGAATAGATATGTGGTGGCAGAAGTGGTCATCGGTAACATGCATCTCACTAGCGGTACATGCAAGAAGGGAGAAACCCATATCAATATTTTTAAAGTGTTGTTCAAATGAATTACCTCTTGAGGTACAAGTGGCAAATAATGCATGAGTCATCGTGACATCCTCCAGATGCTCTCCCCCAAGCTGCGGTGTAGGCTTAATGATCAGATCCATGTCATGTGTTCCTAATTTCCTTTGAGATATGGAGGTTCGAGATAGATTTTGGGAATTTTCTTAAAGGTGGGTATCGATTATGGTGGTGGGGGAGGGTGAAGTCATTTGGCCTTGGTTTGAAAGGACATTTTCCAAGAGAATCTCACGACTAGACTTTGGTGGAGGTGGAGGCATGTAGGTGTGGGAGTATGGATGGGAGGGTTCAAGGTATATGTTTTAGGTGTAGGGCTGTGGGTCATGGGAATGGGCATAATATTGGCATTAGGTGTAACATGCCCCTGCATCCCACATGCTTCGCAAACTGCTATAACATGCAGAAAATTGTTATTATTTCCCATTTGAGCACCATTTGGCATGGATGCATCAAGATTTCCTCCACTAAATCTATCAGGCATCCACATTATGCTCAAGTTCACCTGGAAAAATAAGAAAAACAAGGAGAGAAGCGTGTCAGTGGTACAAAAGAATAGCACAAATAATAATGTGGTGGTGGGGAAAAAATTTCTTTGTTTATTTATAATTTTTTATATGCACGTAGACTAACTGAGTAAGACTAAACTAATGTCAATCAAGGCAACCTCCCTGTGAACGGTGCCAAAAACTTTTTGGGGTCTTAATATTTATAACCGTTAGTGCACGGCTATCGTCGTAACGCTAACAGGTCGTTCACATGGAGGTTGTGTAATCAAGTACTAGCTCAATCCTAGGCTATGGCTAGCTATGTAAGAGGGGTATGCAGAATAGGGAGAATAAAATAGAATGAAAAGGCTCACGGGTTTGGTATCACCCTAATGTGGGTTGAACATGGGAACGAGTTCGTTGCATGGCTATCGAATAGATCCTAGATTAAGAATGTGTAACCTAAGGATGTCACCTACCCCCTACTTCCGTGAGCTATGATAGGATCGTACCTAGTGTTAACGCATGTCGTGTGTCACCTACCACCCACTTCCGTGATGCTATGATAGGTCTATCCCTCGTGGGACGAAGCCTACTTCCATAGTGCATCGCCACATGCCGGATGCATGATGTTGACAATAATTCCTAGTCCTAACACCATCCAATAGCAAAAATTGACTCAATCCATACTCAATTCCACAAATAGGGGTCAACGATGCCCTAAATGAAAACCTAGTAACAAATCATTACGAGACACAGATAAACATAAGATCAATAAGAAAACAAAAAGAACATAAAGACAATCACAGAGAATAATGAGAAACATGTGGAAAGCAAATAAACAAAAGCAAGAAATACTCATCTCAATGGTTGCATACAAAGAGTCATTAATTCCATGCTTACATCCGTGAGAAAAAGCAATAAAACCTAATCTAAACCTAGTCAACTCCTAGAAAGCAAGAAACGGGTAAAACTGGGGTAAAATCGCATCCCCAAGTCACCTCCCTCCCTCTGGTGGCACAAAAACACTTAAATATAAAACCAAATCCTAGCAGGTCGGTGGTTAAACCCGATCTGACACGACCACCTCGAGAGTCCACGCAGTCACATCGATCTGGGGAAATTACGGCCTCCGAAGGCCTTTAAAAACATGATTTGACTTGGTCGCATTAGAGGATCGACGTAGTCACGTTGATCTGGGAAAATTTATGCACAAAAGGGCCTTTAGGTATCGAGATTCGACGCAGTCGTTTGGCAAGGCTATACGACCGCGTTAAATTATGGCCCCAGAGACAGTAAACTGGCATGGTCGACATGGCCGTTTGGATAGTCGACGCGGTCGCGTCGATCTATGCTCAGTCTCTAGTAGATGGCCTATGCGACCGTGTCAAACGATTGCGTGGGGGCTCCTTTCAGATCGCAGCTGTATTATTCCACGCGGTCGGAAAAGCCACGTGACGGCATGGATCTTCTTGTCCACGCTAATGTTTGGTTTGATTCTGACGACGAGGTCGCATGTGTCACCACACGCGATCGGGTGGAGCTTGTTCCCTTAGATTCTTTCTTCTTTTGATTCTATCTCTTTGCCTCGTTTCTTCTTTTCACTTCTTTAACGCCAATTAGCTTCTTTAAGCTGGATTTCAACCTGAAATGCATACAAACACCCAAAAAGTAAAACGGAACAGAAATATGATAAAGTGGTGTATAAAATGGGGGGTTATGTGGTATAATTCATGAATAATCCCTGCTAAAATCATATGAAATATCCACTTATCAATGCCATTTACTATGCTAGCAAGACCCTTGATGAAGCCCAAATGAACTACACCACAACAGAGAAGGAGTTGTTAATAGTGGTGTTCTCCATAGAGAAGTTCCAGTCCAACCTGGTGGGGTCAAAAGTGATTGTCTACACAGATCATGTGGCTATCAATTACTTGTTGAGCAAGAAAGATGCAAAGCCCCATTTGATCCGTTGGATTCTTTTGCTCTATGATTTTGATTTGTAGACAAAGGACAAGAAACATGGTTTCTGTTGGTCGCCTCTATTCAAGAATGTGTATACATTTGTCAAGGGGTGTGGCAGATGCCAAAGAACGGGGAACATATCAAGGAGGAATGAGATGACATTCAACTTCATTATTGAAGTTGAGCTCTTTGATGTTTGGGGGATTGAGTTTATGGGGCCATTCCCATCAAGCTACAACAAAAGATACATCTTTGTTGCGGTTGACTATGCGTCCAAATGGGTTGAAGCCATTTCCGTACCAACTACTGACGCTTGGGTGGTCTCCACGTTCTACAAGAAATTCATCTTTCCCCATTTTGGAGTCCCGAGAGTGGTGATTAGTGATGGAGGGTAGCACTTCATTGAGAACAAGTTCGAAGCCCTTTTGAAGAACTACAGAGTACACCATAGTATTGTCCTTGCATATAATGAAGATTAAAACAAAGAGATCAAGAAAAACTCAATTGGAATCTCAGAAATGTGAAGATTAAGCTCGAAGAGATTCTTAATTGCTCAAGGTTTGAATGCTTACAAGCTTTAAAGAAATGAAAACCAAAAGCTTTGAAATCTTTAGAATGCTTGAGAGATTTTTAGAAAGTTTAGAAAACTTAAAAATATGCTCAATAATGGTGCCAAAAACTCCTAGCAAACTCCTCTTAAATAGGGCTCAGAAATCCATTGAAAACTATGGACTAAAATGCCCTTACAATGGATAGATCGATAGATTTTCATAAAACAAGGAGTGTGTCTACCTCAGAAGTAGTCGACTACTATGCATATGGTAATCAGCTATCTGTATAATAGTATTCGACTATCTCGACTATTATACTCCTGGAATTACCTCTAATCATTTTAGAAACTTTTCTAAATAATTTTAGAAGTTTAAAATCATCTATTGTGTGTGTGCAAGCTTCAACTATTAGCTTTAACATTCTAAGACAAGTACACGAAATATAAAATACGTCACTCCAACCTCGAAGAGTCTTTGATGCATTTCCTTAAGGTCTGGCCACTTGTCTTGAAGTTTGTACTTCTATGAGTTCTTGACTTGAGCTTTTGATCTTCGGTTTGAGCTTCAAGTTCTTTGACTCCTCATATCAAGCTTCGATTCTGTATCACCATATGGACATTAAGCTTGAGTTAACCAATGTTTACTGATGAGTCTTTATTTTGCATAATATTAGTACAAGTTGTACATGCATTCCATTGTATAAATATCACATTTTTATTACTTTGCAGTCACTTTTTATTTGGGAAGTGATGGGAAGAGTAAAGGAGAAGGTACAACGATGATCGGGAGAGAAATGAAGAAGAAATGGACCAAAAACAGGACAACACGATCGTGCGTTGACACGCACGGCCATGCCAACATGTTAGCTATCAATAGGAAGTGTACCTCCAGTGACACAACCGTGTAGCCATCTGCACTGTCGTGCCAGACTTGCGGAAGATGGGAAAAGTTGCTAAAAGAGCCGATACGGCTGTGCAAAAGTTGCGTAAGATTGAAGAAGCCGGTAGGGAGCTGACACAGCTGTGTAACCATCTGCACAGATATGCACGATTTGCAAAACATAGGAGTTCTACTGCACAGCGGCACGACTGTGTGACTTAGTGACACGACGTGCGCCCATGTTTCACAATTTTTCGACCCAATTCGTTTAGGGTTTCTTGGGGGGGAGTATAAATAGGTGTTTTGTGGATTATTTTACGTGTCCTTCTTTAGAGAGTTTAGGGGGCTTTGGCCACTTTTGACCACCTTTTTAGGGTTTCTACTTGTTCCTCTTGTATGGATTTATGAAGTTCATTGCTCTTCAATTTAGTAATATCTCTTAACTCTCTCTTTTTATTTCTTATGCTTTCTATTATGTATTGTTTGATGATAATTGACGTGTGTGTATATTTTATATATCCACGCACGTCTTCTTTGTGCTTTTCCGTTATTTTCCGCCGTCTCGTACTCATTTTCTCGTGTTTTCTTGTTTTCTTTCACTTTTCCGTGTTTTTGTATGTTTGCAGGAGTTTGACAGCATAGGGGACACATAGTGATCCAGGGGGGCAGACACAAAGATTTCTATCTTTCAGCCCCTCACCCGATCGGTTGGATACAGCCAACTGATCTGGTGGTGCACGCGTGCACGATCCGGACAGCAGCTGAAGCAAAGCGAGCGTCAACCGACCGGGTCGGAGACCGGTTCAGCCCGACTGATCTCTCGGGAATTTGAAGCTGAACTCCAACCGATCAGGTGCCTATCACCCGATCAGTTCACCTGTAGCCAATTTCCCCAAAGAGATGACCTGAAGAGCTACCCGACCGCCAGCAGACCGTGCCAAAATGTCCGAAGTTACTGTCTTTTGGGCGAAAATTCCAACCGATCGGTTGATTTATCAACCGATCGGTTCACCCAACGACACCAAGATCCAAACGGCTAGAAGCTTCCGCCAACCGATCGTGTCGCCTGACCGGGTGAAGTCCTGAAGATCGCTGCCGAAGTTCGCAGCAGGTCACCCGATCGGGTGACGTCATTTTCTATATATAGAAGCCCTAGGTTTCCAGAAACGAGAGTTGTATTTTTTTTACTGTTTTTCTCTCTTGTGACGGCTGTAATTTCTTTGTTATTTGTAAGTGTTCTGATCTTAACCAAACTTTGATATTATCTTAATTGCATTGTTATTACTTCATTCCAAACGTCTGATCATGTTTTCAACGGTCAATTTTCATTTAGATTGCTTTATAGCAAATATGTGTGAGTAGTTCCCAAATCTGGGATTTTGGTGGAAACCCCTTCGTGGGTTCTCCCTAATGCATCCATAGGACTAGGAAAGCGATTGGGATTAGGAATCTATCGGTTACACGAGGTGTTTTATTGTCATCGGTGGGAAAAAGACCGCTTTTGACCGTTGGGCCAAGTGGGAATAAACTTGACGGTTGACCCCCTAGCCATAGCTCACGCCCTTAGCGTAGACATCGAATCCTAGCGCGCGGGAGCGGCAGGATGAGATGTCAGGAGTTATCATTGCGAGCTTAGTGCTCCCGGAGTCGGTCAATGTTAATGGACATGGGAATGCCCACTGACCAAACCCGGGTAGTCCGGCGTATCATCCTGTGCACCGACCGGAATATCGGGCCCATGGGATGCTGGTATCACTCCTAGAGACAACATCTCACCATTAGACCCTAATTCCGATCGTTATCCCATCCACCGGTCGTATTAGTGTGAATCACATGATAGTGTGGAAATCGAAGTCCCGGGTTTCCCTTTATATTGTCTATCACTCGCATTCTATTTCTGTGACAACCCATCTACCGATTCGGGCTAGCTCATCCATGGGGTGAATTTGGTTCTTTCTGACACAAGCACAACCACGCCTCCCTGAGTTCGACCCCCAAGCCACACTACAACACCGTGCGCTTGCGGTTATAAGTATTTAAATCTCACGCCCCCCAATATCATATTACACACATCAAACACGAACAACGTGGGGACGTCAATAATGACTATGTTTAGTGAGTTGATTTCTTCTCTAGGGCATAGGTGAACCCTATTGAATGTTAGTCGTATGGGTAGATCGTCAAAAATACCAATTTATCATATTATTGCTAGGGTTTAACCTTAGACATGCATATTATCGATTTTAGTTATTAAATTGTTTCATAACCTTAATCACCGACGAGAAATCAGGGTTTTGGTTAGACGCATATTAATATTGCATTGATTTTATATTAATTAGGGTTACAACGAGACATCAAACCCCGGTTAATTAGAGCTACTAATTAGGATTACCAACGAGACATTAGAGTTTTGATTTAGAGATGTAGGCTTTGATCCGAGTTCTCCCATGATACATGGAGAGAACGACGATTAGGAATTAGATCTCACCTAGGCTTTAATTAATAGATTGAGAATTTAGACCAACCTTACGTTTAATTTGCAATATCGGGATACTTAGCCCTGCATTCTTTGTCGTTCTTCTTATTCCCCTACCTTATAAACATCTACATTGCTAACTATAGTCTAGGTTTTGCTGGTACTCGGTCAAACACTTTCCTATGTTTGACCTGTAGGCTATAACTAAACCATGCAATTGCAGTTATTATCACTTCTTAACAAGTATTTGGTGTCGTTGCCGGGGAGGTGTATTCGATTGATATTATCCTAATCCTAGGTTTGTTAGACTACATATATAAAAATAAAATAAAATAAACCCCCTCCCACCTTTTTACTACTCTTTTGTTCCACTAACGTTCTTCTTCTAGTTCTTTTATTTATCTTACCAGGTGAATTTGGAGTTATGATGTGATGCCAGATAAGATATACACTGGAAATTTTGATGATTTGATAAATCAAAGTGCTCAGATGGGAGCTTACGATTATTTTCCACAGGTTGTAGCGTGCTAAGAGATTTGTGGTCTACATGGGCATGCATCCGTTGATTGCTAATACCATACCTACCCATATGACAAAAATCAAGCCTTGAAATCATGATGGAAAATTTTATTACAAACCAAGCCTACCGATTAACTCCTTGTCCCCTCCTCCACCAGAAAAATCAAGCCTTGAAATCATGTTAGAAGATTTTATTGCAAACCAAGGCCTACTGATTGATTCCTCCCTTATAATTTCGATCGACACTCATCCTAACCTAATAGCCCAATAATTTTCCCAATCACAAGGGCAGCCAGGACAAAATTCATGGGGTCATATCACTGAGATTACATCGAAGAGTGGAGAGCATCTGCAAGGACAATTCAACACAATACCTACTTCTACCGTTCTTTTATGGTACAGTGGATGAGGATCTAAATCTACAATGGAGGATGCTACTAAGTCTAACACATTATTGGCCACTTGCATCACGGGAGGTAATTTATCAAAACAACATCTTTTCAATTCTGAGATGGATTTCTCCTTTTATGAAGGTGATACCACTGAAATATATCAAGCGAACGAATTCATCCAATGTTATGCCTCAGAAGATAACGAGATGGATGATGGGACGTTCATTAGAATTGAGGGAAACATGATCCGATTCTACTCAGACAACGACAACTTTGAGGTTTGCATGGATGAGAGCGAGAATTTCGGAATAGAAGAACCCATGCAACCCTTTTGTTTTGATCATTTTCCTCATTTTGAGCTGTACAAGAGCACCAAGAGGATTGCGACACACATACATACCTTCGAGGAGGGCATGTATGTGGGCATGGACATGACGATTGATATCAACGGGCCCGAAACATGTCCACCTCCCCTGTCACTGTCGTAGTCACTCTCCATTCCACCAGAGTCTGAGCATAAACCTGACACCATCCAGTGAGATTTCCTAGACTCCACTCACTCTTTTTCTGAACTCAAACTATACCTCGTAATTCTTTAGATTCAGATATTTCTGACACGGCGTGTCTCCTGCAGGACATAGGTATATAGACTGGAGGTATGCTTGGTTAGACCAGCACCTGACCATTTTGAAGATGAAAAGAATGAGGATGTGGTCATACATTATATATTCTGAGAGTTGTGAAATTTCTCCATGGAATATTCGTCATTCCGTTCTAACATTTCCTTTAATTTTTGACAATTACCTCTGGACTAAATTTGTTATGCGGAATAAACCTTCACAATACATCAAACTTCCTTGATTCTTGAAATTGCTAGGTTTATTCATGCTTCCACACACACACACACACACACACACACACACACACACATTATACAATTCATGAAGCTTGTCCTACGTGGCAGTTTTGTTCCACGTGGCGGTTTTGTCCCAGTCATATTTTTTGTTGCTGACTGGGACTCCACGTGGCGATTGGGTGTGGTTCTGGACTTGGGTTTGGGATATGATTTTGGTTATTTTTTGTGTTTTAGTCTCTGCTTCTATTATACTTCACGAAGTTTGTCCTACGTTGTAGTTTTGTCCCACGTGGCAGTTTTGTCTCAGTTATATTTTTGGTTGCTGACTGGGACGCCATGTGGCGGTTGGGTTTGGTTCTGGACTTGAGTTTGGGATAGGATTTTGGTGATTTTTTTGCGTTTTAGTCACTGGTTTTCTTCTTTTTGCCCCCTAACCTCCTCACACACACACATCCACATTTTTTTCACTTTGGCGACCGCTACTCTCCGCATTTACGCCCGGGCGACGACTGCCTCCGTGCCCGCTGGGCATGGGTTATGACTAGTATACATACATACATATATATGCATATATATGTATGTATGTATGTATGTACATACATACATACATACATACATACATACATACATATATATGCATATGTATGTATGTATGTATGTATGTATGTATGTACATACATACATACATACATATATATGCATATGTATGTATGTATGTATGTATGTATGTATGTATGTATATATGTATGCATATACATGCATAAAATTCTCTATCCCGTGGGGCTGGCTGACTCTAAAACCCTGCTTATGAGAGATCTAGCACTAGATGGGACTTCCTTTATCAAGTCCTTTCCCTTTGGCTGCCTGACTTTCTTACCTGGGACGCGCCTCTGGCTGAATTCACTTAGGTCACGCCTTGGTTGCTGCCTAGTCTCCTGTTCCTGTGTTGGTGTCCAAAACGTGCGTGTTGTAGGCCTTCCCCTGTCAATGGAGGAAGATGAGCAAGATCGACGTTCTTCGACAGGACCATCCCGATCAAGGACTGTATGTATGTATGTATGTATGTATATGCATATATATGTATGTATGTATGTATGTATGTATGTATGTATGTATGTATGTACATACATACATACATACATATGCATATATATGTATGTATGTATGTATGTATGTATGTACATACATACATACATGCATATATATGCATGTATGTATATGCATACATACATACATACATGCATATATATGCATGTATGTACATGCGTACATACATGCATATATATGCATGTATGTATGTATGTATGTACATACATACATGCATACATACATGCATATATATGCATGTATGCATGTATGTATGTACATACATACATACATACATACATACATACATTGTACATACATACATACATACATATGCATATATATGTATGTATGTATATATGTATGTATATTTTTTTGCATATATGTATGCATACATATACATATTTTGTATATATGTATGTATATGTATATACATATATATACATATATGCATATACAGATATATGTATGTATATACATATATGTATATATTTACATATATATATTTGGAGGATATGCTTTGCATCTTTATTGAGGTCATATGAAAAAATACAAGACTCTCACAGATGGAGGAAGGATGTGTGTAGCATGGGACAAGAGCACAGGCGCCCTTATCCCAACTGATACATGACACCTTCCGCTATCCGTAGGGTCAAATAAGAACAAAAAAATACATGATAACCAATCTAGTCAACCAACCCCCAATTTGAAGGGGGGGCAATATCTGTATCACTATCCCAATCCACTTGCCTCAGGGCAATTCTTACATCATCAGCTATATTCTCAAAAAGGAGAGTTTGTATCTGACTGCTTCCTTCAAATATCCTTCTGTTCCTCTCCCGCCAAATATGCCAAGTCAACATAGCCAAAACAGTTTTGGCCAACCTTCCCACATTGCTCTTTCCATGAAAAAATGAGAGTATCAAGTCCCCAATACCAACCAAAGTGGAGGGAATGGTAGTGGTGATCCCCATCTTAAGAAAACTCCTGCAAAGGAGGTAATTAGTATAGGAGCATTCAAAAAATATATGATCCATGTTTTCATGAGTATTATCAGAGCATAAAACACAGTAGGGTGAAGTAGGCACTCCCCATTGTACGAGCTTATCACGGGTAAGCAGTTTCCCGTGGAAAGCTCGTAGTAAAGTGATAGCCATCTTGGGGATGTGCCCCTGAAACCAGACCACCTTGTAATAGGGAAAGAGTGGTTTAATAGCCCGAGAACCATCCCATGCATTGCGAAGAGAAGGGGTTTTGGAAACCCATGCCCAAGAATCACTGCCCACGGTCAATGCAACCGTATTGAGAATATGCCGAATAGGAAGAAGGGAGCTGCAGTCTGACCAACTCCCATTAGCCCAATAGTCATTAACCATGCTTTGTTCCTCTCCAACAGGGACTTCATAAGAGTCACAAAGAGGGCCACAGGGAAGCCAATTATCATACCAGAAGAGAGTAGAAGAGCCAGCCCTAACATTGCGTTTGGTGAGTTTTCTGGTGTATTCGCGGGAATGTAGCATAAATTTTCAGGTTCCAGACTGCATAGGATGGGACTTGGCCAGAAAGAAACCCATATTGCTCGTATAATGGTTCCTCATATAAGTATCCCAAATACCCTTATGAGAAAGCATGCGCCATGAGAGTTTAATACCATAAGCTTTGTTTAATTCCGTAAAGCTTCTAATCCCAACCCCCCTTTCCTGCTTGGGAACACACATATCATTCCAGGCCCAAAGATGGTTTTTCCCCCAGATAAATTTCCTACACATGGAGGTGAGTAAGCTAAGAACAGACTTAGGTATGCTAAAGGCATGCATCCAAAACCCAACCATGACATAGATAACCGATTTAACTAGCTCAATACGCCCGACAATGGATAAAAGGGATGAGGACCATCCCTGCAACCTGCCTTTGCATCTATTAATCAGGCGGCCATACATAGCAGCGTTGGGATATTTAGTAGAGAGGGGAATGCCCAAGTACGTGGATAAGGATTGCACTCTACGAATGCCCAATATGTCAGCGAGACCACCAGACCCCCTAGTTCCTTTACTGAAAATACCAGCACTTTTGTTCCAATTTACCTCAAGCCCAGAAAAGGACTTAAAAACAGAAAGGAGGTCTCTCAGACCCTCAAAAGATTTGAGGTTAGCCCGAAAAAAAACCAACAAATCATCAGCAAAAAGAAGATGTGTAACAGCCCCCGCTCTTTTCATAGGCATAATGCTGCGCGTGACATTGGCCCTTGCCATAAGCAAGGAGAAAGCCTCCATGATAATCACAAAGAGATAGGGGGAAAGGGGGTCTCCCTGCCTTAAACCCCTATTGGACTAGAACATACCATAAGGGAGCCATTAATCATGACAGAGAATGAGGGGGTAGAGATGCATTCACATATCCAACCAATAAATTTGTGCTTGAAGCCCATCCGATGCAGCATGTAGAAGACGAATTCTCTGTTAACACTATCGAAAGCTTTGCGTAAGTTAAGCTTAAGCATGCCCGAGCCCCCATAGGATTATTAAAACCCCGAATATGCTCATGGGCAAGCAGCGCATAATCAGTCAGGAGGCGATCTTGTAGGAATGCCGCTTGATTGGGAGATATGAGCTCAATAACCGCTCTATTCAATCGATTGCATAGAATTTTGCTAATAATCTTGTATAGAACATTACAGCAGGATATCGGTCTGTAGTCCCCCAAGCCAGAAGCATTGGCACTCTTCGATATAAGAGTAAGGAAAGTATGATTAATCTGACGATAAATCTTCCCAGATTTGAAAAAGTTGAGAACGGCTAAGGTGACATCTCCACCAATAACATCCCACGAATTTTGATAAAAGAACCCATTGTAACCATCAGGGACAGGGACCTTGTCCACACCAATTTGAAAAACAGCTTTTCTAACCTCATCAGCAAGGACATGTCTCTCAACCCAATCAGCAGCAGCTTTGGTAAGCACTCTTTTAGGAGTAAGACAGGGAAAGACTCTCCAATAATCATTCTGATTATAAAGGTTTGAATAAAACTCAGGGGCCTCAGATTTGAGTAAGTCAATAGTATTGTTACTAGAGCCATTAGCGGAGATAAGATGCACAAGATTATTATGACTATGTCTAGCCCTCATGGCCGTGTAAAAAAATTTGGAATTACGATCCCCGAGATGCAACCAATCTTGCCTACTCTTCTGCTTAAGATTGGACTCCTCGATATCAATAGCCTCAGCCAGCTGATTTATTAAAATACGTTCTTTCTTTTGCATCTCAACACAGAAGCTCAGGTTAGGATTATTTTGAACAGAGGCAAGCTCAGCACAAATTTTAGCAACGTCGTTGGCATTGCGAAAAACCGCTCCAAAGCGCTTGAGACCTATTTTCAGGGTTTTAAGCTTGGCAACCAGATGAATCATTGGACAACCATAAGCTCTAATGCTCCAATGTTCCTTAAGTAAACTAAGGAACTCAGGACTGCGATGCCAGGCATTAAAGAATTTGAAGGGTTTAGGATCAGACCCCACTATTTGATGAGTATGAATAATCAGAATGGAATGGTCACTAGTACCACCAGCAACGTATTCGCAGTATGAAGATGTAAGAACGTCCATCCAAGAGCTATTGCAGAAAGAACGGTCAAGGGTAGCAGAAATACGCCGTTGCCCAACACTACGATTATTCCAACTCAAGGTATTGCCAACGGTTTTGAGTTCCATGATAGCGCTGGCATTGATGCAGTCATTGAACTCATCCACCATATGCCCATCAATCAGTCTACCTCCCACTTTATCCATAGCATATCTAACACTATTGAAGTCTCCCCCAATGACCCATGGGAGACCTTTATATCTGTTAGCAGCATCCTTAATATCAGCTCAAAGAACTCTGCGATCTTGGTAAGAATTGAACGCATAAACAATAGTCACCATCATGATGAAGCCAGCAGCATTGACACATTTTATAGAATGGTGCTGAGCCGAGATACCATCAACCATAACCTCCAGGTGTCGAGGTCATACATGATAACAATCCGACCATTGTGGTGCGAACAGTGATTGCTAATGGAGACCCAATTCTTAGGAAAGCAACCGATAATACGATGAGCATTCTCCTCAACAACCTTAGTTTCAAGGAGGCCAACCAAAGAGGGCTTTAGGTCCTGCATACGGATTTTGAGTTCCTTCCGTCTAGCAGCGCTATTAAGCCCCCTAGTGTTCCAAATGAGCACAGTCATTAGGAGGGGGGAGAAGGATGCTCAATATCCTTATTGATTCTAGAACTTTTACGAATGCCTTTAGAAGAGGCCACACCCTTCTTAATCGGCTTGGAGCTTTTCCGTTCCTTACTTTTTTGTTTCAATTTATCTTGTTCCTCATACCAAAGCTCGTTGATAATGGTCATATTATCGGGTTCGTTATCCGAGTCTATGGCATTATTAGAGTCGTCAAGCAAGGAGGCCCCTAAGTGTGGGATATTGCCCCCTTTTAAGACATTAAATGGATTGTCTTCACATGGTCTAAGCTTGCTGCTGTTTTGGGGCGTGCTTGTCTTAGCGTTAGGCGGAGGGGGCGAGGCGAGCGCCTTATTCCCCGAGTCAATCACCACGATCCCCGACCCGTTCCCCCACATTTCATTAATATTGTTACACGGGCCTTCAGTCGCCCCCACAGAGCTAGGACCAGCTAGCCCATATACATTATTAAAGGGCCCAATGCCATGTTTGCTCTTCAGTTGCAAGGCCTTCAGCTTATCAACACCTTGGTCTGGGGCAGCCTCTGTGATCTTCACAGCATTTTTGCCCTTGCCCTTAGCTTCAGAGTCAATACCAATCACTTGCCTCTGCAGTCCATCATTGTGCATCGCCTCGGTGTCTCCCTCCCTATTACATTTTTTATCGACACTGGTCGCAGCCATCTCACATGCCCTCTTCATAGCTGTAACATCCCCTACAACATTGACAGCAGCCTCATCGCCTTCCATCCTATACACCTCCTCTATGGGAGCCCGTTGGCTGCTCGATACAACATTGTTACAAGTTTTACCGCTCGTAGGCTTAGGCACCCTATTACGCACTTCGTCCCCACTGGTCGCAGCCAGTTCATCAACCTTTTTCCTAGCAGCATTTCTCTCCTCCTCTCTACCTTCATTATATAGCTCATTATATAACTCCATCCCAGCGGCATTTTTCCCCTCCTCACTATTACAAACCCCTACAGACCCCCCATCAGTACCATCCCCTACAGCATTTACAACGGCCTCATCGCCTTCCCCAAATTTACAAGTATCCACCCTATACACCTCCTCTACAGGAGCCCAATAATTGCTCGATACGACATTGTTACAAATTTTATCACCCGTAGGCATAATCACCCTATTACACACTTCACCCCCACTGGTCTCAGCCAGTTCAACAGCATTTATCCTAACAGCATTTCCCTCCTCATCTCTGCCTGCAGTCCGCTGGGTCATCATAGCAGTATCATCCATCCCAGCGGCATTTCCCCCCTCTTCGCTATTGCAACCCCCTTTCATATCTTGCTTCTTCCCTTCCCCATAATCCCCAGTAGACAACACCCCGTGCTCTAACCCAGAAGTAGTGCAGATAGGGGAAGATGAGGCAAGGGCACTAACCTTATACACAAGGTCTCCCGGAGAGGTAGCCATTGCCATCTTCCAAGTAGCGGCATCCAGATCACCATTGCATCCGCCCTCTTTAACTTTTGCAGCGCCCGCCATAGTACATTGCTTCACCAAGTGTCCAAAGCATTTGCAATTAACACATCTTGGTGGTTGCCCCTCGTATCTGACATCAATATCGAACACATCTCCATCTTCCGTCTGAGCCTCAACAGAGAGAGGAAGCTCCTTAGCCGCTGAGATATCCACAAGACACCGGGCGTACGCCATTCTTTCCATCGACGCGGTAGCTTTATCCAAGCAGATAGGCGTACCTATGACAATTGCAATGATATTAAGTATCTTTATAGAACAGAATTTGAGCGGGATATTTGGAAATTGCACCCATATAGGAGCAGAGGATAGCATGTCTCTGTCGAACTCCAGATCATGCACCCATCGCTGGAGGACGACCAGTCGCCCGTCGAACATCCACGGGCCACCATAAAGCACTCCGTCACTGTCGGCTTTGGAGTTGAAGCGGAAGAAGAAGAAGCCATTGTCTCTTGTAAAAATAGTCATACCTTACTTCTTCCACGATCTGGTTGCCCACGCCTTCATCTGGCCATAGAACGGGACATCACCAAGGACGTACGCCACCAAAGTGTTCTCCCAGCCACTCACCACCTCTTCAATGACTCCATGGGAGAGAACAGCAATGGCATTCCCTTCATCATCAATCACCGGGGGAACGTATTCCATCTCCAGAGAGTCGGCGAACTTTCTCCTGTTTGTGCATACATCAAGCCAAGAATGCTTGGTTGCCAATGGATTAATTCGTATCTCCACCGAAGGTCTCAGAACTCTTCTTTCAAACACTTTCATAGGACCTGAAGGGCGAGCTCCCTCCTTCTCAGATCTCTGCCTATATGATGGTCCTTTCTCCTTCAGTACTTGATTGCGAGGGCGATATTCAAACCTGAGAGCCTTCCCTTTATCAGTAATATTAGATGTATTTTTCTTATTAACAAGCTGCCATTCTCCATCTCTATTGGACGTCTTCTCACCATCTAGACCGCCAATGTCAGTCATGCTCGCAAGAAGAAGAAATGGATCAGGACAAGAAGGCAGAAGAAAAAATGATCTGTGAGTACTAAATGACTCACCACCGGATCAAAATCCCCTCCTGGGATCTTGATCCACCCGATCTTGACAAACAGAGCGAAGACGCTCGCTAAGCGCAAAATTGCTCCTCAAAGGAACAAGCCAAATCAGGGCGAACTCCAATCGTGCAGTCCAATAGAAGCACAGGATTATCAAAAACATAATCTCAAAAGCAACAATATATACAGATCTATACAAGACTGGTAGTAGAACTCACCGGGGGATCAAGATCTACACCGAGATCTTGATCCAGATCAGAAGAACTATCAGCCAAGGACAGAGGCAAACAAGTAGATCTGAGGCAATTAGACTCGAACAACAAAGGATCAGATCCACGCCTTGACGATGGTTCAGATCCATACCTTCACCACCTCTCTTGATGATGAGCGGAGACAGATCTGAGAGACCGATCGTTGATCTTCGATCCACGCAGGATCTTCGATCGAATCGGATCCGAGTCGAATCAAAGCAGTACCAAACGAAAAGAAGGCAGAGTAGCAAAGATCCACCACACCTTCACCCTCGACGCTCGAGATGCAGCCCAACGAACTCCCTCCGGTGAGAAGCACCGAGGACCGCCGCGAGGCGGCCAAGAAAATCGCTCGCTCGATCAGAGCTTCTCTCTCTAAAACCGAAGAGAGAGAACAATTTTACATTATATATATATACATATATATGTATATATATACATATATATGTATATATATACATATATTACATATACATATATGTATATGTATATATAGATATATATATACATATATATATATACATATATGTATATGCATATATATATGTATATGGATATATACATACATACATATATATATGCATATATATATGGAGGAGGGATCAAATGACCCCCAAAAATAACCCCCTAAAATGACCCCCTATCAAAAATCCTATGCCCCCCATTTTTTTCGGAAGATCCGAACCGTTCATCTTGATCTCCACCCTCTAAATACCTTACCCACCAATTTTCAACCCGATCCTATGTGTTTTGCCCGTTCATCAACCATTCGCAAAAGTTCTATTCATGAGAAACCGTTAAATTTGGGTCGGATGGATGAACGGGCAAAACACATGGGATCGGGTTGAAAATTGGTGGATGAGGTATTTAGAGGGTGGAGATCAAGATGAACGGTTCGGATCTTCCGAAAAATGGGGGGCATAGGATTTTTGATAGGGGGTCATTTTAGGGGGTTATTTTTGGGGGTCATTTGATCCCTCCTCATATATATGTATATATATATATATCCATATACATATATATATGCATATACATAAAAAAATATGTTGGGACCTCCTCCGTGCGATCCGGGTGACGGCGTTCTGGGCGAATCATCCCGGCGGCTTCTGCTTGATGGATCTCATGGCAAACGGGTTACAGTAGACCTCCTTGGGGGGGTTGATCCCCGGGGGGCTCTTCCTTCGGAGGCCTTTGCGGATAAGGCGAGATCTGGCGAACCTCCGAGATTCCCTTCTCCGGCGGATAAGGCGAGATCAGACCCTTCTCGGATAACTCTCCTCCGGCGGGGAGAGGGCCTGGCTTCGGTCAAGGGTCAGGGCTCTTCCCCCTTACAGGCGGTTGATGCAAAGTCCGATGGTTGGGAATTCGTGAATCGAAGAAAGAAGAAGATAGGTTCCAATGGATTGGGTGGCAACGGGAAGTTCAGCAAGGCTGGTTTTGAGACAGGTGGGGTTAGCAGGAACAATTTTCTCCGACCAAGGCGCAATCAAAATTTATCCCATCCTATTGCACACAACGTGTTTGATAGAAGGTCTGTTAGACAGACTGCTGATTTTAAAGTGGCATCAATTGGTGAAAAACAATCGTGGGCAGAGGTGTGTTCTAATATTAGAAAGTATGACTCGGACACGGGTATGACTTATGAGCCTCCCCAACCTCAATCTGATGGTTCAGTCATGGCGCTTGTGCCTAAATCTGCATTGGCAAGAGGTGCTGAGCAGTGGAGGTCAACTCTGGTGGGATACGTACTGGGGGATGTGCCATTCTATGGGCAGATGTGTGCTTGGGTCGAAAAACTCTGGAGACCAAAGAAGGGACTAAAAATTTATAGTCGAGAAAATGGTTTTTTCTGTTTCAAGTTCGAAGATGATGGGGAGTGCGAGAGGATCCTGCGTGGTGGGCCTTGGATGTTTGATGGGAGACTTGTGGTAGTCCAACGATGGAGCTCTGCTCTCAAGATGGAGCGGGATATCCTTTCTTCTGTGCCAGTTTGGGTTCAACTCCATGGAGTTCCCCTAGGTATGTGGACACTCGAAATATTTAATTCTATCGCCTCAGTCATTGGAAGGCCTATTTGTTTGGATAAATTAACTGCTAAGAAGGAGCGCATTTCATATGCGCGGTGCCTGATCGAGGTTCATGCATCAAATAATATCCCTCGCTCGGTGTTGGTTGGCACGGAGGACGGGCCTACTATATCTATAGACGTTAAAGTAGAGGGGGAGCCTCCTCGATGTTCAAAATGCATCTGTTTTGGCCATTCTAACAAACAATGTCCTCTCGCTGATGAACTCCCTTCAATCCAAGAAGAGGGCTTAAAGGAGGGGGGGAAAATAATAAGACTGCTACGGACTTAGGAGTATCAGTGCAGGGCACTCAAGGCATTAATCTTGTGAATACTTCGGTAGTGGGAGGGGGAAATAAGCATTCACATGCGTTGATAGCAGGGGTGGCGGAGGCTTCATCGCCTGGACCTCCTGTGGCCAAAATGATTTCATCAAATCCTTCGGATGTGGGGATTCAGAAGCAAAGCGGAGTAGTGCAAATCCCGGTTGATGACCTTGTCCATGAGGTGCCGAGTTCACTCAGACGGCTGGATGGAGGGGGGATTTCGGACCCTGTAGCTTCACCCGTTTACGTCTTGGAAGTGCAGCACCAAGTTACGGTGGATGAGGTTAGGAGTAAGGATGAAACAGACCCTGTGGTAGCTCCCAGTACTTGCAGGGTAGCCAAGCTTATTCCCCCAATTATGGAAGAGATTTGCCTTACTCGGCCCCTCCCTTCTCTATTAGAAGACCCTGCTCGTGAGGGAATGGAGATGTTGCCTGGGTTAATAGCTATTGATAACCCTGAGTGGGATTTAGAAATGGAGGAGCAAGCGCGCAACGTTGAATCAAGCCGGTCGCTGAAGAAGAAACTTGATACTATCCCATTGGCCTCCAGGAAGAGTAACAGGCTTCTGGAAAGTGGCCAAGGCAGAAAACACACTGTTAGCCAATGACAGTCTTAATTTGGAATGCCAGGGGGCTAAATAACTTGGGGAGGAGGCGGGACCTGCGGATACTTATAAAGAAACATGGTCCCTCAGTTTTGGTCCTTGTAGAGACGAAGCTCAGACCGGATTCTAAATTGGTGAAGTTTATTATCCCAAAAAATTGGCGATCCTTTAACAACTTTGACCTTTCTACTGGTGGCCGCATTCTTATGGCTTTCGACCCTGCTATTTGGAGTACTTCCTCTATGTCCGTCTCTCCTCAGCATTTATCTGTCTCCTGCATGAATATGGGGGGGTTTGAATGTGTCATCACTGGTGTTTATGGGTGCAATTCCATTATGGAGAGAAAGGAGTTATGGAAGAGCCTCGAAACGGATAGTACTCTACGGGGTAACTCTCCCTGGCTTGTTGGGGGGGGATTTCAATAGTGTGCTGTATACAAGTGATAAGATCGGGGGGCGGAAACTGTATGAGGCCATTGTTCAGGACTTCTCTGATTGTATTAGCAATTGCTCCCTCCTTGAATTAAAGAGCACGGGAAACAAATTAAGCTGGTGCAACAACCGGGTGGGAGACGGACGCATTTCGGCTAGGCTTGACCGGGTATTTGGAAGTGCGGAATGGATTAATTTGCTCCCAGACTCTTATGTGAACTATATTGATGCTTGTTCTAGTGACCACTCACCGATGGGCGTTCATTTCCATCTTCAGGTACCGTCTGAACCTAAGCCATTCAAATGTTATAATTATTGGTACTCTTGTCCAGGGTACAAGGATATTATTGCTTCTGCATGGGCCAATTATGTAGAAGGAACCCCTATGTTCAGGCTAGTTCTTATGCTAAGAAATGTAAAGCTTGCTCTCAGAGAATGGGCAAAGAAGCATCATGCTGATAAGGTTGTGGAAAGCTACAGGAAGAGACTTGCTGAAATTCAATGTAATCCGAACATCCATTCGGACCAAGTGCTCCAACAAGAAGAATCTGGTCTCTTTTTAAAGTTGGCCCATGCTCTGAAGCTAGAGGAGGAGATGTTCAAGCAAAAAAGCAGACAAGATTGGCTCTCTCTTGGAGATAGAAACACTAAGTTCTTCTACAATTCGATGAAGGCTAGATCTTCCCGTAACAACCTGAATCATCTTGTGGATATTAATGGAGGCCGAAATATTGTCTATGGTGAGCTTAGGGAGGAGGCGCCGGCCTTCTTTAAAGATTTATATACTCAGTCCAATTACTTGAGATCCTTCTCTAATCTTGTGCCCAAGCGTATTCTGACTGGTGAGGCCTCTGCTTGGCTTGCTAGAGGTGTATCTTCTGAGGAGATTAAGGATGCTGTCTTCCAAATTGGGCCGGATAAGGCCCCCGGGCCGGACGGATTTAATGGCTTCTTCTTCCAGCGAAATTGGGAATTGATTGGTGCTGATGTGACTACTGCAATTAAATCCTTTTTTACTTCAGGTTCTCTCCTCAAGCAGATAAATCATACCTTTCTAACTCTCGTGCCTAAGAATTCCAATGCATCTGGTATGGGAGATTATAGGCCGATTGCCTGTTGCAATGTGCTTTATAAGATCATTAGCAAGATCCTCTGTAACAGGCTGAAGGCTGTGGTACATGATCTAATATCACCAAATCAAGCTGCTTTTCTCAAGGGGAGACTTCTCTCGGATTGTACTCTAATTACTCACGAACAGATCAGAGATTTCAATAACCCTATGGGGGGTAGAGCTTGCTTAAAGCTGGATTTGAGGAAGGCTTTCGACAGTGTGAATAGGGATTTCATTCTTTATTTTATGGGCCAGCTCGGTTTCCCTGGAGGCTTCATTTCGTGGATTCGAGAATGCATTACTACTCCATCCTTCTCGGTAATGGTAAATGGGTCCCCTTGTGGTTACTTTGGGAGTAACAGGGGTATCCGTCAAGGGGACCCGTTATCCCCCTACCTTTTCGTTATTGTCATGGAAGCATTTTCTATTCTGGTGGATAAAGCAATTACTGGCCGAAAAATCACCCCTATGAGGCGTTCAGGTTCTATTTCTCACCTCTTATTTGCTGACGATCTATTGGTGTTTTGCCGTGCAAATAGAACTTCTTTCACTGGCATCAAAAATCTGTTGGATGAATTCTCCAATTATACTGGCCTTCATGTAAACTGGGACAAGAGTGCTTGTATTTTTAGCAAAGGCGCGAAACATACAGATATCCTCTCTGATATGTTGGGAGTCAAGGCGGTTCCCTCTATTACTACTTATCTGGGCCTGCCATTGTCTCTGAAGTACCCTACAACCCCAAATTATAAAAAGCTTGTGGATAAATGCAGGAAGAAGATGACTGGTTGGGCTTCTTCGGTCCTTTCCATATCTGGGAGAATTGAGCTTGTCAGATCGGTTATTCACGGTATGGTTTCATTCTGGATGCAGGTTTTTCACCTACCTTCTAATGTTCTCAGGACTATCTCGAGGGCTTGTAGAAGATTCATTCTTGGAAATTCAAAGTCTTGGGCTTGGGATGATCTGTGTAAGCCTAAATCAGAAGGTGGAGTTGGAATTCGTATGCTAGAGGACCTGAATGCGGCTGCGGGTGTTAGACAGACCTGGAGATTCTTAACATCTGAATGCTTATGGGCGAAGCTGATGAGGAGTAGATACGGCCAGCCGGGGGGGTTTTTTTCGGCCAAAAGCTCAGCTTATTATTCAGGTTCTTGGAAGAGGCTACTCAAATGCCGGCTTGTGTCTCAAAAACTGATAAAGAGGGTGGTTCGAGATGGGCGTTCTACTAAATTTTGGCTCGATGCTTGGCTAGACGACATGCCTCTGCGTGACACATACGCTGTGCCTCCTGGCGCTGAGGAAGCCTATGTAGCGGATTATTGGGGTCATCAAGGTTGGATTATGGACCCGGCTATTGACCATGTTAGGCACTTGTTGAGAGGTATCTCTTTAAAACCTGGGGTCGACGGTTGGGCATGGCTTCCAGGTGAGTCTTTTTGTTTTAAACAGGCTTGGGATGGTCTCCGCAAGAGGCTCCCCCCATTCCCTGAGCACAAGCTTGTCTGGTATCCTAATAATATTCCTAAGATGTCTTTAACCCTGCTTAGAGCTATGAGGGGGAAATTGCTCACCAGGGACAGGATCGCCAGGTGGGGGTACAATATCCCTGCATCTTCTGATTGCATCTTATGTGCTGATAATGAGGTAGAATCGGTGGAGCATTTATTCTTTAAATGTGACTACTCTAGTTACATTCTGCGCAGGGCCCTCCTAAAATTAAAGGCGCAATCCCCCAGCTCTCCTTCTCTAATAGAAGTTGGCAAGCTATTCATGACAAGATATACTGGTAAGGGTTGTGTGAGTGTTCTGGCAAGAACTTGCCTTGCGGCGATGGTCTGGCATATCTGGCGGGAGAGAAACAGAAGGATTTTTGAAGATGTTAAGAAAGATAGAGTGACCCTGTTTGAAGAAATGGCTGCTGATGTTCGGGTTGCTTTATGCAATCAGGACCCATCCACGCCTGATGAGATAGAGGTGTTTGATAGCTGGGGATTCAAAGATAATGGTTAGGGAGGCGGGAGAGGAACAGTTGGCTGAATTAGTATTCATTGATCCACTTGTATCTTTGGTTTGAATTTTGGTGTTCTTGCATGGTTGTTGCACTATTAGTAGGGAGTGACGGCGCTTGTGCCCTATCCTCTCTCTAGTAGGAATACTGTCCATACAAGACACATGTGTACTTTTACTGATATTTTAATAAGATTATACACTTACCTTTCAAAAAAAAATATATGCATATACATATATGTATACATATGTATATATATGCATATATATATATCTATATATATGCATATACATATGTATACATATATATAGATATATATGCATATCTATATTATAAAACAGGGATGTTATCATGGGTTTTTAGATAAGAGTTTTTGATAAGAGATGAGAAATTGGATATATATGAGGGATGTTGTTAAGAGAAATTAGATAAGATAAGAGAAATTGGATAAGATAAGAGAAATTGAGTTTGAAATTTTAAGTTTGAAACAAAATATTGGGGGAAATTAAATTGGGGGGAAGAAAAGTGTTTTGGGGGAAAACAAAACTTTAATCTCAGCCTTCTGGTTCTCTCTCCCTCTCTCTTCTCTCTTTCTCCCTCAACCAAACCCCACTCTCTCCTTTGCCGTGAGCCCGACCCCTGCCCCTCGGCCCCCTGTGCAGCCACCCCTCTTCCCCTCAGCCCCATGATTCGGGTTCAATATTACATATTTAACCCCCCATTTAGCCCTATTTTGTGCTCATGTGATGCTACATTGTTCTCTAATACGTGCGTATTTTCTACACATTTATTTATTAGAGAAAACACACTATTTGGGCATAAAACAGCAATTAAAGAATTATTTCTGAACTTTTTATATTTTTCCTAGCTTGGTCTCGATCTCACGGTTCTAACGACTATTTATTTGTATTTTTCTGAGATCTGTGCTAATTACTGTGTATTTTTGAATGCAGAATACAATTTAAATGGGAAAATACGCAAGAAATACGAATATACGGTTGCGGCCCAATCAAGCAGTGACACGTGGCACACATCCAGCGGCTCCCCGCCGAATCCAACCGCTGCGATCTCTCCCCGCTTTCGAAATCATACGGTGACGCGGCCGAATATAAGCCGTTGGATTCTAATCCAACGGCTCAAATCCTTCCCCCGAAACGCAGCTGAGATCGGCGAAGGGCGCGCGTCGTGGCGTCATCGGAGCCATCCATGCATGATCCGACGGACGAGCGCAGCCCCGCATTTTGAAACGAGATCGAAGCGACGCGGCCTCTTCCTAGCGGTAGGATGATGATCTAACGGTCGCTATTTCCTCCGCTTCAATCCGAAGTCACAGCAGCGGGTTAGGCAACGTGGCATCGTAAGATCGGTTGGATGAAGATCTGACGGACGAAAATGAAGCCAACCCGCATTCGTATTCTTAACGGGCGCAGCGTGCTTTTTAAAGCACACGTGGCGCCCGTACGTTGAATCCCGCAATTTTGAAGCCCGATCGGACGGCCCACAAATGCTGCGGCTTGGATGAGCGGCTGAGATCGTTCAGCAGCTTAATGGATGCGGGTTTAGACCCGTTAGCACTCCCCAAACCCGCAATCTCTTTATAAAAGGTATTTTAGGGGTTTTTGAGCGTATACAAGCAGATTGGAGCGTATTTTGAGCGTATTGGAGGCTCTAGGAGCCGTATTTCCCCTCTGTAAAATTCTGTAAAATTCCAGAGGCTATTTTCTTATTTCCAGAGAGTTTTGATGTCTTTTCAAGGATATTTGGTGATGAATTCTTAACTTAAACTCCTTATTTGATGCTTTTCTACCGTATTTTGCTATAATCTTGATGTATTTTGCTAAGAAACTTGTTTATTTTTGCATGATGTGTAGCTAAATCTCTGTTGTGCATGGTATGGAGTAGTTAGGTGCTATGATTTGTGTTAGTTTGGTTGTATTCCATGTGCTTAATCGTTAAACTTCGCTAAAATTGTAATCGTTGTTCGTAAATCGACTTTTTTAGATTCCAAAAGAATTAATTTAGTTGATGATCGCCCCCAAAAGGGTGAGTTTTGATCTCCCCAAAAGGGAGTTTCATACCGTAGTTTTGATCTCTCCAAAAGAGAGTTTCATATCGTATTATAGCTTTAGCTACGATCTCATTGAATTTTGTGTTTTAACCCCCAAAAGGGCATCTTCCGATGAATTGCTCCCAAAAGGAGAATTCATTGAGTTATATTGGATATTTTCCCGGTGAATTGCTCTCAAAAAGAGAATTCATTGTGATATATTCATCAACCAAATTAATACGAATCGTTGATCCTAACGAATCTATACCATGTGCATACTTTTTATAGATATTTGTTCTCACGTATTTTCCTTGTTCGTATCATTCACGTATCCCCATTCACACCACCATCACCACCATTAAAAGTGTTTAGTTTCTCTTCGTTGGCTTTCTATTTGATTTGAATTGTGGTTGCAACAGATTTCTTCCCGTGGATTCGACATCTGGACTCCCAGATTTTACTACTTGAACGGACTCTTGCGCTTGAGAGAGAGCACCTTTCGGAGCCCACCACCCCACGGCTACCCCGCGCACCCCCAGGCCCACTCGTACCATGCCGGAGCTCACCCATAACAAAGCTAGGAAGAGAGCAGCATCTCGCAGCATCTGGGTCTTTTTGCATCATCTAGGACGAGAGCAGCATCTGACATCCTGAGCAGCATCTCGGATCTAGGAAGAGAGCAGCATCTCGCATGGCCAAAGTATGTGATTTTGATTTTTTTGTTTGCCCCTTCCATTTGTTCTTTTACCCTTCTCAGAAGAGGAGAGCCAATTAGAGACTTCATTAACAGCAACAAATCTGTATTCTTCCATTTCTAGGGTTTCTTTGAGTTTCATCCATTTTCCATTTTTTGATGATGTTGTGGTGCCTATCAATATTTCTTGGAGGGAAGCAAAAGAAAATGCCCTGATTTTGGTCAGAAAGTAAGTTTCATATGTAGTTATTTCTAAAAGTTGATGCTTTCAGCATAAAAATGCTTTTTTTCTTTATAGACTACAGCCCCTCATCGCCAGTAAAATCCCATCGGAATATGAACGAGAAGGCAGTGAAGGACAGAGATGTGGCGACCATTCTCATGCTTGGAGCTCTTCACACAAGACGCCTCTATGACGATAAGAAGGTCATTCTCACTGAGTTCTTGCATGATTACTATCGGATTTAATCAATTTGATAATTTTTTTGAACTTAAACAATATACATGTTCTTTTCTTTGCAAATAATATTTACTGAAATAGGAATTTTTGGGTCAGATTTAATATGCCATTTAAAAAACATTGCACAATGTCAATTAATTTAGTTTGTTGCACCAGGATTAATGTGTTCGGAAGTTATTTGCCTGAATTAATAGTTATCACCGTAGGAGAAGAAAATCTAACCATCGAGGCAATGTGTGCATGACTTTCTCTTCTACTTGCAAACCATTCCTCTATGGGATGCAATTGCAATGTCAAAAATAAGTTTGAGTCCAATACTTTTATGGTATGTAGTTAGCAAAAATAGGCGTGGGATAAGACATAACTCAAATTACATGTTGTCTTATATTTGGAATTGGAGATTAGTTTGGCAGTTTTGTTTTTTTAATTCTTTTTAAGATTTGAAAATAGAAAATATTTTTTGAATTTTATTTGGCAGATAGATGGAAGATTACATATTCATATGTTTCATATCAATAGCTATGTTTCTTCAGGATTGTTGGTTGGCATTCCATATAAAGAGTGCATGCTATTTCCCATAGTTTATTCGTTCCCTCTCTTTGCATGAGTTTCCTCATCTTTCCTCTCCCATGTTTCTTTACCTATAGAACAAGAAATTATTGGGGCCTGCCATAATATTTGGAGCCAACTTTGTGTATATGAAATCTGAATTAATTGGTATTGAAAGGGGGAGTTAGGGAGAAGGTGCAGCTTGCCCCCAAATTTGGCATCAGATTCGTGGGAGGTCTGCAGGGATACACAAATTTGACTCGCTGCTTATGACAAATAAGGTGGCTAGATGGTAATTTCTTGAATGAATCAATTCCAAACATGAGCAGTCTGATAGGTCTCACTATCGTGTAAGTTCCACTTCCTTGCATATACTGAACTATAAAATGAAACAATAAATGTCTCAATAATTACATGTCTGCTTCATGAAAATATGTAGGCTCCTGGAAAACAATAGATTATATGATCAATTGCCATCATACTTCATAGAGCGGCCAAAACTATGTGAATTGTATGGACCAGATAAGAGTGCTAACATATTATATATTTAATTCATGAACAAGTTTTGATAATAACCTTTTTGTATGTAGTAGAGGTTGCATTTAGACACTGAGAATTTGAATTCAGCTGTCGTGCCATTAAGTGTTTTCTTAAAAACAGAATTGAATTTGTTACACTACAGGTATATGCAAAACAACTATTTGAGCAAAAAAAACAACTATTTGAGCGGAAGCATTCCCCCAGCTTTGTTAAGTGGGAAATTTGTTATCAAGTATGATGCAATGTCACTATTATGGATGTGTATTCTATTATGATACCATGGTTCATATTCTGTTCGACCTCAAGTTCGTTTTCATGCTATTATAATTAACCTTACATCCTTTAGTTCTCACCAGAAATTCTGGATTCTTATCTTTTCAACTATGAAAAACATTCAAGGATGAACAATATCTGTGAAAGCTTTGTATCCATTATCTTTGTAACTTCCTAGAAAACTTTTAAGCCAGCACACCAAAGAAGTTCCTCATCGGAAAGGAAGAATCTCCACATGCGAGGATTTTTATTTGTAACATGATGGGAGAATACATTTTCTTAGTCTTGAAGGTACTTTCAGGTGAATTGTGTCAGCCGACTAAAGACAAATTTGTAAAAGCAACCATTTGTTGATTTTTTTCTATTTGGATGTTTCATGTCTACACAACACACCAGCTATGTGCAACATTGTTTGAGGTGATATCACTGAATTTGGTTTATCATTTGTAATCAGGATGTAAGCGGCATTCGGCAAGTCCTTGCTCATCGGTGTGTAAAGTCTGTGCTTTTTGTTCTATTTTGCTTGATATATTACATGTTTGATGAAGTTGCTTCTTTGTAGACTAATTGATGTTTTTTAATACTCATATGAGGTGTTTGCTGGTCCCAACAGTGACAAGTGCCTTATTTTCAAGATTTTAGATTTTGAACATGATGTTGCGGATAACAGGAATGTTGTTTGGTTCCTGCAAGACCTTGACATGCCAGTGAACATGATGCAGATGAAAGCACAGTAAATTTTTCAATGATTTTGGTGTCTTGATCATTCCCGTAGTTATGTATTTGAGCATATAGTTAAAGGATAGAAGTATCCTTCCTGCATTCACTATTATATTTGCCAGTTTTTTTTACTGCCGCATCCGATATGATCATATGATGTTGCATTAGAGTTGTAGCATAATTCAAATTTATATTAAGGTTGGACTTTAATGTTTAATAATTTGACTCATATCATGGTTTTAAGCATAACTATTGCCATAAGAGGATAGTTTTGGTTAAACTCAACTATTTTAAAATAACGTCCTGGTGCATCATTTTGTAACAGGAAAATGGAATTTGAAATAAATATGTAAAATGCCTTGAAATATTGCACTTGGATGTACATTTATTTTCGATGTCTATTCAATTATTGCACTCAAAGCCACCAACAATGAAATCATGTTGGCGATCTCCTCTATTTTGGGCTGCTCAAGTGCGAGCAGCTCAAGTGGTTTGTTCAGGAGATGAGAATTTTGGGCTCTTTTTACTTCAATGTCTCTTTTCTTTGAATTTAATTGGGAGGGTGAAAAGATTTTAGTAGAAGGAATGTATTATTTTCCAACAAGAATTTGATTCGATCAACGGACTGAGTAAGTTAGGTTTGATATTTTGTGATTTGAATTAAGTTTAATCATGAATCTCGATGGTAAAATTGGGATATTTGATCGAATACATCCCAAGAAATTTGATTGTTTCACTCTGGAGAATGACATATATATTCAGTATTAGATTTTTAGTAATGCAACTTAAATGGAAAATTCTATCAAGGATGTTTCAAGATATGAAGTTTATAGTTTATAGTTATATAGTTTCAAGAAAATTCTATAAAGTTTATAGTTATATGGCCTCAGCGATGTTTCAAGATATGAATCTACAATGATGGCAACTTAATAGTCTCAAGTTCAAATACATTGTTAATATTTAGTAAACAAAGGTAATATATATATGATGCTTTCTTTAATCTTTTGTCATATCCCATATATTCCTTCAGAACATTATGTGGGAACTGAATTGTCTTGAAGCAATCATGGTCATCTTCATTAGTAGAATTGAATTTTTTGCATTTACGTGTAAGAACATGCTTTATATGCTTTTTGATATTTTGTAATCATGTTCTTGCTAATAACACTTAGCTTGGTTGTCACTGCCATGATGAAATGCTGAAATGAATCAAATGTTATGCAATACATGTTCTGTCATTGAAGTTAGCTTGGAATTGGATCTGTTGGATCCCCTCATCAAAATATATCAGTTTTTGTGTTTGGCTTCATGGTTCAGAACATCAATTTTTGGATGCCAATAAATTGCAGAATCTTATTTTAGTTCTTACAAATGTTTCTGCAAATCCAATTCACCCCTCTAGCCATGTCATTCAGTGAAGTGGACTATTATCTTGACATGCCTATGGTAAGATTTTCTTTTCCCTCTACTTTTACTCTTTTTTCTTTTGCAAATTCCTTTCAGTTGGTAGTTCATGTTTGCAATGAGATATTGATAAATATGATACATATTGCCTCTATTTGTTTGATTCATAATGCCGCTATTTGTCTATGTAATATATCCGATATAAAATGAAGTCATATCCCCCTGCCATGGCTATTTGTTTGAGATATCTTTAGAGTAATGTATGTGAAATTCAATTTATTTCATCTATTTCCTGAATTAGGCGTAATGCCGCTAACATAACTTATGATTATGTTCCAACTAAAATTGGACAAGCTTATATATTACAATAACAAAAAAATTCTAAAATTCACATGTAAAAATTACAGTGTACGAAATGTCTGTGCACCATGTTATTGACAGGACACCGCCTCACAATAGGAATGTCCTTGCATTATAGGTTGCCCTGGATCAAATAAATCCATTATGGTCATAATCATCTTCTCTGACCAAAGATATTGCCACAAATATTTCATCCAAACTCAACTGTAAAGTTGGTTAAGATCATTTGTTTCCTCTCAAATAATTAGCCAATGCTATGCCAACACTTGACAGGGCTTTTTGCATGGTGTTTTATTGACGATCAAATGATCAGTACTCTATGATTCGACGTTGTATTTATCATGCTTCTTATTAATTGGCAGCAGGGTGGAGTGCTTTCATATCATTTTAGCTTAGGCTTATTAATTTTTATTCCCCACCTTGCAATTTTATTGGAGATCTTAACATTTGTATTGTTATTAGACTTGAGACATGCCGCTTTATTCAAGTTTCATGTAATGACCACATGCTTGAGTTCCTCCCTTCAAAGTATCCTTTATCTTAGATGACACAAATGAAGTTCTTGCTGGCCATGTGGTTATTCCATATGAAAGGTGATGTCTCTAGGAGTACATTGTTTTCTTTACCAACTTACGTCAATCTATAGAGCCTGGACATAAGAACGACATATACACTGGATACACATCCATTAAAGTACAGACAATGGCAATGCAAAAAAATTAAAATGTTTATTGTGAAGGTGTGTAGGAGACTCACTGAAAACCCAAGGATTTGTAGTGAAATATGCAATGCTTTATAGAGAAAAAGAAGATGAGCAAAGTATGACCTTCATCATTAACAACTTTAGGTTCTAATTTTAAACCAAATAAAGCTATATGGAATTCCAGTCCTATACCTAACAGAATACAAGTCAATGGCGTCTTCATGTATTTGGAGTTATTTATGTTGTGTTATAGCATCCAACATAATGAATTTTTTGGTTATTTTTGTTTATAATGAATTTTCAATAGATGTGTTCTGTAAATCCATGTGTTATCAAATTTTAGTTCACATTTCTGTAAATCCATGTGTTATCTTTGTGTTTAAAATTGTTATCAATTTTTTTGTTCTGTAAATCCAGATGTTATCAAATCCATGTGTACATGTTATCAAATCCATGTGTACATGTGTTATCTTTGTGTTTAAATTTGCTACCAAATTTTTTGTTCTGTAAATCCATGTGTTATCAAATCCATGGTACATATAGAAATGCAAGTCAAATCCATGTGTTAAACTTTAGCAGAGTTCTTATGCATGATTAATATCAAAGCAAGGCTATTTTCATATCTTTGTTATCATGTAACATTGGTGCACCCGCCAGAACAAGCTGCATATATGCATGTTTACTATAAATTGAAGTCCGATTTTGTTTAACATATCCTTACCATATGACTACTGTCCATTGTAGTTTTACTTGATTTCTTATTTTTTAACATTTGAGAATCTTGAATATTTGTAAGTAAAGATTGCCACAAGATTTCTATTTATTTGATTTTATTTCCAAAATTTTAAACTATTTGTTTTTGTGGACTATGACAATAGACTCAACAGTAATAGTCTCTCGGGTGCATTTTCGCTGTCTCTTGCAAACATAACCCCGCTTGCATCTATGTGAGTTCCCAAGCTCTCTCTATCTCTCCTTATCTCTTCCTAAGTGAGTGACCGTTCTCTTTGTGTAATAAATCAAAAACTGAATGAAGCTAAAGAGTCTTCTATTTCTTTTCATTCTTTCATGGACATGTCCTATAATAATTTGAGTGGCCCCGTGCCCAGATTTCCACATATGACATTCAAGTAAGGGCTACAAGATCTTTGGTTTGCTTTTAGTCCAATTTGTTTATTGCTCAAGTTAGAGGAGATATGAGATTAGGATGAGTGATTTATGAATTGATCATTCAATGCTTTTAACTAGGAAACTACTTTTAGAAATTAAATTAGCTCATCTGATGTTTTTCTCCAGCCATAAAGCAACTAATATAAAGCTCTGATTAAAATTTCAGCAGTGATATTAATAAATCAAGTTTAACTATTCGAACAATTTATCATGATTACAGTGGTATGCATATGTGTTTTGTTGTTAATCTTCTTTCCAGCCAAAGGAACCAAAGTGAATATTCTATTTTTTTGGTTTGCATTAGGTTTGCATCTCCTTCTTTCTTTATTGTTTTCTGGTGCAAAAGGATTGCATTTCCGTCTTCTTTGAATTCTCTGTTCATATAACTATGTAATGTTGTCATACAACATCTATTTCCAGATATGGCAACAAGAGCACACTTCAAATAAATAAACATACTGGATTTAGCAACATCTATCTTCTTTGATAAAGCAACCATGTTTTGATTCTGTTTTTGGTAACAATTTTTTTAGCTTGCTGAGGATGCTGGAGAAGTACCAGCAGCACTCTGGGAATGGATTTTATCCAAACTCCATTCTTTTTAGAAGATAGTTTCTTACTGATTTTTCATTTTTGGGGCAGAATTTGAGTGCGGAGATTGATATGATCAAGCGAGAGAATGTATGTGCTTAATATAGTTCTATCATCTTTCTTTGATATAACATCACAGTATATCCACATGTTTCATTATTTGATTTGGTGCAATCTATCTTCATTTTTCACCATCCGACTACTTACTGGGAATTTTAGTGTGTATTTGTGTGTCTAAAATAGATGGTTGACCTGGGGAAAATTCAATTATTCAAGAAATGCTCATATTTACCAATAAATCAGGTCTGCTTACTGAGAACTTGAGTGTGTTCAAAGTTTGCCCTTCTCAATATGACGTTCTCACATTTGATGCATGAATAAAAGATTATGTAAAAATGCGATCATAAATTTTAGTACTTTCATCCATTTGTCTACACATGCCAACTTGCAAATGAATATGGACATTTTCTCTCTGAATTTAGATTTGATTTTCTATTTACGATTTCAAATCATGATCCATATACCTTCGGTTTTGATTTGCAAGAAAGGTTCGATCTTTTCTATCACTACTTCCCCTAAAAATTAATTGTTGGTATTAAGTGAACTGTTTAGAAATCATTGGTATTAAGTTGAACTTGGAGTGTCAAAGTGACGAGTGTCATCAAATAGTCACTTTGACCAAAAGCTAATGTACTAATATTTTTCCCCAACACAATCACATAATTCAAGTGCATGAAACTGCAATTATTATCATTTTTTATTTCCACCATTTTTGAAAAATATATAGATGATATTCTTAATGTCATTGATGCAGGTGACAGACTTTTGCCCTAGGCCAGGAAGAAAAGGGTGAGAAATGCAGCCAAATCCTTTGAATCAAATCATCAAAAAGTTGTGTTTTCAAGTAGTTTCAAAAGAATAGCCATATTTATATTTAACAAAAGAATCCAGTCTTCTCCACAGATACAAAAGGTAGGAGCACTTAAAGAGGATTGCATGCAAAGCAAATACATGGCTAATTGATATGAAATAAGGTGGAAGCTCACCAAGTGCTGTTCCAATGCCCCAAAGTGTGGCCTCAAGCTGAACCTGAGGAAGAAGCTTGCTGAGAGGAGCCTTCATAAGTGAACCATGGGTAGATGTAAATACCAGAGGTCCAAATGCTGAACGATCCTTTTCAAGCCACGAATATGCTCTTTTCAGTTGTATTGTATCATATGGAGCAGTTTTCAGATCAACTCGACCACATTGGACATCTTTAATTGTAAATAATGCTATATGCATGTCGAGATACAGAACAAATGTGTTCAAACCAGATCCTGTCAAATAAAGAGCAGCATGAATCGATCAGCTATAAAGATGTCTTTATTTGACCATCTCCAAACTTTGATTGATATATAAAAGGCAATGTATATAAAAGGCAATGCAATAAAATTTTGATTTATAACATTAAGGACTGTTTAAAAGTCAAGGCAATGCAATAAATTTTTTGAATTTTTGTCCTACGTGTCACCAAAACTATGATTATGAAAAAAAATTTATTGTGCTTGGTGATATGCATAGTTTTGATTTGTTAAATGAGTTAGTTGATATGCATAGTGGAGTTCTTGGAGAATGGGAGTTCATGGCAATTCAGTTTTTTCTATTCATATTTCATTGCATATTTCTTGAAGAATGGGAATTCTATGATTCATTGAATTTTTTACACCCATTAGCATCAGGATCCCTCAACATTTGATCAGAATTTTTTACAGTAAAAAAATTCTATGTGAGAGCTTGATGAAATTGAACTCAATTTTTTTGAGAACTGGATGAAATTGAACTCAAAAAAATTGACAGTACCAATTTTTTAGAACTTTTGACATGTGAACGTTTGAGCTTGATGAACTTTTAATGAAATTGATGAAATTGGTGAGAGCTTGATGAACAGGTGAGAGCTTGATGAAATTGAACTCAAAAATTGACCCACCATTTTTGACAGGATCCTGATGCTGTTGTGCTCAAAATAGGATGTGTTTTCATCGGTGAGAGCAAATGAAAACATTTCTGATAACATTATTGACAGAAATTGATGAAATTGGGTTAAGTTAACATTTTTGATAACATAACTGATATATGTGATTGATGAAATTGAGGAAATGCTAAACATTTCTGATAACATTTTTGATAACCACTTTTGATGAAATTGGTGAGAGCTTGATGAACAGGTGAGAGCTTGATGATATTGAACTCCAAAATTGACCCACCATTTTTGACAGGATCCTGATGCTAATTTTGAAAGTGCTCAAGAATGTTATCACCATTACTAAAATTAAAGTGCCCAGAAGTCAAATTTGACAGCATCCTGATGCTAATTTTCACAATCAAAATTAAAGTGCTCATTAGCTAATTTTAAATTAGCATCAGGATTTTAATTTTGATTTTGGAGGAGCATCAGGATTTTAATTTTCAAATAATACTGAATTTTAATTTTAAACTTTGATTTACAAAATTAAAGTGCTCATTAGCTAATTTAGTAATCAGGATTTTAAATTTGCTAATTTTAATTTGACAGCATCCTGATTTTTGATGCTAATTTTAATTTTAATTTTGATTTTAATTATAATTTTAATTTAGATCTCCGACATGATGCTAATTGTGACAGGATCCTGATGCTAATTTTCAAAATCAAAATGGTGACAAGATCCTGTTGCTTAAAAACTTCACCAAATGCAATTGTTTTCATGGTTGGATGTGATTGGGGGGGAACGTGGTGACATGACTAATGCACATAATCTGATCAATGCTGCCAACTTCCACACTCCTATGTTTTGGTGACATGGCTAATTTTTACATCCATCTTTATTTTTCTGTTTGTTCATGTATCTTAATATGGTAACATTTTTTTAGCTCCCATCTTTATAGAATATTTTGTCTAAAAATGTGGGGGAAATGCAACTAACTTTACAAAAAAATTTAGAAACAAACTACATATTGGGGGACTAACATTTTTGTTAGTGGCTAAAAAGTTTGGTAGTAATTAAACAATGTGAGAATTAAAATCTCTTGAGGGGACCTAAATTTTGGGGAACTAAGACTTTGATTGGGGAACTAAGATTTTGAGGGGGGGATTTCTAAAATGAATCATGTCCACATTTTCAGGGGAACTAAGATTTTGAGGGGGAATATCTAAAATGAATCGTGCCCACATTTTCGGTGGAACTAAGATTTTTGAGGGGGAAATATCTAAATTGAACCGTGCCCTACGGGCACGTGTATATACTAGTATATATATATATAGAATAATGGCTATCATACGCCATATGAGATAGGCTCTCATACGCCCTCTCACATAAAGCAACCAAGTACAACCAAGTACAAGCCCATGTGGGCTTGTACTTGGTTGCTTTATGTGAGAGGGAGTATGAGAGCATATCTCATATGGCGTATGATACCCATTAATCATATATATATATATATATATATATATATATATATATATATACATACATACATACATACATACATACATACATACATACATATATATATATGGAGATGCTATTGTGAGATGGGAAGCAAACCATCTTAAAGTGAGCAAATCCATCATGGCCGTCGGATCTGAGCCAACCGCTCAGATCTTCCCAATTTACCCGCTCACGCGCCCTGCACGTGAGGCCCAATTTCCCAGCCTCCCTCTCCCAATCGCGACCCCAGCTGCCCCTCGTGACCACGGCTCCCTCTCGCGGACGAAGAACCAAAACCCCGTCGAAAGCCTCGCTCCATCGCTCTATCAACCCCAAATACTCCCCCAGCCCTCACCCTCCCACGATCGATCTCTCCCGATCGACCCCAAAAAATCCCCAACCCCTCACTCTATGGCGGTCGCTCTCTCCCCGCCACCACAAAAAAGCCCTAACCGCCTCCCGTTCTCCAATTTTCACAGTAAATCAATTCGTTTGCCCCCCAAAAAACCATAAACCTAGGTTGTCTGCCCTCATCTGCTTCAAGGGGACTCTTCAATTTGTTTCTCGACCTAGCTCAGTTTATACATCCACGAGGTAAAATCAGCTTTTTTCTCAAGGAATGCCGAGGCTACACATGTCTGCATGCTTCTCTTCCTCTCTTCTTGTGTTTGATGTTGATGCCAAAATACTGGAAGAGATTTTCTCTGAGATGATGATGATGGTCCCCCCTTCTAAGATATTTTGAAGTGTATGGTTCATTTTCTTATTTGTTACATGGTTTTGTTTTGAGGCATACTATATTTCGTCATGTTCTTTTTGTGTATTTACAAATGAAAAAACATTATAAATCTGAAACATAATATATTTCATCATGTTCTCTAGTCCGATTATAAATCTGAAACATAATCTACTCCGATGAATCTCCTAACAATGTACATGATAGAGAACTATCAAAGGTATCCCGGCCTCCTAGAAATCTAATCTCTAGTCCTTGAGGTACAAGGTGACATTCTCAACACACCATCAATTAAGCATATCTGAATAGATATCTGAATAGATATCCGAAAATCTGATCATATAAGCATGCATACAGTTGTATACAAACATTAATTTAAAGTCCACTAAGGATTACATAATGCAAGCCAACTTACTTTTACACTCACATATATAGTACAAATGAAAATTGAATTCATTTTTGTTTCACATCTTCTGTCATGGTCACTAATATCCGATTAATGTCCGAATCTGATCCAATTCTGCATCATGCATGGACAGTAAATTCGGTATCCAAACAACATACGTTTTGCATCCGTATCCAAACGAAAAAAAATACAAATATTGTAATAGCAATATATGGCCGCTATCCTGCTATGTTAACATTCCTGGGTATGGATACCTGGATTCATTTACTTTACATCAGGTCTATTTGGAAAATTTACACGTTTAATTTGCTTGCATCATTGATTATAATTAACTGAAAACTGAAATGCATGGTTTATATTTGTTGTTTTTTATATGCCGTGGGTTAGCATATGTTATAAGTTCTTTGTTCAATCATTTTATCTCTCGTCGCCTTTGCTTTTCAAAGTTCCCAATATTTTAAGATCCATTAATTGAAACATCGTGCTATATGTTTGTTACAGGCTGAAACTACTGATATCTGGATGTAGACACCACAAGAGCTTCCAAGCATGCAATCAGCTCCATACTACAACTTGTAAAATTTCTATATATGTAGCGTTTATATAACCCTTCAAATGGATGTATTATGTCAAAGCTGTTAATGGAGAGAGATACGGTACAATTTGCTCTCATTATGCTATATGATAAAATCCATGTTTATCGAAAGGTTTTACATTCCAGGTTTATCATATTATGACATCTCCAGGATATATGTAGGTTGTGCAACCTGTTTGAGATGACGTCTCCATGATATCATATCATGACATCTCCAAATTTGACTTCGCATATCTGTTTGAGATGCATTCCTGGAAAGTGGAACCTGGAAGCATATATGTAGGTTGTGCAACCTGGAAGCTGGAGCACTTTGGTGGGAAATTTCTGTGCAACTGCAAATACCTGGAAGCTGGAAATGCAAATTCTTTGCAACGGCAAATTTTGTGCAATTGAAAGCTGGAGAACCCCTCAAATATGCAAATATGAAGCTGGAGAACTTCTCAAATATGAGTGTAACTACAAATTCTGAATTATTTTGTTTGGATTATGTATTTTTGTGCAAATTCTGTTTGTTTTGTTTGGATTCTGTATTTTTTGTTTGGATTGTATATTTTGAGTGTACCTTCTCAAATACAAATGTAACCGTAAATTTTGTGCAAATTATATATTGGAGAACTTCTCAAATATGAGTGTAAACTCTAGAACTTCTGAAGTTTGGATGGAGTATTTTTTGTTTGCAACAAATGTACTCAAATCATGCAAAGCATATGAGAATGCACTGAGAATGAAACTGGGTATCAAGAAGCAACTGTGCACCAAGAAGCAACTGTGCATCAGAACGTGCACCTAGGCATCAAGAGTCCCTTCTCATCTACATTCTGTCATTCCAGATTGGGCTCATTCCAGAATTTGTATCCAACCATTTGGCAGCACAACAACATGGGTATTCATCTACAAATTGTTGCACAACAAATGCTATTGCTGAAAACATTTGGCTTGAAAAATACTTTGCTGCGCGATCTTGTTTTTTGTTGTTTCTCCCTTCCCTTCAAGTAACGCATTTTTGAGAGAGCAACTTAATGGCTTTCTGTTGTTCCTCCCTTCCCTTCAAGTAATGCATTTTTGATAGATCTTTTCAAGATTTTGCTCTTACGATTTACAGACTACATCAAAGGAAGCACAAAACATCAAAGGTGTGGGCTTGTAGGATCAGCGTTAGCCATGTCATCTGGGTTGAATACATGCTCTCTTGACATAGATCTGTTAGAGATACTTGCCAGGAAGGATAAGATGCCAAGTTTAGTGTCGAAAGTTGAGAAAATTACCACTGAAATGAAGATAATTGCTACTATCCAGTCATGACTGTCTGATCCAGTTCCTTTACAGAAGTTTACTTACTGAAGTACTAGCTTAGCTTGATATTTCTCATGGTAAAGGTTAAGCCCTACAGGTTATTGGTAACAACAGAGGTAGTAATTTGCTCAATGATGTTTGCTAAGGTGAATAAACTGATACTCATTTGGGTTAAAATGGATATTTGTAATGATAATGACTCAAATAAATCATGCCCATTTGTAAATGCATTACGGCAACACTGCATTCCTTCTGACAAAGCAATCCCCTTTCTTTTGTGTGCTGCATGACTGAACACAACAATATGGCAGATCGAAAACAAAATTGCATTTCAAAATAACACAATATTATCACATAGCTTAGATAAGAGTACATTAGCAGTAAATTTTATCACAATATTATCACAATATTATCCACACACACACACACACACACACACACACACAGAGTACATTAGCAGGAGCCACAGCTGACACATACACACATACCACACACTCTTGACATTTATTCATGGACATAGTCACATAGAAGGGCATCTCTAAGTAGCGCATTTCAGAGAGATTGACCAAGTCGCGTCATGGCTTGAACTCAGCACTTGGACACCTGAACCTTGCACGCCGCGACTTTCTTGTAGTTCTCAGGGTTGATGTAGCCCTTCAGGCTGGGATTCTTCCTGTACTGACAGAAGCATGGCTGCTGCTCCTTGAGCTTGGCGCAGCACAGGGCGGTTGGCGGCGTGGACTGCAGTATCGCGCTTGCGCATGCCATCAGCTCAATTGGCTTGCATGCCGCTGACACGGCAATTGGAGCCTGGCCTAGCATGATGGCAGAGAGAAGAAGAGTGAAGCACAGGAAGGGGGATGGTGTCTTCATTGTCAAAGCTGAACAGAGTTTGCAGAGATGAATGGAGGGTGGAGGGTCTATTTATATGACAATGGTGGTGTTAATTGCAGCAAAATTTGGATAGTAACATGTCATCATTGGACTCAGTGGTCATGCACTCCATTATGACTACTTGATGTTGTCCATTACCCATATGCAACAAAGGCATATAAAGGCGCTGATTGCAGGGAGGTGTGGGCTTGTAGGATCAGCGTTAGCCATGTCATCTGGGTTGAAAACAGGCGCTGGCTTCCTCGTGTAATTGAAAGAGATGTTTTTGTTTGCAGCAAGAGCTATGAGCTCTGATTCCTCCAGGCCCTTTGCCAGGCCAAGGGTGCATCTTTCTGTGTTGTGCTTGGCCAACACATCCTTAAATTTCTTGATCTGCAGCATAAAGAACATACAAGGGATCAGAAACAAAACATATCGGAACAAACATAATGGATATGATGAGTTCAGGCTTCAGGATGTGCTTCAAGCATAACTGATATAATTGGTTAACAACAAAATTATGATTGTAGATTTGATGTCATATTATAATGAAAATTTTGTCAGTTGAGGAGTCTGAAAATATGAAAAGCAAACTGAAAGGATTGCTCCATGTCCATATTTTCACAAATAACACGATCCCAAAGCTAAGAAATGGTTCAGTATCCCTAAGCTAAGAAAAATACTCTTTGTTTAAAACAATAAATGAGATATTACTGTGAAACTCTATGGCAGCTATTTTACAAGGTCTCTTCACATTCTGCTATGATACAGAATTGTCTTTATCTACAAAGTTCGGATATAACTAGATGGGTGGTATCCTTTCAATTCTGTGGAATATCAAGAAAAAAATGCAATGTTTTAAAGAATTCAATAATGCATACATGATATAATTTGATTTCTGATAATGCCTGGGACAAAAGTTCCATGGAATCCATAAGACTCTCTTTGCAGTAACGTTATTTTTACAACTGGATCACTCTCAAACCTTTTGGTGTCAATTATGTGAACCTGCAAAGAATAAAGATTTAATTCACATCTACATGAAAAACTAATGATTCAGTACTCGAGCAACTTACCTATACAGATTTAATGCACTTCTACATGAAAAACTAATGATGTTATCGACATGTTAACCTTAGGAGTCACAATAACCAAATTACGTATGTGATCACATGCAGAACTTGCCGCCGACAGTACGCTTGATAGTTTGCGTGCTTTAATGATATCTCCACCTCGTTGCTGTACGGTGGCGATAAACTTGCCATTTAACCTGGGAGCATATGTTAGTTCGAAAAATAAAGGTGAATCATATGGTGAGAGAATATCATTTAACCCACATGATATGCACAAATAATAAAATTCATGCAGTTTGTAATTGTTAGTATCAAATATGAATGAACATCTCAAATATGATATGCACAAAGAATAAAAATCCCTGGAATTAATTAGTATCAATAGCTATTAAGCAACTCTTCTTGGAGTTTTTTACAAAGTGCTCAACAATGCTAAAAGATCATTCTCTAAAGAGTGCCCAACAAGAATTGTTTCATTGTGGACAATGAATGGACCAGGAAAATTGGCCCATTTTCAAATTTGTCAAGTTGCATCTACAGACGTTGCAAATTTGTGTTTTCCTCTAAGCAACATTGCAAATTTGGGCTCCAGGTTGTGTTTCCTTCAAATTTGGGCTCCAGGTTGTCTAAATCCTCTGAAGTTTTGTAGAAAGCGATGAAGCCACTCTGACATTATTTCTTGCGTATTTACCCTTGCACTCCTACTTTTTACGTTTTCTACTAAAATTATTTGATCAGGATTCAAGAATGAATTCACCCATCGATTCCAAATAAGTCTTTTGTCTCAAAAGTTGATTTACCTTTCATGTTCAAATAATAGGATGTTGGTGCCACAAAAAGCTATTGATCGTTAACTAGTAGCTAGCCAATTCATCGTCAGCCTCTACATTGATGCTTTTGAGAAAAGCAATGTAGTTGTCGAGAGACGAAAACATTGAGCTCTTATAGACTCTAATCAAGGCGTTAAAGTAAATATATGCCACAAAAAGGATATGATTGATATTTACAAATTGACTAATGAAAAAACACCACTTAATTATGCTAATCTGACTTGCGACAGAATTGATTGTTCCAACTCTAAGTTATTTTATTAGCTATAGCTTTGAAATGATCAATAAATGGGGCATTAGTTGCAGCTGCTCTTTTTATTTGCCGTGAATCAAATGACAGATGCATTTTCAACAACATGATAAGCGTAGTCGTGAAGTTGAAGATATAACATGATAATGATATATGCATGATATATGCAAGCAGGCCAAATATAATATATCAAACTTTACGTGATTATAAAAGGCAGTTCTGGCAACAAAAGCATGGATATTGAACTGGAAATATCAAACTTTGCATGATTATAAAACTGTGCAAGAAATATCAAACTGTTCATGATTATAAAATCCAAACTGTTCATGATTATAAAATCCATTCTGGCAACAAAAAGCATGGTTATTGAACTGGCAACAAAAGCTTGCTTGCAGTTTGAGATTCCTGGTAGAATGAGATTCAGATTCCTGGCAATTGCTGCAAAACTGAAAAAATAATTTCCAGTATGCAGAGGAGCACGCTTCCAACTTCCAGCGTCCAGCTTCCATACAAACATTGATATCCACAAAATCATTGCTTCCAGCTTCCTTTCAATGCTGAGTGATAGAATTAGCAATTAATATAATATTTTTGCAATTAAAATTTATAAAAATGAATTTAAACAATGATGGAATATAGATGAAAGATTGTGTCATACCAAAGGCATATTGATGGACGATTGTGTCGCAGTGACATCACTCACAAGTTCTTGGGTTGAAACACTAAAAATAGAGAAAATAAAATTAGGAAAAATAACGCCTAAAATGAATCAAACGTATAATATGAAAAAATTACCTTTCTTTCATTGGGCAATTACGCCTATCGTGATGCACAAATTTGTTACAACATCGACATAACCGCAGAGGTTTCGATGCTATTTCTCTTGCCTTTTCCCCTCCTCCTTTAATCCGTTTTCCGCTACCTTTGGTCTTTGCAATGGAAGGTGGATGAATATCAACTGTTTCCGGTAATTTTGGCCTTTTCTCTGGTTGTGAATTTTGTGGATTTTCAGAAGTCAATCGCTGAATATCTTCAAAGGCCTTGTCAATCAAAATCTCTCCCATGTCAAGCCGTTCAGTTGAAGAGCGAGCAAATTTCAAAAACTTGTGAACTTTATTTGAAAGCTGGATGAACTTTAAATCTTGTTCCTTGCCGTAGATACCTTGAATTTCGACATCATTATTATCTCGAACTATTTCATTTGTTACCAATGATGTCCATCTTTTTAAAATATAACATTGCGGCAAAGTATCAACAAATTCATTGCGCAATACAATAAGAATATGTCTACAATGAATCCCATCAGTTTCAAACTTCTTGCAACTGCATATTGCGGCTTCTTCTGGACCTTTATAAACAACATCTCTGGGTTTATCTGGATTCTTCATTTTGCCCATTCTTTTTACACAATATTGTCACACATTGCCTTCACACCCTCTCATCTGAGATGCATAGCTCAAGCTTTGAACAGCCTCTTCCTGAAAAACATAAAATTTTTCTTGGGTATATATCTCTGCCATCTGCCCCTCCATTTCTAGATCTGTAAGCAATTTTGGTTTTGTATGAATAGTCTCGTAATCAGCCGCCAACTCATTTTGCCGTTGTTTTCTTATAGCTCTTTCAAATCTAGAAACAAACTCAGTTAAGGTATTCATTTTATTCACATGCTTATCAATGAAAGAATTCATGCTTTCCGATCTTTGAGTTGTACGAATTCCAGCCGTGAAGATATCTTTAGAATATGCCGGTATCCATTTTTCACGAAACGAGTATAGATCGACGAGCCATTCTTGATTATTCAAATGGTTATTACATAAAACATTCTCCCATTTGATTTCAAACTCTTCAGGAGTCTCAGAATTCCAAACACAATCTTGAAATGGAATATTAAACTCACTTTTGAATGCCGTCGCACCTAGTTTATCTGGAAGTTTCTTTAAAACATGCCACATGCAATACTTATGAATGGAAGTAGGAAATACCTCTCTAATTGCAGCTCCCATGGCAGAATCTTGATCGGTGATTATCACGCTAGGTAAATGACCAAACATGGCTTCTTTAAACTTTTCAAACAACCAAATAAAAGATTCTATCCTTTCATTGCACATGAATCCGGCCCCGAAATTTACCGTTTGTCCATGGTGATTAACCCCGGTAAAAGGTGCAAAGATGAGACTGTATTGATTGGTGTCATATGTTGTGTCAAATATTAACACATCTCCAAAATATTTGTAATACTTTCTAGCAAGAGCATCTACCCAAAACACATGCGTCAAATTATTTTCATTATCTACTTGATACGCATACTCGAAAAATGGATTTATCTCTTTCTCCTCTTGCAAATGCTCTAACAATAAGTGAGCATCATACACTTTCTTCTCATCCCTCTCCCTTTGCAAGGCATTCCGAATATCTTTTTCTGTGCATCCAATATCTCCATAACCACCACTTTCAACTGCTAAGACTGAACTACAATCTGATGTCATTAGGTTAGCATCTTTTAGTGTGTTTAGGAGGCTTTTTTGTGCTTCAGTCACGTTTCTATTGCTTCTTAAGAATTGTTGTTTTCTTGGAGTGACACACACATGATTATGAGATTCATTAAACCTCCGAACGGACCACTTTCCATTAGAGTCTCTTTGAAGCCTTATACTTGCCAAGCAATTTTCTCGAGTTATAGACCTTTTCCTCTTTGCTTTTCCATCCGTTACATTTATTTTCTCCCTTGGTAGCCCTTGATTTGAGCAAACAAATTGCTGAGAATACCTTTCTCCTGTAAATTTATCAATCAGTGTCGCATATTTTCTAACTGAAAACCCTGCTAATTTTGCATACTGTTTGTAAAAATCCTCCCCTTCTTTCAATGAGTTAAAACTCTTTCCTTTTACTGGCTTATACATCTCCTCAACATTTTCCCAACCGGATGCACAATTCGGAAGTGAACTCGATGCATCCATTGAATATATGCTTCCTACACACACAATTCACAATTCACAATTCACAGTTCTGCCAACATCATAGTATTAATCAAACCTCGCTCACAATTCACAATTTTTGCATATAATTAAAAATTAATGCACAAAAATCTGACATCATTAAGTTCTAATTGCAACAAAGGACAAAACATTATTACTGAAATTAAAATAACATTTTTCTAAAATTAATACATACATACATGCTCAGGTTATTGATGTTGAAATACATTCATGCACAGGTTATTGGTGTTGAAATACAATCATGCTCAGGTTGATTCTGCATGTGCAAATTAAAGTAAATTCAGGTTTCCGAGCCAAAATCATACTGGCACTTCAAAAATTTGGCACTTCAAGGCAATTAGAAAGCTCAAATTATCTTAATGAAAAAGAAATTGATACTTGCTATAATCAATATTATGAGAGAAATTGAAGGTACTACAATTTTATATGCCAATTTCCCAGTAAATGAAGCTGAACATATATGTTACTCCCAAAATAGAAATTAAGATACAATACTTGCTAATTCTGACTTAAGACAATTTTTGGTCCCTAATGAAAAAATGAACCTTAGCACACCAGTTCAAGTATTAACAGAAGTTCAAACAAAATAGTTGCAGGTGTAACCGATTCAACAAAAACATATCTAATGTAATAACCTTTCAAACAAGTAACAAAAATGGAACAACTCTTCATTGTTCCTTCGTATTTAATCCTATATTAGAGCTCTAGATTTTTGAATCCTTAACCATCAATGACTAACCGTCTAAATAAATTAAAAAAATAATTTCTTGAACTAACCCCAGAATTTTACCTTGTGGGTGCTGATAACAGTTTTTGATGCAATTGAAGCTTCCGCCTGAAGAAGAAGATGGCAAATGGGCCTAGGTCCAGGGCAAACTTGCCTCGAACACAATTCCTTCCTGAACTGTTGTGGGTCGCCCAAACATCAGTTTTTAAGAATGTAAATGCATGAATTAATAATAACATCAAATTAAAAAAAATATCTTCTTGAGCATACCATAGAATTTTACCTTGTGGGTGATAAGCTACGGTTTTGATGCAATTGAAGATTCCGGTTGATGAAGAAAACGAGAGCAAACAGGCCTAGGGTTAGTGTTTTTGGGGGCTTCGTCAGCGTTAGAGACGGAGAGGGCTGGGGGAGGGAGACTGGGTTAGGGGGCTTCGTCGACGCGAGAGAGGGAGATGAGGTGGCTGCGAGATGAATTTGGGGTTTGCGTAAGCGATGGGGTTTTCGTCCGTGGGAGGGAGAGGACTGGGGGAGGGAGACTGGGGTATGGGGCTTCGTCGGCGAGAGAGAGGGAGATGAGGGTGGCTTCGCTTTGATTTTGGGGTTTTCGTCGGCGAGGGGTTAGGGTTGTTTGCTTCGTCCGCGAGAGAGAGACCGCGAGAGGGCGAGGGGTTGGGTGAATCTATGGGGTCGTCGTCCGCGATCGATCGATTGAGAGAGGAAGATGGGCTTCGTTCGTTCGTTCGTTCGTGAGAGAGAGAGAGAGAGACAACGGTTTCTTTTTTGGGGTCTTCGTCTGCGAAGGGGAGAAGGGGACGTGAGGCGTTGGGATCGGGTCGCGATTGGGAGAGGGAGGCTGGGAAATTGGGCCTCACGTGCAGGGCGCGTGAGCGGGTAAATTGGGAAGATCTGAGAGGTTGGCTCAGATCCGATGGCCATGATGGATTTGCTCACTTTAAGATGGTTTGCTTCCCATCTCACAATAGCATCTCCCTATATATATATATATATATATATATATATATATATATATATATATATATATATATATGGGCTTGAGGGAGGTGAGCATTCGGTGTAGGAAATTTCCTACACCGTCCTTCAAAAACGCCACATTCCACTTGTGTTTTTCAAATTTTTTTGCTTAGAATTATTGTACACATTCTAAAACCCCAAAACCCCAAATATGGGTGAACCCTAGGGGGATTTGACCCTCGATCGGCTCGTGACAAAAAGTTCTATTGTTCTAAAAACGTTGAATTTGTAACAATCGGATCGAGGGTAAAATAGCGTTGGATACACTTGATTTTTGGTATGTTCATCATCCATGGTAAGTACATCAAAATGAACGGTGGTGATTATTGGAAAAAAGATAGGAAATTGAAGTTTTATGAGGACGGTGTAGGAAATTTCCTACACGGAATGCTCATATCCCTTTTTCTATATATATATATATATATATATATATATATATATATATATATATATATATATATGAATATATATGTATGTATGAATATGTATGTATGTATGTATGTATGTATGTATGTATGTATGTATGTATGTGTATATATATATATACATACATACATTCATACATATATATGCATATATATATACATACATACATACATACATACATACATTTATAAATATATGCACATATATATATGCACTAGTCAATACCCGTGCCCTAAGGGCACGGTTCATTTAAAATATTCCCTCTCAAAATATTAGCTCATTTAATTTTAAACGAACAACAATAAGTAAAGCGCAATAATTGTTATTTTGTTTTCCCAAAATTTTTAGGTCCACTCAAATTTAAGTTCCCATAAAAAATTTTAGTTCTCCCAAAAATTTTAGTTCCACACTAAAATTTAGTTCCATCAAGATTTAAACTCATTTAAAAATTAAAATATTACACCCTACAAAATCTTGGATCCCGTAATTTTAAATGAATAACAATAATTAAAGTGTAATAATTGTTAGTTAATTCCCCAAAAATTTTAATTCTCCCAAAATTTTGGTCCCCCATTCATTTAAAATATTCCACCATCAAAATCTTGGATCCCATTTAAGATCATAATGTTAAACGAACGGCAAGAATTAAATTGTAATAATTGTTATTTAGTTCATCCTTAAAATTTTAGTGCCCCAAAAATTTAATTCCCTACAGATTCAGTTCCACCCACAATCTAGTTTCCCCGTAGAATCGAGTTTAAGTTTAAAGTTTTAGTTTCCCCTAAAGTTTATTTCCCCAAAATTTAGTTCCCCTCCAAAATTTTAAATTTTCCTCCCAAAATTTAGTTCCCCTGTTTTTTCTGTGTTTTTCATGCATCCTGATTTCATGGTTGTTTGATTGTTTTTTGACTTAATTAAATGTGGCATGCATTTAATTCCATCATTTCCAGGAATTTGGTCATGTACTCTTAAGACTATTGGTTCTGTATCTCCTTCATGTTTTTTTAAAAAATTAAAATTTATTTTGAGAACATGCAATTTGATTCCATCCTCTCTCATAAATTCGGTGTCTGTATTTGTGTTAGCCACCATTTTATGCTTAATTTTTGCTAATCTTGATGCATAAAGTTAAAGGTCTGAAATACTACATCCATTATCAATGTCAATCACATCATGAAGACTGTTACATTACATGCCTGACATCCAAATATATGTAGGATCGTGTGCAAATAAAAGATGGGGCATATGGTTTTACATTGTACTTTTATCTGATTACAATGTGGTAGTGTGATATAGTTTTATTCTATGATCTGAATTTTTGAGGAATGGATTTTCTAAAGTTTTAAAAAACATGTATTAATGATGGGAATTTTTATGAGTTTGATAAAGATTGTGCCATAATTGCCAAAACACTACATCAGCCTAGCTCTAAATTACCAAGCTTGAAATCCATGACAATATTACTCTTAATTGCATTACAGTATTATGAGAATAAGACATAATCTATGTTGCAAAGGCACAGCTACATAGGAAAGGACATGATATGCCGAGATTGATCAAATTCTTAAAAGTACACATGATATGTTTGTATGGCATGCATATCCTGCACATGATGTTTAAATCACACTTTATGATAGAAGTGCCCCTACTACATGGGGCATAATCCTTTTCTGTGACGATCTCTCATGCAGCCATCTCCCAGTATTAATGGCTATTGCACATCAAAGGATGATAATGCTCACAGCATGTTTGCAAGATTTATACATTCTTATATGACAACATCATACCTCTATGCTACCGTTGCTGAACTGTGAACATCAACGGGTAAATACAAATTAAACTATGAATGTTAGAGCATATTTTTCAACAAATTGATATCAACGGCTAAGAAGCATAAACTGCACATACATATGATGCTACACAAATATGGAGACACAGTAAATCCTTAAACAATATGATACGAACATGGAGACACTAACATGGGATGCATAACCATCATACTCTTTTCAATTGCAAAGAAGATGCATACATTACAGTAGAAGAACATGATAAAAACACTTAAAATTGCACCATTAAATCTCACTGATTTAGCCATTAAAACTACACCTTTAAAATTGCAAACTTGAATAACACCCACATGCACAATCTCACTAATTTAGCCAAAGAATAGGGTAAAAGTATTAAAATGCACCATTAAAGCTAGCTGAGCATAATGGGAATGATCAATGTTCCCATTTAAATAAATAAAATATCCATGGCTATTTGAGAAGTGATGGATGTGAAATATTTTTAATATAAATTAGGCTAAAAATCAAGTGAGGGCCCATCAAATATACAGATTTTATGGACATAAATATAAAGAACAAAGATTTTAGAAGATATGAACATGACATTTTAAATATTTAGTAGGTTTCTGCTGATTGACATCATAATATTATCAACTTTATGCCAACTTGACAATCAGGAATAGCATACATCTTTGTTCACCCGAATGTATAGATCTTAGAATCCAGAGTTCTGATATTGATCTCTATAGTAGACGCTGAACTTTCACCAGTAACTTGGTATGAACTTATGCCCATTATAGAAGCATCATCAGCCATCCTGTAAAAAGAATAAAAAAGTAAAGGAAAATAAAAACATATATCCAAAAAGCACTAAAACTAAATGTGAATGACAATATATCAAGTAAACTGCCAACCACATACATACTCTCAAAAAGGTAATGTAAAATAATGCACACATATGCTTGTACCTATACTAATTACAGTGGTAAAGTAATGTTTCTTTTAAAAAAATTCCAAGTAAAAAACTCTAACATCTAAAAGGTAGCAAATAATGAATGCTGAGACAATTTCTTTGATTATTACAAAATCACATGGCAACATAAAAGATATCATTTTCCAATATTAGTAGTTTATTGGCACATCCAATTAAGAGTGCACCACCAGATCCACATTCTCCAATGACGATCGTAACAATTGGAACTTTCAGACCAAACATAGTCCTCAACATGAAGGTTATGACCTCTCCTTGTAATGACACAAAGTGCACATCAGCACAATGTGAAAAGTTAATATTATGGCTGCAAGTATTCCACAAATTTATGAACTAAATGTTATAATTATGTACTAAGACTTACTTGACATAGCGCCTCTGACGTAATATCTGCAAAAGCTCCTAACATATCAATAAACGTGATGATAGGCAATCTGTGGTGATCAGCATAATACATCATGCACAAATTTTTCTGGTAATTATAACCATCTCTGCACAATAAGGGATTTATGATTTAAATCCTTAATTGCATAAGTAATAATTTAAATAACATCTGTGCTCATCAAACACACGCTCATCCAAGTACCAGTTTGTAAATGCAAGATATTCTTACTTGTTCAGCTCCATATGTGAGTGTTCTGAATTCCAATAGTAAAGTTAATAAGCATAATATTCAATTCGATCATGGATATTGTTGCTTTTAGTTCTTCGGGTGCAATTAGAAATTCTTATAAATGTATTGGAAGTTGTATTAACCATTGTCCCTTATACAAATATATAAAGATCTGTTGAAGCTTCATGTTACAGAATTTCGTCTTCCTTTGGTGGAAAATACACTTTCTCTAAGCAAACTCTACTTATTGACTTGCAATTACAACTGACATGGAACAGAAAAAATAATGTAGTGAAAGCTCATACTTACACATTTCTAGTTACCTCCAACAAAATCTGCAAGCACAAAAAGGACATAGCAGCAGAAAAAACACATGAAAACTCAAAAAAGGAGATGCACGACAAAAGGGAAAACATACTCGAAGTATCTATTGTCTTTCACATGTGTAAACATTGGTATTTGTATATTCACTCATAACTTCATTCTTTAGAAAAGAATTTTTCTGCAAGTGAACGTTACGCATAAAATTAGCATACTGACCATTGCTACTCTGTAATGTAACTAATGTTTTGATCCAATTGTCATGCAATTGTGACAATTGGACATCCAGTTATACAACCATCACTAAAATTTGATGCAAACTCAAGCAATAACATTTGTGAAGAAGGTCTCTCACTAATGAAAAGCGAGTAGCACAATATATCTCGAATGTATCTTGATAATGAAAATTTGGGAAGAAGGGTTTTTAGAATGCAGGGTACAATCAGCTCTTTGATGCATATCCAAATACAGGGGCCACATTCTCGTATTATATGAGTCATTGGCATGATAGCTAAAATATAACACATACCATTATTATATGAGTTATTCCCAGAATATTATCCTTAACTATCTTGGTTGCAATTTCCCCCTTCTGCCACATTTTTCCTCGGTTAACCATTTGTGCAAAATTATAGTTATTCAATGAGAAAGTGAACAGAATAAATAAAAGCATCTATATGAGGATATGTAATGGCATGATTAGTTTTGAGCTTATTGGTCTAAAATACATCCCTTCTGTATCCTTGATATACCTAAGGCACATTATAAATTTTCAGATTTGTCACTCGAGAATCTTGCAAGTATCGATCAAGTATTTTGAGTATTCGTGTATCTGATACATATCGGGTATGGTTCTCTTCCTCGTGGGAGTAGCCGTGCTACATAGACAACCACATTCCGAATCAGTTAAAATTCAACCAGCTCAGATAAAAAGGAGCTAGTGGGGGAAAAATCAACTACATCACTGATGCTATAATGCATGAGCCTAGTTGATGTTTAACAACGAAATTTTAACCAAATGCTAATATGACACAGAGAGTCCTACCCCCACAGAGAGCTACCAACCAACTCCATCCTACTTTTATTTGCTCAATGTTTTCAACTGCAAATTTGCTAAAAGACATGATCTTGAACCCAGAAAAAGGACCAAGAATTTACGTATTTCCAAGATTTCCTTTATAGTGCAAAACTTCAAAAAACAATATGCTCACAATGTTAGTAACATAGAAGAGTAGGAAAATTAGATTATGCACGGCCAAAGGAAAATACAAAAATGGACTATAGATCATATAGAGCACTCATTTTCGTTAAAAATATGAAAAGCTACCCAATTTAGTCCTCGAAAAAAGCTGAAATCCAATGGGTTTGCATATAACTTGTACAACATACAACGTGCAGTAAATTTGATCATGTCAGCAAATTTGTAATTTGCAAACAATGTCGCAAAACTGCAAACAAAAGTTTCCTCAAATGCCATTATATAACCTCAAAAGGACACCATTTGTGCAAAACTTAACTAATGATTGACCCACCTTTAGATTCCAACTGGATCTGAAAATGCGAAGAGAAAATTGGATTATTTAGACGTTATATAAAACTACAGAGAACCATCTAAACATCTAGATTTATGACTCTAAATAATGTCTATACTTGCTGTATTAGGGATTGAATAAATTATTACTTTGCATAAATTAATGAAACATTGCACCTACCAAAATATTGTTCTATCTAGTTGAATATGTATCTCTTCACCTTTTGTTTCAGTCGGATCAAACTTAATTTTTGTTTGTTCTCTTTTTCTATTCAAATCAAAGATGCCTCATTCAGCTTTCTTTTATACCACAAATATGTGATTGTGATTTTAATATGTTGTCCAGAACATATTGGAGAGAATCTGATCAAGGGAAGATCATATGCTAACTATTTATTGATGCCACACACAAAAATTGCTCTTAAAAAGATTATTGAAAGCTAAATCATGAACTTAGAGGAATTTATGGGTGCATTCTCACCAAATTACTCAACGATGAAACTTTTTTGTGGTGCAAGTGAAATTTTTTATAAATTGTCTCATAATGTCTGTACTGATTGTCACCCAGGTTTCCTATCAGAAGAGAATTATTCAGCTTTCAAATATTTCAGGGAACTTTGAATTCTTTGTTTGATTGTTATTGCACCAAATATAGTATTAATATGGTAACCAGTAAGAAGATCATGAAAAGTTAAAATTTTACTTTAAAAACTCCATTTTAGACAGGAGAATAGAAAGATAAACTGACTGCTTATTGTCAAAATTTGCTGCATATCCTAAAAATCAACGTTTCTTAAATAATTAGACATAGTAATATGCATTCAATTGTAAAAGCATAATTTTATCACCATGACAAATTTAACTTGCAATGCTCATTTAATCAAATACGCACACCAAAAATGAGTGGAATGAAGAATACACCTGACTAATTCACAATAGTACACCTCCTTGTTGCTATACAAACTATGCACGATGAGGTCCATAAGGTGACTAACATATTCATCCAGCAAAAACATATAATTATGATAAATTTATCACTGAAAAAGGAAAATCAAACATGAATTTAACAAAAGTTATGTTTTTTTTCAATCATCTATACCTCTACTTGGTATTCATGTTTTTCAACCAGAGGATCCGAGTAGTCGACAACTGCCACAAGCGAATCGAAGCGATTGCTGATAAGTATGCTACTCATTATCTTCGAATTCGCCATACAATTAGCACTGGGTGAAGTCAACAACGAGAACCAGCCTGAAAAAAACTTTTGAGGTTGGTTCAGTTCAGAATCAAATCAAACAAATGAATGAAGAAGAATGAAGAGTAGAAAATGAAATGAAATGAAATGTGTCATTTACCGACCGATGGAGAATTAGAGACCAATTGTAATGGGGAAGAAGAGATTGAAGGAGCCAAGCATTGCGTGGATTGCACGACAAATGAGAGAGATCACATCGAAGCTCTGATCATCTTTTTTGTTCTTCCTTCAGATTTTTCTTGAGTTTTTTTGGAAATTGGAGTGTTTTGAACCCGCAAAATGCGTGAGGGGACAAACGGTTGTCATGTCGGCAGCAACTCCATGGAACCCTTAAACACTGCCTTCACATTTTAACACATGCTATTGTAATTGTGGAAATATTTCAATTATCTGGGGAAAACACCCAATTTTCATTTAGCGACATGAATCTAATTTGTCCTAACAAATTTGCAAGGTGAACGATGAATCTTGCACGATGAATCAAATCAACAGAATAATGACCTTAATTCCGACAATTCCATGGTACGCAAAACAGAACCTACAATATCTCAACCAAAGAAACCAGCAACACCAAATGGAGCGAAACCAAGCAAAAACATCCAAACAAAACCAGCAACAACAATTGCACATTTTTGCTCAAAGCCTCGTCAACAATTCATGACTTTCTGCTCAAAATCACATTGGTCAAGAGACACATAGATAGGCTTCGGAATACTAAAAATTTGCTCAAAAAAATTTTTTTCTCCCAAATTCCATGATATTAGAATTGTTAATCATGTACAATTTCACAAATTTCTATGGAAATATTGAAAAAGAAATACGTGTAAAAAAAATTTAAGCTGGTATGCATTCCATTATGTTCATGGAGACAAAAACTTTGGCATTTTCAATATTATGCTAATGTTTGAAAAAACAAATAATCTTCGTGCCCCTTACCATATGGTGACCCAGTTCTTTGCTACAATGAATGTCAATGTTCATAACTCTTATCTGTCTTGTTTTATTTTCTTACATCTTAGCAAAACTCTGCAGTGTATTTTGCTTTGCAAACTGATTAATAATGTATAGTTGATAACTAAAGAGCTACAATTTAGCCATCATTTTTGCAAGTACTTATGGTAGTATTGATTCATTTCCAAGATGTGTATTTGATCAAATCATTGCAGATATGATAAGATCAGTCTTTTCAAAAAAAATCAGACAACTATAAGATCAGATCAGATTTTTAGTTCTTCAATTTCAGTTGTTAAAGTACTTTTCATGTCGAAAATTTTGTGTGGTTCTTTTCTAATTCCCTTGTTCTTCTTCATCTGTTTTTGTATATTCTTTAATATGATCGAATATAGAAGATCTTAAAAGATTTGGTCGTTCTTTCCGATGTATCAAAAAAAGATTTGGTTGGTGCTCAAATTACTATTATAAAATTGAATGGTAAAAACTTCATTTCATAAAGATTGTTTCAGATTCACAGACGTTTGTCTACCAGGACATTTTTCAGTGTATGGATGCTGAGAGCTTATGTCATACCATAATGAACAGAGATGAGAGTTTAAATGACTACTATGACTCCTTCACATGTATGGTTGATGAACTTGAACAACGTGGTCTCATTATCAGATGTATCAGCCATATTGATGATATGTATTGGACGTATCAAAGCCTGACTTTTGGTTTGACATATAACTTCATCCTCAACCTGTGCTTCATCTATTTTAGATTGTCTCAAACATCCAGAATGCTCTCCACCTTTTTTTTGTAACCCACTATTGTAGGTTGTCTTCATGAAAGAAAACATCTTAATCAATCAGTTCAACTTCAGTTTGTTTTCATTGTAAAGTTAATTATCATTATGCCCATACCTTTTATAACCCATTCTCTGTGCAAACTAACACAAACTCACTTGAAGGCCAAATATGCAATTTCTGAATCATAGAATCCTCATTTGACCTCGATCACTCATTTTCATCTCTGAGTTATAATTATTTCTATCAGTTGGCAAGGTTTGGTTAGATTGTTTTCTTCAACACCTTCATATCCCGAGAATACCTCTATAAGTACTATTTTCTTTATGTGGATCCCAAAAATGTATTCAATAATAACCCTTTTTGATATTTCATTTTTGTATTTCACAAATTTCAGTTGTTTAACAGTATTACCAAATAACGCTTTCACTTCTGGCACCCTCTATTTGATGACCAAATCAGAAACCTAGATTTAATATAAGTAGTAGCTTGCCATAAAAATGGTTGTGAATGACACAATTTTGGAGTTTCATTATAAACTCCATGAAGCCCCGGTATGGAATCTGAACATTACCATTTGTCTCAATTTATTTTCTTATCCCTGGATGTCGATAAGAACATTGAAATGTTGCATGAAAAACAAACGACATCTTGATGTTTGGATTTGGATTCATTTATATATCAGGATGTTTCTGTGATACCCTTCTATATGAGAATATCATTATGTCAGTTAGCTTCCTCTAGGATACATCACCCAAGACCATCTTATCCCCTAAGAATCTTTATTTCCTTCTATAAATTTGTACAGCCTAGTAAAGAAAATTCATATACAATCAATGTAGTCCATGAAAAAGAAAATTCATATACAATTAATGTACAACCTAGTAAAGAAAATTCTAATCAATGTACAGCCTAGAAGGAAAGAAAATTTGTACAGCCTAGAAATTTGTACAGCCTAGAAGGAAATCTTTATAGTTACATATTATTGAATCTGAGATTGTTGAAGCATTACATCTACAAGGAAAGTAGGCTCACCATCATCCATGGACAGCTTGGGTCTGCGGAAGCTCTTATGAAACAACCTTATCTACTCTATTCTTCCTCTACAACACGAGACTTAATCTCACTTCTCCGGTCCCTGTAATACCTGAAAAGAAATAACAAAAAAATAAATCGGTTGGAAAAACGAAAAAAAATTGCCCAGAAAGAAAGACACCAAATTGTAAATTGTTAGAGAGAGGCTTTATGTCTATCGGTTCCAAAGCCAATAGTTTTCAAAGTTTCAATTTTCCCCCCAAAAATAAATCAAAGCCCACACTTTTCCTCGCAACAAAATTCAATTTCCCCCCAACATTTTCTCAAATATGGTTTTAGACTCTTATACCTCTGTTGAAGAGTTCGTTGCATATGCTTGATCATGCTCCTCTTTATGACCTTAGGAGGACCTCTTAAAAATGCCAGCGACTTTCTTTTGACGGGAATGAGGGAGCAAGCCACAACTCAAGATCTTCAAATTTCTCAGCATTACATCTCGATCTGTAAATTTGTGCAAAAAAATTAAAATTAAAATCTCAAATTGTGCAAGTCTTCAGGATAAAAAATCACAAACACAATCTGTAATCACAAACATAATTTCCTTAGTTCTTAACCAATTTCAACCAGTCCTGGGGAGTTTCGAAGTCCTCATCACGAGCGAATACCTGCCTCAACAGATTTCATACCAGTCAACTGTATTTGGATTCTGATTCAGATTTCATACAGTTTCAGATTTCACCGTATCTAGCCTTGGCCTCTTCCATCAACGCCTAAATCAAAAGTCAAAATTTAATTTTTCCCTTCAAAAAAATCCCTTAATTCAAACAAAATACCAAAGCAGCCTGAACCTTAGCAAACCCCTCGGAAGTCCCCATTTGCATGCCGTAGAAGATGGTGGCCTTCGTCTTTCCATCGTTGACCTCCGGCTCCGGCTATTCCTGCCTCGGTTTCCTCTTCGTCGGGCTCACCTCATGCTTCACATCATCTTGCGAGGTTTTTTGGTGCCATGGAGGCAGAGAAGGGGGGAGAGAGATTTGGGGAGGCCCAATGTGTTTGGGGCTGCCCGAGGAGAGATTTCCCCCCTTTGTTGTGAAAAACAAATTTCAAAATTTGAAGCTTTAAAACCAAATTTCAATTTTCAAACCATCCAAGTTCCCCCCCAAACTTATCCAATTTATCTTATCCAATATCTCTTATCCAAAAACCCATGATAAATCTCTCATTTGTATACCCCAAATACAATTCAAACCCTTATCCAATTTCTCTTATCCAATATCTCTTATCCAAAAACCCATGATAACATAGATTTATACCCTCAAATGTAATATATGTATAGATTTTATACCCAATTTCTCATCTCTTATCCAAAAACTCTTATGCAATAACCCATGATAACATCCTTGTTTTATAATATAGATATATATATATATATATGCATATATATATATATACTAGTCATAACCCGTGCCCGTAGGGCACGATTCATTTAAGATATTCCCATGTCAAAAGCTTAGTTCCCCAAGAATTTTGCTCATCCCAAGGAATTAAGTTAATAACAAAAATCTTAGTTCCTCAACAAATTTAGTACCATCCAAATTTAGTTCATCTCCAAAATTGTAGGGTTCTCCCAGCGAAATTTTCGAGTTCAAAAAATTTTAGTTCATCCCAAAATTTAGTTTTTCAGAGAATTTAGTTTCACACCAAAATTTTATCTCTCTTCCTCTCTCTCCTGCAATTAAATGTCTGTTGCTGTCTTGGAAAAGATCTTAGAATCAAATGGTTGTTGCTATCCCCAAAAAAGCCTCTTGCTCTCCCCCAAAAGCAGACTTGCTTTCCCAAGTCAAATGGCAAGTTACGAAAAGAAATGGGCCCCACACAAACTCAAAAATACAAACCATTCATCTTAATTTTTAATCCCAACCGTTCATCATCCAAGATTAAATCTCAGCCACTTTTTATCCCCTCATTTGTCCTAGTCAGCTTGTCCTAGTCAGCCCTAGGATTCAAAAAACTCTGTCAAATGTAATATAGATGTATGTATGTATGTATGTATGCATGTATGTATGTAGATATATATACATATATGTATATATCTATTATACATTTGACAGCGATTTTTGAATCCTATGGCTGACTAGGACAAGATAAAAGATGGCTGAGATTAAATCTTAGGAAATAAAGGGCTGAGATGAGATTTTGGTGGGAAAACGTGTAATGTTAATTCTAAAAGTTTGAAATCCTTTAATCTGTGCTTGGAAAATGTGTTGGGTTAAAACGTGTAAGAGGAAGTCCAAACGTCCAAACGTCCAAAAGTCCAAAAAGCCATCACCTTCTGTATAAACCCACTCCCTGCGTCCTTTCACATAAAACTCATCTCACACTCTGTCAAAGGGGGGGCTCTAATCACCTCTCTCTATCTCTCGCAAAGAACGGCGAGGAGTGGAAGCTAAGGCGAAGGGCAGATGGCGGGCTCTCTCTCGAAGATGCCGTTGAAGGAGGCAAAGAACGACGCCTAAGGGTAGACGGCGTGCTCTCTCTCTCTCTCTCTCTCTCTCTCAGACGCCATTGAAGCGACGAAGAGCAGCGGCTGGCGGGCTATCTCTCTCGAAGATGCCGTTGAAGGGCGGCGAGGAGTGACGGCTAAGGGCGAAGTGTTGATGCGATTCCACGCCTAATTGTGAGGTCTTTTTTCCCATGTCCTTCTCCTTCAAATTTAGGGTTTTTATCGGTGATTTAGCTCCTTTTGATAGCTCGAATAGATCCAGAGAAGAATCTGGCCTTTCCTGTCGCTTTTTTGAAGTTATGATAGAGATGGGACCTCCATTTTTGAAAAGTTGTTTGTTTGTATATGTGACTTTTTTTATGTTGGCTACTTTAGTGCTTTTTTCTTTGATTAAGGAAAATTAGCTTAAATTATGAGTTATGTTATATATGATTTTGCAATTGAGTCTGGGAGGATGGGCATGTGGCTGAGAGTAGAGTAGAAGTGCTGGTTAACAAGATTATGACACATTTGTAGGAGAGTGGTTTGTAACCTTCTCCCCATTTGCAGACAAACTTTAAATTTTTGTCAACTCTTAGTTTTAGTTTTATTTTTTTGTTTCAAAGAAAATTTTTAGTTTTTTTGTGTCTTTACATGTGTTGTTAATTTGGTACTCTGGGTTGTGTGGATTTGTTCGGATGCAAGATTTCTGGACTAGCTGCTGCTACAGGAAATCATCAATGGATACTTGCTGATAGCATTCAAATTAATGCGTTGAGTGCCAGGATGAAGTATTATATATGATTTAGTGGTACGAATGCAGTAAAATGTAGGGTCAAATTTGGTACGTATTGCATTTTTATTACATGATATGGATTTTGGTCCTTTATAATACCTACTTGGTTTGGAGAAGGACATGGGAAAAAAGACCTCACATTGGACTCTATAAGCTCCATTGGGTGCCTTTAAGTGGTGCTTTTGATATGGATAAGCCGCTGCCCGCGTTGATCGAAGAGAATGAGGAGACACATCAGGTGAGAGTTTGGAATCTTGAAGCCCTCGAGCAGTATAATTGTTTATAATTGAGAGCAAAGGAAACAGATTTCTGTCCAGAGACTGAAAATTTCAGAGCAATTTTATAACTGAGAGAGTCTCAATTCAAGAACCGATGGGCTCACAGATTTAAGGTCACATTTTTTATTATTATCTCGATTTATACATGATAAAAATTTCACTTTTCTTCTAGATTGAAAATAGAGGACATTGAGAATTTAGATCTTAAGCTAAAAATCATTATCAAATTGTACTATAGCAGAATCCATAGGTTTCTGTAAACAAATTTCTGGTCCGCGGTGTAATAAGAAATTCAAATTGTTTGTCAACACTTCTTAAGGTGTACCTAAAGGTGGCTCAGTGCGAAAGCAATGACGTGCATGAAATGAAATATGCACTGGGTGTTATGGCCAAGCATAAAACTTAAGAGGCTCTAAATATGAACAGGTTCCGTTGGGTGGAGCAGTGTGTGGACGCGGATAGCGACGGCTCGAGCGGGGAGCACCGCGCACGCACGCCTGTCGCCTGTCGGTGCTCGGACGCAGCCACAACCACGCCAATTCATGTCCCATCTCTTTCACAATCGCGCTCACGCTGTCTCCCCTCATTAATCAATTATACGTTTGACAGTGTTTTTTGAATTATAGGGCTGACTAGGACAAGATAAAGAGTGGTTGAAATTTGATTTTGGTAAATCAATGGTTAAGATTGGATTTTGTGAAAATTTTAGTGGGAAAACTTAAAATTTGTTGGGCAAAGTGTCTTGGGAACCAAAACTTTGAAACTAGAAGTGTCTTGGTAAATATTGTGGAGATTAAATTTGGGGGTAAGTGCCATGTGAACATAGACTTTGAAATTAGAAGTGTCTTGGGAAAGATTATGGAGAAACATGATACATTAAATTAAACAAAATAAAAAATTTAGCGGAACAACAAATTAGCGTAAAAATACTATGAGATTTTTTGTTCCGCGCCAACGTCGAAGGCACAACAAATTAGCGTAAAAATACCCTGAGGTTTGGCGCCCGCGCCGATGGCGCCCACTAAATTTTTACGCTAATTTGTTCCACGCCAAAGGCGCGGGTACCAAATTTGTTGTTCGACTTCAAATTTGTTGTTACACGTCGAAGGCGCCTGCGCCGAATTTGTTGTTCCGCGTCGAAGATGCCCGCGCCGAAGATGCCCTTGCTGCTAAATATATTTTTGCTAATTTATTATTCTATTAAATTTTGGTTGTGAAAATAATTTTTCGGGGAACAAAGATTTTGTGGGGGAAATCTTAAATGAACCGTTTTTGAATCCTAGGGACAAGCTGATGTATAAAGAGGTTGACTGGGACAAAGATTTTCGAAATCTTAAATCTAATAATTTTTTGAGGAACAAAGATACACACACACCTTACACACACACACACTTATGCACTTCCACCCTTCGCGCCGAAGGCGCCCGCGCCCGCGAAATTTTTTTACGTTAATTTGTTGTTCCGACTAAAGGGCGCCCTCGCCGAATTTATTGTTCTATGCCGAATTTGTTGTTCCGCACAAATTTGACTGTGTAAATAATGCTTGGGAGCAAAGATTTCGCGGGGGAAAATCTTAAATGAACCGAGCCCGCGGGCACGGGTTATGACTAGTGTATATATATATATATATATGCATATGCATGTATGTATGTATGTATGTATGTAGATATATATATACATATATATATATACATACATACATATATATATGGGATTAATGGGTATCAAACGCCATATGAGAGGGTGTCTCAAATGCCCTCTCACATAAAAGGGGTCAAGGACAACAAGTACAAGCCCATGTACTTGCCCCTTTTATGTGAGAGGGCATATGAGACACCCTCTCATATGGCGTATGATACCCATTATTCTATATATATATATACTAGTCATAACCCGTGACCTAAGGGCACGGTTCATTTAAAATATTCCCTCTCAAAATCTTGGATCCCATAATTTTTAACAGACAACAATGATTACAGTGTGTTTCAGAGTGTTTTCTCACTACAGGGCGTTGACCGTGGACAACCCGGTCAACGTGGTCAAGGGGCCCGCTTGGGTCCCTCGGGGGCTTCGAATCGGTGCAGATGGGACGAGGGGAAGCCTCGGCCCAGGTTGAGACGCCCGGCCTCGGTCGAACGAGCACGGCCTCGGAGGAAGGAAGACGAGGGGTAGCCTCGGTCGTCCAGCTAGAGGCACGGTCGGCGAAGGGCGAGGGGAAGCCTCGGACCCAGTTAAGACGCTCGGCCTCGGTAGGATGTGATCGGCCTCGGCGGGCGGACGGTGAGGGTAAGCCTCACTCGTCCAGTTGACTGCGAGGCTGGAGAGGGGCGAGGGGAAGCCTTGGCCCGTTGATCAGCTGTCCACCTGCGTAGACGAGAACGCTCGTCAGGGGGCCGGACCTAGGTTCCGGCCAAATCCCCTCCGCTGCCTAAGTCAGATAGAGATCTGAAAGAGGAGGCCCGACGGAGACGGTTCGACTCGTGAGGAGATCGGAACGGCGTCTCACGGCGCGAGCGGGGGAGACAGGAGATAAGATGGGGGAGCTAGGTCGTTGATGGAGTACCTTAGGTTTTAGATACCTGAGATGCGGTCCCGTTCTTCGTCGTCTTCCTAGCCCTTTTGTAGAGCTCCCAGCGTGATTGCCTCTGGCCCACGTCCCACGCCCGCCCTCGATCGTGCCCCCATCAATCCGCCCCCTCGCCGTCGCTCTCTTCGCCATGCCAGCACCTCCCCATTACCGCCATTTAGTGGTCGCGCGTCCGGGGGAGCGGTTTTCGCAGGAGTGGGCGAGTGACCAGCGGGTTATCGGGGCCGGGTCGGATCGACATTTGAGAAGATCCCTCGGATCGACATTTGAGAAGATCCCTTATAGGGCCTTTGTAGAATGGGCTTGAGGATGCAGATGGGCTCTCGACCAGTATTCGGGCTCCTGGGCTCGTGTCTTTTGGGTCTCAGTCAAATAGGCGTAACAATTGCCCCCATCGGTCGGGTTGATCGGCCTCGGCCGGTTCGGCTCGGCCGATGTGACCTCTGCCGATTTTGACAAGCTCGCTAGTCGATGCCGACTCATTTATTAGTCGTCATCATGAGTTGGCCCGCTCGATATTTTTAAAGCGCGGGCTCCGAAGCGCAGTCGTTCTTTTGATGCTGCCACGTGTGGCTGCAAGCCTATCCCCACCATTCGTGGGGTTGTCTTCAGTTGAGAAGCTGAGGGGGTTGTGAGCCGCCCTTGGTGGGGTCGATCAGCCTTGGCTTGCTCGGATCGACCGCTGTGCCTCCTGGGATTCCGAGTGGCGCTTCAATCGAGGCGTGGTCATAAATGTAGGTCATGATGAGGCGGATCGATTGGACTTCCCCTGGCGCCAATTTCGGAACGCCACCGGTTCTTCGAGCCTTGCCACGCGTTCTTGTCAGGCGTTTCGAATTCGTCCCTGGTATATAAGATCCCCAGCTGTGTTGATCTCCACTTCTTTCTTGCTCTTCCCATTGTTCTAGGCTTTCCCCAACTCAGAGTTTCCCGTCGCCTTTGCTTCCTTGCCTCCTCCGAACTAGCTAAAAGGTAATTTCCTTTCTCGCTCTCATATTATGGCTGCTCTTAGGATAGGCGGTTCTGGCCGAGGGGTGAGGGATTCTCCAGAGTCCAGGCGGGGCAGGCCCCGGCTAGTGGGATCGGGTTCCTCTTCCGGGAGTCGTCCCCTCCAGGATAAGGGGAAGGGGAAGCTTTTCCCAGACTTCGCCTGTGATGACATGGCGTCGGTTGCCGTGCGTCTTAACGTGCCCCCGGCTATCCTCCGTACGCCGTCGAGGACCGTTCCTTCGGCGGTCACGGAGATCCGGGAAAGGTATCTCTGCTTCCCGTACGATGTCCGAGTTCCATTCGTCGACGAGCGGATTTACCTTCCGAGGAGCAATGAAGTCGGCGTCTACGTCGAAATGTTTCGCCTGGGTCTTCGTTTCCCGCTCAATCCCTTCCTTGTCCAGGTCATGGAGTATCTCATGGCGCCCCTTTGCCAGTTCACCCCTTGCTCGATCGCGGTACTGACGGGTTTCGTAACGCTTTGCTGCACCCGCGGTCTGGAGCCGTCTCTTCCCCTTCTCTTCCACTTTTACCAGGTCCAGACGGTCGGGCCGGGGTCATGGTTGCACCTCCGAGCCCGTTCAAGGAGGGAATGTCTGATCGGGCTACCCCGCTGGTCGGGGGATTGGAGCTCGGATTATGTCTTTGTGGTCTTTTTGGGTGATGCCCAGATTCTGACAAGCTGGGGCGCGTCCGTCCAGCCTCGCCTGCCGTTAGCCCTTTCTGACGCTGATCAGGCAGCCGCCGCGCTGCTGTCCGCTCTTCCTTTGGAATCGAAATCCATCTGGTCTTTGTTGGACGACCTACTCCTGAAGGCCGTCTTGTGGTCTCCGGGTAGGTCGCTTTTTCATCCTCGGATCGCCCTATGACTCATCCTGATTTCGGTCTCCTTTGCAGGGATGGCAGGCCGCGAGTTCGTCCGTGACGTCGATGAGCTGATCCGTCGTGGAGCCGCTCGGAGCCGAGGTAGTACCTCTGGAAGGGCGCCTCGGAGGACCGTTGAGGAGGAAGTGCACCGAGCTGAGCCTTCCGTGGGTAAGGTGGTGGCCGCGGCTCCCGCCTCTTCTTCTGGCGATCCCCTTCCCGGGGGTGAGGATGGTGCGAGGCGGAAGCGTTCCCCTCCGGTGCCCTCGGAGCCCCACGGTGGAAAGAAGAGGAAGGAGGACGTGGATCCCTCCGGTCCGGCAGGTTCCGCGCTTCCCGTAGCGACCGCCGGGGATCCTTCGGTAGCTTTGTCAGCCACCCCCTCGCAGCGTCTTCGCCCGTATCACCGGGGGTCGGGGCCTTGTTGGCGAGCGACTTGGCTTCGATCGTCGTCCCTGGGAGTTCGATGTTTGTTGACTGAGCCCTGGCCCAGCAGGTTGCCGAGGTCTCCGTCCCTCCCCGGGACCGCAGCCTCCTCAAGAAGATCCCGGCCGACAAGATGTCGGATTCCTTGGTCTGGATCCTTCAACAGGTTCGGTTATCTTGCTATCCTCTCTTTCTCTTTATCCTCTTCTTAGCCCATGTCTCGTCTTTTCAGGGTTCAGCGCTCGCTGTGGAGTTGCAGTGTCGAGCCGTCCGCTTGAGGGAGCTGGAGGAGTCCTCCATGAGGGCTCAGGAGCGGGCCGGGGCGGCTGAGGTGGCTATGACGGAGGCCCAGATGGAGTCTCGGTGTCTCAACCTCCGTGTGGCCGAGTTGGAGGGACGAGTGGGTGACCTCCAGGGAAAGCTGGAGGATGCTCATCAGTCGGCTGAGGAAGCGGCGGAGTCGTTCCGCCTGGAGAGGGAGGAGCTTCAGAGGGAACTGTCGGATCGGCGCCAGGTGATGCGGCTTCCGGAGGAAGTGGAGAAGGGCGTCGTCGAGACCCTGGGGAAGAGGATCTTCGAGGTTCTCAGGGAGGCCTTCGGTAAGTACGAAGACCTCATCGCCCCTCGGATCGTCGAAGTCGTCCAGTCTTCCTTCCGGGAATGTGCGGAGCGTGTCCGGCAAGCCCCTCCGCCGGTCGATCCCCCTCGCTCCGAGCAGGGCGAAGTGCCCGAGGATGTGTCCTCCCGAGCTCGGGCTCCCTAAGCAGTCCCTCCCGGCCTTATCCTCAAATTTTTAAGCATCCGCTTCGCTTTGGGCCAGTCTACTTGGAATGGATCCCTGGCCCCCGCTATCTCCTTCGGCTTCGTTATCGGCTCCGTGGCCAATAATTGCTGGTTGCATGGCTGCTAGCTTGGGCTAACTACTTTGGGTCTTTTGTCAACCAATTTTGTTCTGTCGGGGTCGACCTAGCTTCTGTAGGTGACGAACTTTGTCATTCGTCGTGAGTGGATTATTTGTAGTGAGGTCTCTTCGCTTTGATTCCCTGTAAACAAGACACATTTTTGTACCCTGGTTAACTGTTATAAACGAAATCGACTTACTCGGACTTCCCGTGTACTTTGCGTCGCTGCCTTGTTCTTGGCCTAGGACTGGATGACGTTGGCGCGGGCTGGGGGGATTCTCCCCAGACCTACGAGTGCATGAGTCGGTCGGCGAGGGTAAAAGCTCCTCGGCTTAGGACCGGTCGGCGTCCGTGTCTTGGGGGAATTGCCCCCAGACTTATGAGCGCAAGAGTCGGTCGGCGAGGGCAAAGCTCCTCGGCTTAGGACCGGTTGGCGTCCGTGTCTGCTAGGGGAACTACCCACAGACTTGCGAGCGCAGGAGTCGGTCGGCGAGGGCAGAGCTCCTCGGCTTAGGACCGGAGCGCGGGAGTCGGTCGGCGAGGGCAAATCTCCTCGGCTTAGGATCGGTCGGCGTCCGTGCCTGTTGGAGGAACTGCCCCCAGACTTGCGAGCGCAGGAGTCGGTCGGCGAGGGCAAGGCTCCTCGGCTTAGGACCGGTCGGCGTCCGTGCCTGCTGGGGGAACTGCCCCCAGAGCGCCGGGGTCGGTCGGCGAGGGCAAAGCTCCTCGGCTTAGGACCGGTCGGCGTCCGTGTCTGCTAGGGGAACTGCCCCCAGACTCATGAGCGCAGGATTCGGTCGACGAGGGCAAAGCTCTTCTTCCTCCTCCAGTGAGGCGGCGGTCCCCATCCTTTTGCGCTATTGGTGACATGTCAATTCCGTCGGGGATTTAAGAAAAGACAAAAAGGGAATGCATTTGTACTCTCAAGAGTCCTGTCGGACTGGTACATTTGGAGGAAAAGGAAAAAAGGAAATGAAGCTAGACAGAGGGATGTAAACCTAGATAACTCCCTCTTACTAGGCTGCAACCGGGGGGAGAGACATCGCCCGCTCACTCTATGATGCGGAGGGGACCTTGGACGGTGCTGATCTTCTTCCCCTTGTCCGGCTGCGTGGAGGTCCCTTCTCCGTGGGCCGGCTCGTTGGCCTGGTTCCTGGCGTGCCCCGGCTCATCAGCTTCTCAATGTCCTTCTTCAAATGCCAGCAGTCTTCAGTGTCATGGCCATCATCCTTATGGTACTTGCAGTACTTCTCCCTGTTCTTCCCACCTCTTTTAGCCTTCAGTGGGGGAAGATCAGCTCGCTCTTCCTTCTGTACTTGGGTGAGGACGGCGTCTGGGGTGGTGTCCCTCGCGCTTTCTCCCCGCTGTCTGTTCCTCGGCCTCTTCTCGGTCCGATACCCTTCGGGGCTGCCTCGTCTGCCGTCGCCGCGCTTGGTCCCTCGAGTGGCTTTTCCTGCATCCTCGGCCAAGGCCTCCTCGGTCAGCATGAAGCGTTCGGCCCTCGCCATGATCCCGGGGAGGTCTTTCGGGGGATCGTTGTGCAGGGACTTCTTGAGGCCTCTGTGGCGAAGCCCTTTCTTAAGGGCCGTCTGGACCACCAGGTCAGGAGGGCTGTTCACGTTCAGCCTTTCCGCATTGAAGCGGCGCATGAACTGTCGGAGCGGCTCGGCCGGGCCTTGCACTATGTTGAACAGGTGTTCAGCACCAGGCTTGATCTGCCTCCCCACCATGAACTGTTTGCAGAATAACTGGGTGAGTTCCTCGAAGCTGTCGATGGAGCGGCCGGGCAGGCTGTGGTACCAGGTCCTCGCCGCTCCCCTGAGAGTAGAATAGAAGCCCCGGTAAAGTAAGTCATCGTCAGCTCCCTGGAAGGACATGTCCCCCTCGTAGTCCATCACGTGGTGTCCCGGGTCCCCTATCCCGTCGTACTTTCCCAGCACCGGGATCCTGAATCGAGAGGGGACCCGTGCGTCAGTTATTCTCCGTGATAAGGGGCACCGGTCTCCGTGGATGCCCCCGGGGATGCGGTAGTCGCCTGCCTCTGGCTCGTTCGGGGGTGGAGGAAGCACAGGCGCCAGCGGGGCTGGCTCCACGGCCCTCGCCACGCTGGGGGTCGGACTGGCCCGGCGCTCCCGACTCCTCCTGCGGGAGCTCCTACTCCGCAGTGATCGGTCTCTTGAGTGGTGTCGTTCGCTTCTCCTGCGGCGGGACGACCGTGACCGACGAGATGATGCCGTCATCGATTCGCCCTCCGTCCCTTCGGTTTCTCTTCGGCCCCTTTCACGATAAGGGGAGGAGGCGCGTGACCTCGCCTGACGGGAGTCGGAAAGCGTGAACCGACGCTCTGTGTTCGGTTTCTGGGTCCCGTGGTCATCGACCACGGCGGACCGCAAGTGCGGGGGACCCCCCGCCCATCGATGGATGTCGTCCAACGTGCCTCCGTTGGACGGCGCAGGGCCGACGAGCTGCTGTACCGTCGCGACCAGCGTCTGGAGGCTCGCATTGGTTTCCTGAGCCAGGGCGCGGAGCTGTCCCTGCGTGGCCAGTTCTGAGCCACCGGTCTCTTCGGTTGAGAGGGCGGGGTGGCCGCTGACGGGCGTGTCCTCGGGGTTGCCGTTCGATGTGCCATTCCCCTCCTCCGGGATGGGGGGCATGCGCTTCCTTCCATTGCTGGCTCATGCCATTGTTGGTGTGGTTTGCTTCTTCGTGGGACGGTTTTCGGATCCCACAGACGGCGCCAGATGTTTCAGAGTGTTTTCTCACTACAGGGCGTTGACCGTGGACAACCCGGTCAACGTGGTCAAGGGGCCCGCTTGGGTCCCTCGGGGGCTTCGAATCGGTGCAGATGGGACGAGGGGAAGCCTCGGCCCAGGTTGAGACGCCCGGCCTCGGTCGAACGAGCACGGCCTCGGAGGAAGGAAGACGAGGGGTAGCCTCGGTCGTCCAGCTAGAGGCACGGTCGGCGAAGGGCGAGGGGAAGCCTCGGACCCAGTTAAGACGCTCGGCCTCGGTAGGATGTGCTCGGCCTCGGCGGGCGGACGGTGAGGGTAAGCCTCACTCGTCCAGTTGACTGCGAGGCTGGAGAGGGGCGAGGGGAAGCCTCGGCCCGTTGATCAGCTGTCCACCTGCGTAGACGAGAACGCTCGTCAGGGGGCCGGACCTAGGTTCCGGCCAAATCCCCTCCGATGCCTAAGTCAGATAGAGATCTGAAAGAGGAGGCCCGGCGGAGACGGTTCGACTCGTGAGGAGATCAGAACGGCGTCTCACGGCGCGAGCGGGGGAGGAAGGAGATAAGATGGGGGAGCTAGGTCGTTGATGGAGTACCTTAGGTTTTAGATACCTGAGATGCGGTCCCGTTCTTCGTCGTCTTCCTAGCCCTTTTGTAGAGCTCCCAGCGTGATTGCCTCTGGCCCACGTCCCACGCCCGCCCTCGATCGTGCCCCCATCAATCCGCCCCCTCGCCGCCGCTCTCTTCGCCATGCCAGCACCTCCCCATTACCGCCATTTAGTGGTCGCGCGTCCGGGGGAGCGGTTTTCGCAGGAGTGGGCGAGTGACCAGCGGGTTATCGGGGCCGGGTCGGATCGACATTTGAGAAGATCCCTCGGATCGACATTTGAGAAGATCCCTTATAGGGCCTTTGTAGAATGGGCTTGAGGATGCAGATGGGCTCTCGACCAGTAGTCGGGCTCCTGGGCTCGTGTCTTTTGGGTCTCGGTCAAATAGGCGTAACACAGTGCAATAATCGTTATTTAGTTCAACATAAAAATATTAATTTCCTCCAAAATTTAGTTCTTCCCAGAGAAATTAGTTCCCCCTATTTTTTATTTAGTCACCCCAAGAATTTTTGTTCGCCCAAAAATTTATTTCCACATAGAGAATTTAGACCCCAAAATTTACTTCCCTTACAGAATTTGATTCCCCGAAAAAATTTTACTTCCACCCAAAATTTATTTCCCTTCAGATTTAGTTCCTACCAAAATTTTAAGTGTTCCCCTCAAAATTTTCACAAACTCTATTCCACAAAGAGAAATGTCAGGAGCATTCAAAATATTCATCCAAAAAATTTCAACTCATTTACAATCTCAGACCCAAAAGAAATTTGTAGCATTTTCACCCAAAAAATTACCGTCACTTTCAAAATATTCCCCCCAACAAATTTATTTTACCACATTCAAACTAAAAATTAGTTCCCCAAAGAATTTAGTTCTCCACAAACATTTTAGTTCACCCCAAAGTTTAGTTCTCTTTAGATTTAGTTTCTCCCAAAATTTAAAATTTTAGCTCCCTCCAGATTTAGTTTCACCCAGAATTGTAAATTAATTTTAGAACTTCCACCTTCCACTCAACTTCATGCTCTGAACAAGAAACATGGAGCATTGATTGCTTCTTCAGCTGGCTAACAGATGATATAAAAACAAATTAGAATTCTAAGAAGTCAAGGGTAGTTGTCTAATTCTAAACCACAACAAGTTAAACATAATTAGGCCATGTTAAAATAAGTAGAATTTGGTATGGAATTAGATTTATAAATGCCTTCATTTTTTGGGTTGCTGTCAGATACTGGCATAAAGAGCACTAAATATGACCTGATTGCAAACCAAGATTGGTTTCCTTTACAAAGATATGTCGAGCTGCTTACACATCAAAACCACATTAAGTATGAGAATCATACCATGGACCTTAGGTATATGTCGATGATTAAATCTACATTATGTACATTAAACCTCTCATATAAGAATTGTTGATAAATGAAGAACAGTCTCTAATACTGCCATCTGCCTTGTAAGCCTTCACTGCTATGCTCTATACTTTGATCACTTACGGTGATAATACCACACCGAGCATAGAAGTCCCACCATCAAAAGGGTGAAAACATAAGATTATTCAACTCTGGAACAAAGTTATGATTTCTTGCATACGCTGAGTCAATGACATGTTTTAAACTACAATGTCAAACACTTATAAAAGTCACATGTTGGCCTAAACTGTTTCCTGATGAGCTGAAACAAAGACATCAATAATCTGATCGGGGCAACTTTCACGAAAGAGACTATGCATATCTTATGGAACCACAAGCATTGATTACTTTCTATGAAGCAAAACCTCCAACAAAGGCTTTAAATGCATGAAGCTCTCACTTCCAGATTTGTACATTTCATTTCCCAGGTTCTCCAACAACGTAGAACCATAGAACCATTGATTACTTAATATGCCACAGTCATGTTATATCTTCATCTATTTGCTGTTAGGAACCATAAACCATTAAGCAACTGTACTCTAGCATGAGTTTATAATGTGGTAAGCATACTAAATAGGAATGAAAGATTTCTATTCATACACATCAAATAATCCATGAAATATATTGTAATTTGCAGCAAATCTATCAACAACAGAATATAAAAGTCAACATCAACACTGCAAAATAAAAACACTAAGAATTTGATCATCGTTGCAAACATTATCAAATACACAGAAATTATCTCTATCAATGTTTACATTCTTTAGTTTAGTTATTGCTCATGTCAAACACTAAACGAATGTAATAAACCAAACATTTTAGTAGATAACACATTATCACAATTATAATTCACTTTGCCGAAGAAATGTAAAGATATTCTCAACTACCATTTGGCATTTGCTTAATCAGTTCATTTTGAGGCCTCTACAGCGGTCATCACTTCTTGAGGTTAATTGTCACGCCCCGCTCACCCAAGTACTGGGGCGTAGCTGACGAGGTCGCCGTAGTATTCAGACTCAGGCTTCGAGCCCTCTTATCTAAATACTACTAGGCATTTTTTTGTGGTTGATTATGAAATAAATTAGCAGGCCACTGCAATAACACTGGAATAGTACACATAAAAAGAAAAGTGCTCCAACAGAAATAAAAACACAGTACTGAAAAGTAAATACATCAACACTGAAGTTACATTACATTACATAAGTCCATATACATACATACATACATCAGCTGTACAACGGGGGTACAAAAAGCGGGTACAACAAAAGAGAAACCCCCAGCCCAAAAGTACAAAAGTACACACCCGGTACAACGCACCCACTAGTCTAACCCCGGGTAATCTAACAGTACAAAGTCTCCTGAAGGCTCTACCTCGGTAGCACTGGCACTGACCTCTGGCTCCTGAACACCCGAAGACTGCTCGGGACTCGCACCTGTAAACCACGGGATGGGACACGTCAACGCGTGACCCAGTAGGAATTCCTAATCACCCTAGTAGAACCTAGTTTAGAACTGGTTTCCCTAACTAACTAACTAACTACAGGTGTCATGGCATCACATATTACGCAGAAATTAAAAACAGAGTATAAGTGCTGAAAGTAAACAACAGTGAACAGAACTGAAGTAACAAATGATTAAATTAAGTAAATTAAATTGTTGTTCTGTATTTGGAACCTGGATAAACCATAGGCTGCTAAGAGAGCGGACTTCACCCAGGGTGGGTGAAAAGTGGTACCACTCCAGCAACACGAGCACTGGAGGGGCCTCTCGTAACTCCGTACCCGACTGGACAAGGTACCGGAGTGAGAATCATCTCGGTTTTTCTGTGGGTCAAACGGAGAAAACCATCAATTACCAACCAGGTGCGTCACGAGCGCACCGGCGGCCTCTCTAACTCTAGTCAACTCCCCCTTCCGGGAGTGACGAAGCGAGTGAGAAATCATATCGTGTCCGCTTCTTAACACCTACAATTTACCCGTGTTTCCCCCAAACCCCGTGTCACCCTCCTCTGGGGAGGACTTAATCATGTTCCTTATATCAATTTCATGTGAGATAAAATAAAACACATGAGCAATTGGGGTAAAAGAACCACAACCAAGAATATACGAAAAGCAACATAAGAGAAATGTTTCCATAGTCAAATTACCCATTTCCTTCATGTTCTCCATCTTTCCACCTCTCTTTCCTTTCCACATTTCATATTCCACAACAAACCGATCATCTTATGTAACCACACAACTAGTGATTCAACAAGTATATGGTATAATGGCCAATTAGTTCAGGTAATAAAATACATAGGCATAAGAGAGGTAATATGAACATGTACCCATAGTACAACATCACCCAAACCATTTCAGGTTACTGGAAATGCACAATCAGTCAGATTGAAGGCCAGATTAAAGGCATTTATAGTTAGAATTTAGGAAAACTTAAAGCTGCAAAGTTGCAGGTATGACAGTTTTGCATCACCACACCAAATTTCAGAAAATAATATGACATGTGTGATTTATTGTGCTCAAATTAGTAAAAGATGGCAATTCTGCAGAAAAACAGAAACATTGCATCAACTTAATCAGTGATTTAATCCTATTTACAATCAGATCTGGGTAAAATAAAAAAACTTGGTATTGTGTATATTGAAGAGTAGTTGTCCAAAATGTCCTAAAACACATAATTTCATCAAGTTAAGAGGTGGTAATCACCATTTTAGTGCAAGATGTCAAAACTGCCAGAATTTCGACATGTTGCAGAAAAAGCTCCATTTCTCCTAGTTTACGAATTGAACATATATCATATCTTATATGATTTTAGGGTAGGATTTCGAGATCTACATGAATATATTTATTTCAGATTTTATTTTGATCTAGGTTGGGAGATATGCCTGTTTTAACAGAGGCTAAAACTGCTGGAAATTTCAGAATAGATTCATGAACACAAAAGATAAGTTTTTCCAAGCAAACAGGCATGCAAGTGAACTCCAAGGTGGAGATGGGTATCCTACTAAGTGGAGTTGAGATTCCTACTAACTCCACATATGAAACTCAACATAATTTTAACATCAAATTGTTACATTTACTAAATTAATGAGAAAACCAATCCTAAACCAAACTCTACTATGTGATTAGAGTTCCTACCTTGTAAAAAGTCCTCCAAATATGATCTTGGGCCCTTCTTAGTCCTTGATGACACTTAAGCCTCATTCTTCAAAGCTCCAATTTGATCTCCCAAAAAGTAGGATTTTTAGGCTATTTTGGCTAGTTCTTGGTGTTGAAATGTGAAGGGAAATTTGTGGGCTTTTTAGTGCTTGAAGAGGGATTATTTAGAAGGGTGTTTTAAGGAAGGAGATGAAACAAAATGAAAGAAAAGGGGCATGCACAATTTCGGCCAGAAATGGAAAGTGAGGGAGAGAGTGAAATGAGATTTTTTTTTTCTTTTCTTGGTTTTGTTTTTCATTGCCTAGATTTTAGGATTCCTTAAAACCCTCTCCTTCTTACACCTAATAAGCCATGTGTCTCATATTAATTAAAAACATGACACATAGCAAGTGTGTTGTCATGGTAAGAAAAATGTGGATTTTGAATTTTTAAGAAAATCAAAATACATGGAGAAATACTACATACACTCCAAATACATGTATTTTTCCAAATACTCTCCTTTACTAAATTCAAGAAATGAGTTTAAAATCTTTTAAAATAAATTCCTACATCAAATAATTAAAAGAAAAATATGGGCATACTCCCCAAAAATATACGGACGTATCTATGTCAAAAATAAATACGCGTATATAGAAATTAGGGTCATTACATCCTACCCCCCTTAAAATAAATTCCGTCCTCGGAATTTCAAATTAAGGGAGAAAAACTTTCTATACATCATATCATATACAAAAACAAAATTACATCAGATAAACAAGTGATGGTATTTCTCTTTCATCTCATCCTCAAGTTCCCAGGTAGACTCTCCTGGTGACTCTCGGTGCCACATAACCCTCACTAGATTGATCGACTTCTTCCTCAGCATCTTCTGTCTCCGGTCTAGAATGGCTACAAGTTGCTGATCATAAGTCAAGTCTGGTCGCACTTCGATCTCAGAGAAGTCAACGACATGATCAGGATTTCCAACACATCTCATGAGTTGCGATATATGAAACACATTATGCACTCCCTCAAGAGATGCTGGTAAGGCAATTCTGTAAGCCACTTCTTCCACATGAGCCAGAACTTCAAAAGGTCCGATATATCTTGGGCTCAACTTCCCACGTCTTCCGAAACGAATCAACCCTCGTGTCGGCGAGATCTTCAAGAATACCAACTCTCCTGGTTGAAATTCCAAGTGTCGCCTCTTTGCATCTGCCCAGTGCTTGTAACGGTCCTGAGCTATGCGAAGATTGTCTCTGACGACTCTCACAACATCTATGGTTTCAGCGACCATATCCGGCCCCAATAATTTGCGATCTCCAACATTATCCCAACTGAGAGGAGATCGGCACTTTCTTCCATACAAGGCTGCAAATGGTGCCATGCCTATGCTGGCTTGATAACTGTTATTGTAGGCGAACTGTACCAGATGTAGATGTTCGTCCCAAGAACCCTTGAAATCCAGCATGCACGCCCTCAGCATATCTTCTAGAATCTGAATTGTCCTCTCCGACTGACCGTCTGTCTGTGGATGGTATGCAGTGCTGAAATTCAGTTGAGTTCCCAAACTAGCCTGCAGACTTCTCCAAAAATGAGACGTAAACCTTGTGTCACGGTCGGAGACTATGCTTACAGGTACTCCGTGAAGCCTCACGATTTACTCCATATATCTCTTAGCAAGATGGTCTATTGACTGGCCAACTCGAAAAGGTATGAAGTGAGCTGATTTGGTCAATCGGTCAACGATTACCCAGATAGCATCATGTCCTCGAGAAGTGCGAGGTAAGCCAGTTACAAAATCCATCGTCACATGTTGCCACTTCCACTCTGGAATTGGAAGTGGCTGCAGAAGTCCTGTCGTTCTCTGATGCTCGGCCTTGACTTGCTGACATGTCATACATGAAGCTACACTTCTAGCCACACTACGCTTCATGCCGTGCCACCAAAAATGTTGTCGCAGATCACGATACATTTTGGTGCCTCCAGGATGGATAGAATAAGGTGAGCTATGAGCTTCCTTCAACAGTTCATCCCGAATGTCACCTGATGGCACACAGATCCTGCTCCCAAAACGTAGAGATCCATTTCTCGATTTGTGCGTGTCATCCTTGCGCAGGGGCCATGCTAATCTTCTTTGTAGCGTTCCAATTTTATCGGATGTCCCCGAAGAAGAAGCGAGTTGATAGAGGAATAACATGCAGATTGAATGAAATTGGGGCAAAAAAATACGTGCATGGCGAAATCATTTTGGCAGGGAGAAACCGTTTAATCAATTTGGACTCAATTGAAAACATTTTGAATACGGAAATACGAGCATGGCGAGATCGGGCCGTTACACAAGGGATTAAAACGAAACGTATGAGGAAGAACCATGTAAGAAAATTTAACATGGAGAAGGATTAGAAGGAACAAAGTCTGAAAAATCACTTAATAAAATAAAAAAGGCAAGTGAACTTGAAGATAAAATACGACGGATGGAAAGTGCGAATCGAGCAGTTAATAGCACAGGGTTGCAATAGATCCGGGGAGGGAAAAGGTCAGAGGAGGGAGAAGCGAGGGTGATAGAGGAATAACTTGAATGAAATTGGGGCAGAAAAAAAAATTTGGACCATTTTTCGATTTGTGCGTGTCATCCTTGCGCAGGGGCCATGCTAATCTTCTCTGTATCGTTCCAATTTTATCGGATGTCCCCGAAGAAGAAGCGACGTTGATAGAGGAATAACATGCAGATTGAATGAAATTGGGGCAAAAAAATACGTGCATGGAGAAATCATTTTGGCAGGGAGAAACCGTTTGATCAATTTGGACTCAATTGAAACCATTTTGAATACGGAAACACGAGCATGGCGAGATCAGGCCGTTACACAAGTGATTAAAACGAAACATATGAGAAAGAACCATGTTATATCATTTAACAGGGAGAAGGATTAAAAGGAACAAAGTCTGAAAAATCACTTAATAACAAGGGTATAAAATAAAAAAGGCAAGTGAAATTGGAGATAAAATACGACGGATGGAAAGTGCGAATCGACCAGTTAACAGCACAATGTTGCAATAAATTCGAAGGAGGGAAGGAGTCAGAGGAGGAAGGAGCGAGGGTGATAGAGGAATAGCTTGAAGATTGGAGGAAGTTGGGGCCAAATAAAAAAAAAATTTGGACCATTTCTCGATTTGTGCGTGTCATCCTTGCGCAGGGGCCATGCTAATCTTTTCTGTATCATTCCAATTTTATCGGATGTCCCGAGGGGACAGGTACAGTGGGGGCAGAGAACATATTTCAAGCGCTATAATCGTAACGTTTCCATGCGATGTGGGACAAAGAGGTAGAAGCGATTCCGCTTCTCTCTATTGGGTACCGTCTAAAATTGAGCAAAACATCAGCTTCCACGTTGGGCTGGGTGGGAGGATAAGGTCAAAATCTGAGACGAAGATTATGTAGTTAAGAATCTGGGGTAGGATTATGGATCACTGCCAAAAATTAATAACCTGTCATTCTCTAACCCCATTGATTTGTAGACGAAAATCATCTAGGCTTGTGACATGGGCATCGGCAGTGATTCGAAAAAGACATCCTTGCACTTATGATCTAATTAAGACGTGAGAGATTAATTTGCCTGAACTACTCTGCTAATCCTCGTGTTCCCACAAATCTAGCCAAATGAATTCAGGCGCACAACCAACAATGAGAAACATGCACGTTACAAGGAGCAATGCAAGATTTGATGTGCGCGCCCGTTCGAACTGGGTTCTGTCGCCCACATCCAGTGTAACGTATCCTTCCCAGGCGACCAGCCTCTTGGCCTCGTCGGCATTACCGAAATTCACTTCACACCCAACCACAGCACTTCTCTTTACATAAAACTCTGCAATTTTCCGCTTTCGATCGGTTGATTCCCAAGGTTTAGTCCCAGTGCAACTGAGACAAGTTCCACAAAAAATTATAAACAAGTTAATTCATTGCATTCTACGATTTGATTGGCGGCCACGAGTTGAGAATTACGGTTTCTTCAGCTCAGGAACACTTGCCCTTTGAATTACATACCTACCTTACAAAATTTAGACACTCAAAAAGCTTGGATTTTATTCGAAATTGACTTCGTCCATAAAAATTCCCCGTGCCGATCCATGACCTTGCTTGCTGTTCTCTTCTCGCTTGCGGGCATTTGCACCCGAATTCCTTCCGATCTTCGAGAAACATTAACCAGCCAACAGGCGCACGATCATGCAGCTTCAGCATAGATCATCCCAGCGGTTGGCACGGTCACGCCAACTCAGTACCGAACTTTACACGTCCGTGCCAAGTTGACGGAGATTCAACCTTACGTGCCATATTTTTTGTACCAGGATGGCACCCTCATGTCACTCAGCACAGTTACAGTTCATAGCTGTGCCGATACACATGATACGTTTTTGGGGCTATTTCGGAAGTCCAACCTATTAGGGGAACTCTCCGGGGCTTAACTACTCGTTTTGTTAAGTTAAACATTGACCTTTTTTTTCTACGTTTTTTACATTGCCACTTCTACGGCAACTCTCTTGTCTTTCGGGAGATACTTTGTGAAACTCTTTTTTGGATTGAAGATCGAAGACTCTCACGTTCTACCCCCTTTATCAATCAATATGTTACATCTTTCCTTTCTCTTTATTTTGATGACGATGTCTAATATTATTTGCCTCTTTGTTCTTGACATGAATTGTGTGTTAGATCTCTTGTCTCGGGTTGAGTTGAACCCTATCCTGGGTTAATTCGAATTGGTCTCTCTTTTCCCAATTTTATTGAATTATATGTTAGGTTTTGACAAGGTTGTGCCCATCGTCTATCTTGTTAATTGATTGCCTTTCAGTTTAAACCATCAACTAGAGTTGCATCTCATTGCGTTTTTATTTGATATGCTATTGATTGCGAGATCGTTTCCTACTCGTTTGAGATTATCAAAAAGAGTTGGACCTTGTCCTAGATAACCTTGTCAACGATTGAAGTTCTTCGACGAGGGTATGCGAGAACGGATATCGGGAATCTATTTATTGCCAGTCCTTAATGTGTTTATTCTATTTTGGTTGCCACGAGAGTACGTATCATCTCATGACAAACATGCACTTTACACTTCGAGCGAAGTTTCTAGGTATTGATTACGGAACATTAATCTCACCTATGCATTGTTTCGATAATTTGGCGTCGTGATCATATTTATATTCAATTCACGATAGCGAGGATGCTTAACTCTAGCATTTTCTCTCATTGATATTCTTCCTTATCACTATCCCATCACTTGATTGGAATTCGCGTAGCTAACTCATAACCTGAAATTGACTAGTACTTAATCATTAACCCTCCAGAGATCGTCCCATTTGTCCTACGATAACCCGTACACTTGCAGTAAGTTTATAGTCTCAACAAGTTTTTAGCACCGTTGCCGGGACGGTTAACGGATCGATATTAGCTTACTTTTACTATGCCTTTCTTTTTTTTTTCTTTACTTCTTTCTTTTGTCTATTCTTCTTGTTATACTGACAATCTCCTCCAAGTTCTTCATTTCCTTGTACGAGCAAGGGAACTCGGAGTTCAAAAGACTTAATCCCCTTTAATCCTCAGATCGAAGCCACATGCTAAGAGATTAAATGCTGATAGAAGAAGGAAGCCAAGTCAAGAAGCGATGGCAGGAGAAGGAGACACTACCAAGTCACTCATGTACTTTTCTATGCCGTACAATGGTCCTACATCAAGCATTGCTCGACCTGCAGTCCATGCTACAAATTTCGAGTTAAAGACCGGGCTTATATTGCTCTTCCAGCATGACCAATTTGGTAAGTTGCCCATAAAAAGCCCAAATGATCACCTCAACACTTTTCTGGAGAAGTACGATACGATCAAGATTAATTGCGTAACCAACGATGCTATTAGACTGAGATTGTTCCCATTCTCACTGAGGAACAAGGCTAAGGAGTGGATTAAGTTCAATGGCTGTAATGCCTTCACTTCATGGGACGCTCTATATAATGCCTTTCTCACCAAATTCTTTCCTCCTAGGGAAACTGTGAAGCTGCGGAATGAGATTGCATCCTTTACGCAGTTTGACCAAGAATCTTTATATGAAGATTTGGAGAGATACAAGAGCTTCGGAGGTAGTATCCACGTCATGGAGTTCTTGAATGGGTTCTTATTCAAACTTTCTATAACGGACTGAAGTAAGATGTCACGATATCTATTGATACTGCAGCTGGAGGTGTGACAATGACTAAGACTGCCGAAGCGGCTAAGGCATTGTTAGAAGAGATGGCCTCCAACAACTATCATTGGAGCAGCGAGAGGGCCATGCTCAAGAAGGGAGGTAAGCTGGATGTTGATGTGATGACACTGTTTTTTAGTAAATTTGATGCTATATTACAATAGATTGCTCAGATTAGACATGGAGCAAATATTTCTAGTCCACTAGTTGTGGCGAGTTGTGAAGTTTATGACATGCAGGGGGCACTTGTCCAGTGAATGTCAGTTCATCGCTCTACAAACGCAAGCGATAAATATTGAGCAAGATAATGCCTTATGCAACATCAACCAGAGACAACCAAATAACCCATATTCCATCACCTTCAATATAGGCTGGAATAATCGTCCCAACTTCTCATATCGAAACACAAACCCACAACAACCTTAACCATTCTCACAACAACCTCCACCCTACAACCAACCGTCTTGATTTCAAGCTAAGCATCAAGTGCATATGCCTCCACTATCACCACAAAAAGTCCATCCTGGAGACCATCATGTAAAACTTCTTAGTAACCCAAGTCCAAAAGATGACTTTTTCCACAACTCTATTCAAAAGATAAACTCTAGGTTCGACTCGGTTACCTCCCACGGTAAGATGATAGAAACCCAACTTGGTAAGCTTGCCCAACAGATGAGTCAGCTATCTAAATCTCGGGAGCAACTACTAGGCCAACCAGAACAGAATCCTAAGGGCCAGATCAATGTAGTTACGCTAAGGAGTGGGAAACAACTGCAGGAACCGGCTAGGAGAGCATCTATAGCTGTTGATGCAAAGAGAGTAGAAGTTCGGATTGAGATAAAGGCTTTAGCCATACTGGATGATTTCCGTGGAGGCGATAAAGCCGAGAAGAAAAGACAAAGAAGTACCTTCTGAACCTTCAAGAGTCTACATACCGCCAGTTCCATTCCCTCAGTGGTCAGCGACGTGAAATCTTGAACAGAAATATAGGAAATTCATGGAAATTCTGAAGCAACTTCATATCAACATCTCGTTCTTAGAGGCCATATCGAAATCCCTTTATAAGCAAAGTTTCTCATGGAATTCTTGTGTAACAAAAAGAATGCCATGGATTTATTATTTGAAGAGTGTTGCGCCATCCTGCGAAACAAGCTCCCTCAGAAGTTAGAAGATCTCCACAGTTTCTATATCTCGTGCTCGATTGGGAATGTATCTATTCAGAGAACATTGTGTGACCTTAGTGCCTATGTGAGTCTCATGCCGCTGTCTATCTCTAAGAAGCTCCATATGTTTAAAGCCAACATTGATATCATTCCAGTTGGCTGACCGATCCGTCAAATACCCCTTGGAATTTAGAGGATGTTCCTATCCAAGTTGGTAAACTAGTGATCCCATGAAATTTTGCCATGATAGATATGGTCGAGGACTCATAGATCCCAATTATCCTAGGAAGATGATTCCTAGCTACTGTTGATGCCATGATTGATGAGAAGAATGGCAAGCTTTCTCTGAATGTGGCTAATGATAAGGTGCAATTCGAGCTCCGCAAATCTATGGGGATTCCCCGGTAAGTGATGCTTTGTACATGATCGGTGATTGATATATAGTTTTCATCTTCATTTCATTCATGTTTTACTCCACACTGTCTCATTTCATGTGCCATTTTCTATCGCTTTTGTTCCTTTTTAGGCTTCTGGTCTAATTGGTGCTTTTTAAGTGAATAAGGAGGAGTTTGGAGCATTTTGGGCCTTTATATAGTAATTTTGTACATTGAGCTTATAACTTGAGGAATGGACTGGAGCTCTGTAGTCTAGGAGATGGAGCTGAAGCATTTGAGCTTTGGATTGAGCTTGTTGGAGTGACGTGAAGCTGGAGCCTTTTTCTGGAGCATCGAGATGAAAGCTGGCATTGTTTTGAGTCTGGAGTTTGGAGTGAACACGTGAGCCGTTTGAACACTTGAAGATGAAGAGCTAGAACCTGTCAAGAAAGCAAGCCAAAAAAACCAACCACACGGCTGTATGAAGTTCATTCATACGGCTGTATCATCTCAGGACGGTAGAGCTTCAAACCAACCATACGGCCGTATGAAGTTTAGTCATACGGCCATGTCACCTATCTTCAATCAAGCGACAGCAACATGCGGGACTTACACAGCCGTATGAATCCATTCCTACGGCCATGTCGCCTTCTCTCCCAGCCCAAGTCAAGCATCATTCTAGAATGACGCGGCCGCGTGGTTCAACCACGCGACCGTTTGAAAGCGGGTCAAGTGTGAGACCCGTTAGCTGCTAGGGTGGTAGTTAAACGCTGGAGCACCGTCATCAAGAGGGAGCCGAGCTTTAGGCTCGTTTTAGCCCGAGTTTACTGTTCTATTGCTTAATTAGGAGTAGTTTTAGTTTTAGATTAGTTTTATACATGATTTTGGATGTTTTTCCCTCAGATTTTGTAATGTATTGACAACCATATTATGCTATTTGGGAGATAAGTATTCCTTTCTTCTCTTTTTCTTTATATTGTTGCCGTTGTTTTGTTATTTTTTCTGTTCTTGTTTGTTGTTCTTGTTGTTATTGATGTTGTGTTGTGATTCTCAACTTTCCCATTCGTTTCTGTCATTGTCTTTCCCATCTCCATGTTACCTCTTTGTTTTATCCCCGAAATCCTTGTATCCCATCTAATTGATTAACGTAGATAGTATATAACCTCGAATCGAGCTAGTACTCGATCAAATCCACCTCCATGTGGACGACCCGTAACGCGCTACGACGACAGCCATGCGCTTGTGATTTACAAATATTAAAACCCATATCAAGTTATTGGCGTTGTTACCGGGGAGGTTGCGATTTGATTGATATTAGTTAGATTTGGGGTTCGCTAGACTATGTTTTATTCAAAAAAACTATAAAAATTTCAATAACCAAATTTTTTCCCGCCACCTGCATTCATTTAATTGCAATTCTCTTGTACCACTGACGCACTTGCCTTAGCTTCATTTTTTTTCAATTTTTAGGTGATATGCGGAGAATATGTGGATGCCGATGGATCCTACGTGGAGAGTTTCAGCGATTTATTCTCTCAAGATGCTCAATTTGAGGTTACAATCACGTTCCATAGGTTGCAGTGCTTTGTATTAGATGTGGGATGCAGAGGCATGTCTTTACCCATTGCCAAGACCATACATACCCCTACAACCCACGATCATATACCCACAACATATATCATGAACCCTTCTACCATAACCCACCACCACCACCACAAAAGTCCCATTTAGAGTTGCTTTTGGAAGAACAACTCCGAGACGAAGCTCAATGGCTTGAAACCCAAACCAATGCACAAGCCCAACTCCACGAACTTTCCCAAAGTGTGAACCAATTGGTCATGTCACAGGGGCAGTCACATTTGCATGGTAGGGATTCGACAGTTCTACAAACACCGTCGGGATGAGATAATCTAGATGGAGGAGCCACCTCCACCATCGAGACTTAGGCAAGGAAATACCATTCACCACGGGATAAGATCGCCATCTTCACCCAACTCACTGAAGAGACGCTTGGGCAAGCTTGGGGGAGATTCATCAGATTAGTGCATGGTTTGCCAAGGAATGGGATAAGCACGCATGAGCTCCTCCGCATATTCAATGGAGGATTGTATTTTGACCTACAGGAATCCATGGTGAAGATGAACGAAGGACGATTCTTTGATATGCCGCCTGAGAATGCGTGGGAGTATATAAAGATTGCAGCTGCATCTCAAGTATCAATGAAAGGTAACTCATACGATTCAAATTTGAAAATTATTGATATGAGCTTATTTTTCCATGCAGAAAACACCACCAAGGCCCACGTCCATCACCACACTCAAAACAATACATCTCCACTGGATGATGAACCATCCATTAGCTTATGGGTGGACACAATTTTCTTGGAGAGGTTGGTGGTGAGCAAGGACCATACCAGAGCGTCATCGGCCTAACAAAAGATAATGATATGGATGATGGGACCTTTGTACGAATTACGGGGAATGCCATTCTTCACTACTCCACTATTGAAGACGGGAGTGAGGTGTACTTGGGTGAAAGCAGGATCTCAGATATCGGAGAACCCAAGTCACTTTTTCCCTACGATAGAATCCCCCACTTCATACTATGCGAGATCATCGAGGAGATTGTGGAGGACCACATTGACGAGGAGGATGAGAGTGAGCACACTCCATCATCACCTCCATAGGACACTCCCACTCCACCAGAGTCATCACACCCACCAGAACTTGCCACTCCCATTCTGGGAAGTATCTTAAACTTCATTTCTGAATCATCCATTCCATTCCATGAATCTTTTGATTCAGATGCTATTGACCTAACATACCCCTCTCAGGATACAGATTTTCATTCAACAGAGGTGTGTTGGTCCATGGCTGCACCTGAGGAGTACGTGTACGGGATTAGCAAAGCGGTGATAGCGTCATCGTTAATGGATTGCAATCTATTTCCAGGGAGTTTTCGTCATCACGCTCAGTACATTTTATTACATTTTGACGATCATCTTTGGGATACATTCATATTGGGAAAAATTGCATCGCCATGGACTGATGCTCCCTTTATTTTGTAGGATAAAGGTGGACGTTCTCAAGAGAAGCTAGGGAGAACATTGCTAGGGTTCGTAGGTGTTTGTGGCGTCACGACATTGGCAGAGCAACAAAAGGAGCAATTTGAACAGCTGCCTGCTCCAAATAAAGTGCTGGATCCCCCTTTTGAAAACAGGTGTACTCAACCCAATAGTGTAGGAATTTTTACGTTTTTCTAGGATCCCAATAACTGTGCCCCCTCTCGTTAGCGAGATGAGCATAATTATTTTAGGATTATCTTATATTTACATAGTTTTTCTTTTCATTAAATATTAACTCTCTTCCTCGATTGGCATGCCCCAATAATTTTTGAAACCCTAGATCTCAAGCACATTAACCCCATCTATTCTATTGGCTCCTAATCCATAGCTTACTAGGTCTTAAGCTCAGATTTCTCAATTTCCTGAAGCCTACATCTAAGTTTGAGCTCAACACTTGGTTTTCTTTTTGAACTGTAGCTTAAAGGGGAGCAAGGGGCTTAAAAAGAGCAATGAAGGGAGGCAAAGCTCAAGTGAAGTAAGAAGAAGAGCTTGAGGAGAGCAGCTGGAAGCATGAGGCTGAAGGAGCAATGTGGGAAGAAGAAGAAGGCAAGAAGCCACCAAACCGATAACCACGCAGCCTTGTGGTTTTAAACCACAAGGCCATGTGAAACATACTTACCCATCATCTCCTAAAAACCAAAACGACACGGCCATTTGGAAAACTCCAAACGGCAGCGTATCTTTCTGTAACAATCAAGGAAATGAAGAGCCCTGTAGAGTGTTTTACACGGACGCGTCGACCTATCGACACGGCCGCGTCAAATTACCCCTAAGACCAACTTTTCACGACCGTTTGGATTTTTTCAAATGTCCGCGTCACAGAATTAGCAGCTCCTCTCTCTTAATTTAATTTTCCACGACCGTATGAATTATTTTCATACAGCTGTATCAATTTTTCCAACTTCTCCCCTCTATATAAAGTCTCTCATACTGTCGAGTCTTTACATTTCGACTCCGTTTCAAAAACTATCCGCTTCTTCTCGACTAAAACCCCCTTTCGACGACTTCATCTCCCCCAAACAGCCAGCAACTCTGCTCCTCTATCCCAAACATCACCTCCTCCTCCTCGATCACCCTCCACCATCATTCGATCAGCGCCAACTCCCTAACCCTCCCCTCCTTGCCCTAATTCCCATTGTAGAATAGCTCGACTGGTGCGGATGGATGCTAGGGCTAGAAACGAAGAAAATTAGCAACTCGTGGGGTTGAAACGAAGCAAAATTGCATGAATTCATAGCGATTGTTGGCAATGGTCCTTGGGTAGTCTCTTCCCCTCTCCTTCAATTTCGATTTTGCTCATTGATTGTGCTCATTCTGGGGTTTTGTTGTTGTTGTTATTGCCAAACTCCATTCTACACACACACACACACACACACACACACATCATCACCTTCATTTTCCACCTTGCACATCAACATTCACCTCCATACTGTAACGACCACTTTTCGTTGAACGTTGTTCGTGCACGTGCTTTTGGCCGTGCACGTGTTTATTTTAGACTTTATTTGATTGTGAACACTTTTGTGTGATATGCCGTTGCGAACGTCTCTGAGAGTAGTAAATAGTGGCACTATCTTGGAACGACACTTCTCGAGTCGTTTTTCCACAATTTAAACTTACTCGATGAGACGTGACGATCTTCACTTTTGACAGGAGACGTTTCTATTTTTAGTTTCTTCGTCCGACGTCGAATTTGAGATCCGTCTTCTTAGTTAGCTCACATTCGTCGTCACGATCACCACGATATTTATTTTATAATTTTTGGAGTTTATTTGACCACTTTTATATTTTTAACAAGTTTTATATTATTTTTAATAATTAATTTATAAACTATTTTCGGACAAATAAAATTTATTTGAGTTTTAAACGTTTTAAAGAATTTTTGAGGAAATTTCCAGCTCATTTGGACCAAGTCAAATCCTTGGGTGAGTTGGAGTAGTTGGATTTCAAATTTTGAATTATTTTAAACTTCTAATCCTATTAGATTTAGCCCTAGACCAAGTCAACCCATCTACACTATATAAACAACCCCTAGGAAGACCTATTTTCGTAAGAAATTAGCCCTAGCCTCTTCCAAAACCAAAATTGGACGTTGCGACGATTCGTCGCAACGTTGCGACGTTCAGCCCCCGCACCGACCGAAGAAATCTCGCCCGTTCCCCCGTTCCGACCGGTAGCCGCCCCCCCGCATCCAAGCCGCTCGCATCGCAGCTGCCCCGTTCGCCCGCTTCGACCGAGAGAAGCCCTTGGTCTGACCGAGGGCTTGGCTCGCATCCGCTCCGCATCCCCGCTCCGCACCGACCTGCCTTGTCGCCCCGCTCCGCACAGCGCCTGACCGATCGCCCCGCCCGCTGCGACTGACGATTGCAACGTTGCAACGTTGCAACGTTGCAACGTTGCAACGTCGCAGCCGCCCGCATCCAAGCGCACGACCGACCCTCCCGACCGGTCTGACCGAAGGATCTCCCCGCACCCGCACTGCTGCACACCCCCAAGTGCCGCACAGCCCCGTTCTCTCGCAGCGACCGATAGGATCTCCCGCATTGGCTGGGTACGACCGAGAGTCATTCGCCGCAACCCCGCATCCGTCGCACCACTTGCCTCCGTGTGCCCCCCAAGTTCTCCAGAGGTATTGTGGGTCCCCCAAAGGTCCCTAGGACTACTGTGGGCCCCACCTAGGTGCGTTCTCTTCGACGACTTGCCGCGTACGACGTCGTCGCACGTCGTAGCCCGTCGTCGCATGTGCGAGCTTTGGAATCTGGAATCGTCGCCCGGGTTGATTGCTCTGAAATTTCCAGCGAGGAATCTAATTGGAATCTGGACTTGGAGCGCGATCTTATTATTCCAACCCCCGGCGTCGCTACCCGACGCCGGTGTAGCTTTCGCGTCGTGTTGAGGTAACGTTTTGCACCCCTAGGACCCCCAACCAAATTGCATGCTAACCAAGACTAAAAATCAGTATTTTAAAGTATTTTAAATGTTTTAGCAATCACTAATCAAGATTAATAAAACGGATGTAGGCCGGTGGACTTGTGCACGTAGGAATCGTGACTTTGGACTCGTTGGACGGTGTTTTCTTGACGTGATAGTTGCAGGCAAGTGAAACTTGCCAACTCTTGTGTAGGGACATGTTTTTACGCCACTTCCTTGCTTTTAGCGTAAAAGAGACTAGTCAGTGAAATGATAGCTGGCTAGACGCCTACTTGATCTAGTTTGACAACGAAACTAGATCCGTCACCTAATTGATCTAGCTTGACAACGAAGCTAGATCCAACCCTTAAAACGTGTTGTTCATGCATACTAAACTGTCACGTTTACTTTCCTTACCTGTACGCCTTACTACTTGTCATGTCATGTCATCCATGCATTGAATGTCGCATTGGTAGCACACGCTACAATACTTGTACTTGTACTCCCTTGTCTGGCTAGGTGCACCCCTAGACCAACAAGATAAAACACTTCCTGGCTCGTGTTCCAGAAGCGAGCATTCCCGTTCGGGGGTAAGGCCCTGGCTCGACACACGTGGAGGGGTAGGGATAAACGTTCGCTTGAGCTTAGGAGTTGGCCCGCGCAGCCACTCTAGCCAAAAGACGGAATCTCTGTGCACGAGGTGCTTACTTTTCTTGTCTTGTACTTGTCTTGTGAATGTCATGCCATGCTCGTACTTTACTTTACTTTACCCTACTTGTTGCACTCATTACTTTAAACTGCCATGTCATTGCATCATGCTAGAACTGCTAAGTTGCTTTACTTTTACCTACTTTTCAGTTTCCTTGCACAAGTCTTCCAGACTTGCTAACATGTACCCCTTGCTCTTTTGGGTGTCACATGTTAGACCCTGAGCCAGAGACAGTTGTTGAGGACGAGTTGGTTGCTGACACTGAGCCTACGTTCGTCGGGGAGTTCGTGGACACCGGAGTCCAGTTTTAGAGACTGTTTACGTTGATGTTGCTTTAGGTTGCTGTTAGATGTCGGTGCTTACACCATTACTTTGTTTCTGTACTTTGTACTTTTGTTGGCCATGCTGGGCCTCTTTTAGACTCTCTTTCTTTTAGCCTGGTGGCTTTCCTGCGATGTTGGAATTTATTATTATGGATATTCTGAGATGTTTCTTTTGTCTCTTTTGTTATTATTATCTTTGTTTCGTTTCGCGTTGCAAGGACCTGCAGTTTAAATTTGATTGACGCTTATCGGACTTGCAGCTTTGTAGCTTCAAGTCTGAGCGGACCTTCTCACGCTTCGCCTCCACGTTTTTGGGAAGCGGGGCGTGACACATACCCTAGCACACACACTAACACTCACGTACATTGCATCACACATCACCACTGCATACACCTTCACTTCATTGCACATACTTCGCACACCCCACATTTCCTACTTCACATTGCATTTACACACACACCATTTCTCCCATACTCGCGGCAAATCATCATTCCCAAACACATTGCACATACACTCCATTACACATTCATTTCACATATTGCACAAACCCACAAACCCTAGCACATTTATATTCACATACCCCCACATCCACCCACACCACTTCACACATCATGCCACCATGCGTGAAACATGCACGCCCACCACCTCACGACTCCCAACTGGGGAGGTCTTCACGGCAGTGTACCTTAGACCAACCCTCCACATTTGCACAGCCTCCATCACCACCTCATGTGACCCCTCCACAGATAGACACTCTGGGGATCACTTTCGCCTCTGAGACCTAGATGGATCACTTTGCCACCCTCTCTCGACGGACCGTGCTCACTATGAAGTTCGTGAGCATTCCTGCTCTCGACACATTAGGAGCCACCGAGGGAGTTAGACGTCTGTATACCAACATAGGGTGGCAGGATTTCCTCGAGTTTAGAGCCCCGACCTATCATCGACTCCCACTTGAGTTTCTTAGCTCCCTGAAGGTCGAGGGTTCTAGCATAGAGTTCAATGCACACTTTCATTTAACGTCCTGAACTCTATTTTCCACTGGCCTGTCGCCATGGCAGATGCCATCCCCCACCGCAGCAGCACTCACCCATCTTCCTTTAGAGCCTCCCAATTTTAGGATTTGATTACTGGGTTGGGTACCTTCCCCCGCACGGCGGGAAAGGCATCTTGCATCATTCATCCCATCCCTATGCCTTGCCCACCGTATCCTAATGAGCACTCTATTTTGTAGGGAGGAGACTGGCACAGTTACACGACCTGAGCTCCTATTTCTGTGGGGCATGACACAGCCGATAGTCCTCCGTCCCACAGGGACTGGTGTAGTGATCAAGGTCCCAAAGAGGCTTTTCCATGCGGGCTCATGGTTGGCACATAGACTCCTGAAGATCGCCAAGCCCCCCATGGAATGGATTTGCTGTGACAATCTCATCACACTTATAGCCTGTCAGCCTCCCCTCTCCATTGATTTAGATGACTGCATTGACCCCATCTCTGGCCCTAACTCTTTGGATCTCTTAGTTTTAACTCATATGCATATGATCAAGGTGAACTTGAGATATCAGATCGTATGGCTTTATGGGCCAAAGTGCGCTCCATACACTACCTTGCCAAACCCATTGCACACATAGGTCACCGAGCTTACGCAGTGGATATTTCCACATGATCATATGTTTCATATCCCTACGCAGCCCCAGCAGCCTGAGCCATAGCCTCAGCCTCAGCCATTCACTTCCACCCCCACACACCACCACCATTCTCGTGACCACCGCGGAGCCCGTGTCCCCACAGATTCCACTTATCACAGATGGCTCCGGGCCGTCTGGTCCCCCTTCTCCTCTTGATGATCACACACATCTTCTTATTCTAGAGGATATGATTTGGGGATTCCAGGGCCGTATAGATACCTTTCGGGAGACGCATGCCCAGATCCTATCGTATGTCTCCGACATCCATCGACCTCTTTTTCCACCCCCTCCTCCACCACCACCACCCCTCACCTGAGGCTGGCACTTCTAGTTCTCTTCCACATTCCTCCGCACCCACTGAGCCTGCACCCTAGCTTCGTGCTAGCTTGGGGGAGACCGTTTCTATTTGTCACTACCACCACACATTTTCTATCCTCACACTTCATTGTTTATCTTGCATTGAGGACACTGCAGATTTTAGCTTGGGGGAGTAGTGTTGCACATTTACTTTTTATTTTTATTTTCAATTTCCACCTCCACTTTTGCATGCTTATATTTACATGTATATATCTTGTTTTCCTTTATTTTTGCTTTTATTTTCCATGCATCATGCATCATGTTTTATTTTCTTTTATTTTCCTTTTTATTGCATGCCCATACATCACGTTTCCCTTCCATTTATGCATACAAATTTTTTTTCAAAATCAAAAATCCAAAAATATTTGCATCGCATCATACATCTTGCATCATCCATGCATCATTTGTATATACTTGTTTCGAGGATTTTCTGAAATCGAGCCATATATGCGTGTTTTTCAAGTAGGATTTGATTTTCTATCTTTTGCGCTCGATTTCGTCGATATCGGTTTGACTATAAAACTAGAACAAGGTTTTAGTCCCAGATCCCATCTAATATGCCTGTTGTGATCAATCTTATATTCGCTAGGATAGGAATACACAAAACTGGCCTAGGCCTCCTAGAGATCTATTTTATGCATGAGCCACAGAATTAATAGTTGAGTATGATGGTTTATAAACCGTCGAGAATTGGATAACAACATATTAGCGAGTACTGAGGAGTGTCATCACCATGCTTATTCACGCTTTCCATTTCAAAAAAGAGAAGAAAAAAGGGAGAAAAGAAAAAGAAAGATGTGTATATATGAGAAAAAGAATAAAGCACACACCATTCCTCCAGCAAAGCTGAGTAACCGGATCCACACGATAGAAACCGTCGGGGCCTCACGTCAAAAGGTCTAGCTTAGGGGAGTGCATGAAAATAAGGATTATGGTTGGTTCGAGCTACTAGGTCTGAGGGGTCCTTCTTGGCCTAATGCCCTAACGTCGTCTGACCGGGGAGTCATCGACCCAATGCTCCTTATACGAACCAATTAAAATCCAAATAAAAAAATATAGAAAAGAAAAAGATTTGGAAGCATGAATAGATTGTTTTTAAATATACTTTTCATCTTCATTTCATTCATGTTTTACTCCACCCCTCCTCATTTCCCGTGCCATTTTCTATCACTTTTGTACCTTTTTACGCTTTTGGTCCCCCCGGTGCTTTTCAGGTGAATAGGGAGGAGTTTGGAGCATTTTGGGCTTTCATGGAGTAATTTTGTACATTGAGCTTATAACTGAGGAATGGACTGGAGCTCTGTGGTCTAGGAGATGGAGCTGAAGCATTTGAGCTTTGGATTGAGCTTGTTGGAGTGGTGTGAAGCTAGATCTTGACCACGATATTAAAACCAAATATTAAAACCCCTATCAATCGACATGTTAGAGAAATTGATTAATGAGAGAAATCTGGAAAGCACCTTTCTTGACTTACTCCAAAGGTGCCTCTCTGGTGATCTAGATCTTGACCACGATATGGAAGCCATGGTTTATATGAGAGCACATAATGAAATTCTGGCTATTTTTTTGACAATTTATCTCACTTGGAAGCTTTGCAGCTGGAGGCGGTGAAAAAGGAGAGTACTACGCCTCTTGAGGTAGAATTGAAACCCCTTCACCTCAACTTGAATCATGCTTTTTAGGTGAAAATTCTACTTAATCGGTTATTGTCAATGCTTCCCTCAATGATGCTCAGCTTGAAAGTCAGTTGGTTGTTATTCGAAAATATAGAAGTGTCTTGGGTATACCATTGATGATATCTGTGGATCAGCTTGACCTTTTCCATGCATAGGATTCTACTTGAGGATGGTCATGTCACTTCTATTGAACCCCAAAGGCGTCGTAATTCTAACATTAAAGTGGTAGTAAAAAAGGAGGGTTTGAAACTACTTGAGGTGGTATAATCTATCATATCTCTGATAGCACATGGGTTAACCTGATTCAAGTAGTTCCAAAGAAAGGTGGCTTGACCGTTGTAAAGAATGACAAGGATGAGTTGATCTCAACTAGAATGATCACCGAGTGGAGAATGTGCATTGGTTACATGAATTCAATCAAGCCACCCACAAGGACTACTTCTCCCTCCCCTTTATTGATCAAATGCTTGAAATATTGGCCAAGCACTCTTTCTTTTGTTACTTGGATGGATTCTCCGATTTCTGTCAAATCCATATCCATCCAAGTGATTAAGAGAAGACAATGTTTACATGCCCCTATGGTACCTTCGCATATCGACGAATGTCATTTGGATTATGTAATGCACTGGCCACCTATCAAAGAGGTATGCTGGCTATTTTATCTGACTTTATGGAGCACATTATGAAAGTGTTTATGGATGACTTCTCGGTCAATGGCACACACTTTGATGACTGCTTGAAATTTTGACAAAGGTGTTACATGATCGCGTCGGAGTGTACACCCGAAAAACGACTTGTAGTCTTACCGCAAGCACACGGTGTAGCAGCGAGCGGGTATCGAACTCAGGGAGGACAAATGACCGTGTCTTTTTCCAATCACCTAGCTATCAAGAGAATCAAGAATAGTTTTGGGTATAACAGTCGCAATCGTTCAAATGTCAAAACAAATATCAATATGATAAAGCGTCTATGGATAGGAAATCCCCACTACGAACCTTCTCTCATCATTGTGATTCATAAGTTTCATTGTTGCTAAGCTTGAATATAGGTGAACTAATCGCAACTTAATGTAGAACCAAGCTCACGCTCTCGTGCTATTGTCGGTCTATAGCAAACCTAGGACAGGGCCCACTCTTGTGCAAACCCTAGCCTAAGCCGCTAGCGTGAAGAACGACATCATTGTTCAATCGTATCTTGAGCCCACTCTCGTGCAAACTCGAGGTATGACCTAGGTTATGATAGTTCTTATCCGTCCAATCTCTTGCAAACGGATATTAGTATATAATCACAATTAAAAATCCTAGCTTTGGTCCAATCTCTTGCAAACCAAATCAAGAGAAATCCAATTGTCAATCTAAATCGAATATCTAGGCTTTCCTATCAATTAGTATCCAATCTCTTGCAAATCCCAATCGATATGAATTCCTAGCTATTCATAATCAATTGATCACAACCTAACCTTAATCAATTCTAGCAACAATTCTACAAATTTCATCACAATTTAGAGATAGGGTCCATAGCGTTCATCCCTATGCCCTAGGACGACGGCACTACTCACTAAGCATCATGAAAATCTCAGAAAAATCGATAATAATCACGGCATAATTCATTGCAAAAGAGAAATAATGCATAAAAATCAAGTTTTTAATAGAAATAGACAAACCAATGTGATTGCCGACGATCTCCAGCTGAGATTTCACAAAGAGTAGCCGTCAAAATCCTAAAAGAAAGTCTAAAAATTAATTGTTCAAAAGCTCTCTAAACTAGGGTAAAAATAGGGCTTAAATACCCTCTAAAATCGTCCAAAAAATCGTGCCCCAAACTGCCCCTGCGTAGCCCAGAAATCGCAACCCTAACAGCAGGCGGAGAGGGTCACTCGGGCGAGTGACCCTTGTCAGTCGGCCGAGTGACAAACCCTTAAAAAACAGTAACTTCGGGGGTTTCAGGGTCTGTCATTGGGGGGTGGCTCGGCCGAGTGGACTTCCTCATTCGGTCGAGTGAGCATTCATGCTTGGCCGAGTGGGCCTCCAAAGGATCTCTGAAAATTCCAGTAACTTCGGTCTTTTCTCTGGACGAATTCCCTGTACCACTTGGGCGAGTGAAGTTTCTCACTCGGCCGAGTGGGGTTTCTTTGTTCGGTCGAGTATACGCTGAAAACTTCGTGTGCGTATCCGTTCTGGTCAGCCGAGTGGGACTTCTTGCTTGGACGAGTGAGTGGTCTACTTGGCCGAGTGATGTGCTGCTGAGCTTATTCTTCTTCTTTTCTCCTCTTCGTCGCTCCTATTGACTTCAGTCTTCTTTCGCTCATCCTCTATCGTCGATAATTTCTCGAATGAGCCGTGGGTGACACCCCTAAGCACGTGAAAATCCCTTGATCTCAAATTCGCTCCAAATCGCTCCATATTTCCTGAAATACGACAAAAAACAAGAAATAGTGAAAAGCATCGCAATATTGTCGAATAATCGTGAAAAACGCGATATGGGCGATCAAAATGGCATGCAAACATGCAGAAAAAAGTTATAAAATATGGAGTGATCAAAATCCCCCAAGCTTACCTATTACTCGTCCTCGAGGAAGATAAGTAAAAGGCGAACCAGACGGGAAAATTAACAAAAATGAAAAATGGAAGAAATAGAAAGTAAGGAAAGAAAGCAAAGAAAGAGGTGCTAGATTATTTTCTCAGGACGTGGGTTTCGCTTACTCATATAGCATACGGTGAATATAATAAACACATGCCAAAGATTTTCATCTCGACATCATAGTCATATGGATGCATTCAAAATAGAAAACCCGAGAATATCAAAGCAATATGAAATATGAAATCGTTCTAGAATTAACATCGTCTGAAGCATCTAAAGCGGTATACAAAATCATAGACCACACACTTTTCAATTGAATGCTTTCTATTTGGAGTATAAGAGATATCACACATTATGGATCAATAAGAATAGAAAGGTATGGTTTTCATGAAATGCATGCTAAGTCTCAATTCCTGGATTTCGTAAAACTTTTAGTAATCTCACCGAGTATAGAAAATTACCTAGCTTCGGTTGTCATGCATAGTCAAGTAGTCACTCTCTCACACATCATTGGATCCTCTCCCCCAAGCTTATCTATAAGCGTGGTGGCATAAGTAAATCAATAAGTACATTCCCCATTTTTAGAGCTCCAATAAGAACAAAAACAAAAGAGGGAAGAAAGAGAGAGAGTATGAGATGGGATCATGTATAAGCTTCTTTTCTCTCTTTTTTTCTTTTCTTTTTCTCTTTTTTTCTCTCTTTTTTTCATAGCATGTATACATCTGAGATCCCAAATCAAAAGATAGAAAGATATTCACATATTATTATTTTTTTCTTTTTTTCTTTTTTTTTGATTTTGGGGTATTGTAGCATGGAATTTCAATAGCGGGGGAAATGCCAATAATAGAATTGCTAAAGGGAGATTCACCAATGAATACAAGTATAGAAATAATGCTCAAGATATGTGGAAAAAGAAATATATGTAACTCTCGGTTCACTCTATATGACGTGCACGACAACTTTCAGCAGAGTAATGTAATCTACTCAGTTTAATCTCAGAAAGTAAACTAATCCAGTTATAAGACCTAACATACATCCATCAGACCTGAAAGTGAGGCGTACAATTTTCATGCAATAAGAAGTGATATAAGAAAAGAAAGCAGTACTCCAGATGTAAGCAATCAATGTGTGAAGCTTGGTGTGTTTTCTACGAAGAGTATACAGTGAAAATCATCAGACTCAGCGAATAAAAGAATTTCATCCATATTCATTCATGAAAGTGCGGGTTACTATCTCAAATGCAAAGCAAGACATAGCATATGGTGTCTGAAATAAAAACTATGGCATGACAAAGTAATATGCATATATAGATAAGCTAACACCACGTCATCATCATCACAGAAAATTCATCTCTAGCAAAAAGATGAAAGAAATAAGGATAAAAAGGAAATGAAAACTACTACTGTACAATGCAGCACACTCAAGAAATCGAAAAAACGTGATGCATGATAATAAAGTAAAAAGTGGGCGAAAATAGGGGTAAAAACGAAGAAATGCAATAAAATAAAAATAAAGGCGACAAAAAATGAAAAGTGTGAGAACTCACTCCCCCAAGCTAAAGTACACAGTGTCCTCATTGTGTAAAGTGTGGCACACCGAGACACAAAATATGGGTGGGGTGGGTGAGGATGCATGCATGATGGAAAAGAAATGAAAGAAAATGATATGAGAATTCGGGTGATGCTTGCAGAGATCAAAATAGTGCAGATATGAGTGTTCTCAAAAAGTACTCCCTCTCTCCCAAATAGATATATACAGATAGGACCAAAATGTGAACAAAACAGTGCGTGGAGGAGGGGTGCAAAATCAGCAGGCGCACAAAAAGTATCCAGTGTATCGACATCAAAAATATGGAAGGCATCAAGTGTGTGCCTAAGGGGGTGGGGGTGCACCAGCACCGTCCTGTGGCGGAGGTGGTGGGCGAGGTGGACGCTGGGTGGGTGTGGGTGGCAGAGGTAGACGCGCAAGGATTTGGTTCAGGCAAGCTTGAATACTAGGAAGTATGGCGACGCGGGTCTGGACTGCACTGATGGTGGCGGAGAGAGCCCTAAAGTCTCCTCCGAGTCCACTAACTACCCCCTTAAGAGCACGAATACTCTGGACTAGGGTGTCGGGGGAAGGTGGAGCAAAGGGGCGAACAGGTCGAACATGTGAAGAACGGGGCTGTCTCACACGGCCGCCGTAAAGGATAGGTGCAGCTATGGGGTGGTGCTCGGGTGCTGTGCTAGCTAAGTGTCGCTCAGCCTCTGTGTGAGGCTGAGATGCAGGCAAGGTAGATGAGGAAGGAGCAGCAGCAGAAGCTGAAGCAAAAACAGACGACGAGGCAGGCAGAGAGGTCAGTGACACAGAAGTGGGGACAGACGTCACGATGCTCTCTGAGAAGACTGCGGCAGTGGAGACAGTGAGGTCGACGACTGGGGAGGACGTGAAGGGTACAGAAAATGACTCCCCAGAAGCCGAGAACAAAAGTGAGGATATGGTCTCTACTGCGGCAGTGAAGGAGATCTCTCCGCTCTCTAAAATGGTGGTGGGGCGCTCAGGGATCACAGCGGAAATGGGATCGACAGAAATGGGCACAATAGTGGTGGCGGTGGTGGACGAGGACTCAGCAAAAGTGCTCCCGACACTAACAGAAGTGTGGACAGAGGTGTCGGTAGGTGCAGACAGGTCAGGCACAGGCTGAGGGATCACGGGGTCCTGGGGTGGATGAGGGGCTCCTACGGAGCATCCTCGGGCTCTAGCACGTAAGCGACGGGGATAAGGAGATCCATCGCTAGAATCCAATCTCCGCCCGCGGGTCCTATATGAGTCCGAGCAGGGCTCGGAAGGATCATGTAATCCGACCGTGGAGCCACACCCAGTGCTGACGACCATGAGGACGCAGCATCCTCATCCGGGCCATAACGTCTATCGAGAGTGAAGTGGGGCCAGGTGGTCGAAGCAATTTAGCAGGTAGGTCGACGCCGGTTATAAGGGCCAAGAGGGTAATCAGACCGCCGCAACAAATAGGCATCTGAGAACCGACAGAAATAACTATGCGGTCGATGTACCAAGTGGCAATATCAATCTCGACGGCGGGGACCAGGACGTCACTACCCCCATCGAAGACCCTAGGCCGTGTCATCGTATAGAGCATGTTGAGCTCTGGCATAGACAGCATCCCGGGCTCGTACCTCGTAAGAAAAGTGGTCGCCATGAGGCGCTGTGCAATGCGGAGGTAGGGGTGGAGAATCACGGATGCCTTGGCCTTACTAGGGTCAAAGGCGAGTGGTGAACCCGTGATCCGTGTCCAGAAGGCGTGTGTGTCGAACGACGGGGGTGGTATGTGCGTGGGAGCGTAAGCGCGGTCAACGACGGGTACAGCGGGCCACTGGAAGAAAGCTCAAAGCATGTCGAGAGTGACCTCGCACTCTCGATCCATCAATCGAAATGAGCATCCTCCAGCGGTCCGAGAAATAGAGCTCAGGACCTCAAGTGTCAGGCAGATGTAGGTCTCCGCCGATACAGACAGAAAGTCACACCAACCCATGTTGTCGTACAACGTGAGTAGCCCCTCAAGTACCCCTAGGCGATCTAAGTCAGCTAGGTGAGTGAACCTGGAGAGTACAATCGAGCGGTGGGAGATACGCTCAAATCTGGCACGGTGTGCGTCATCTCTGAACGTAATCCCCATCGCATCGATAGCGGGCACCGGCTGTGCAGGTGGTGGAATGGGATCGGGCGGAGGCGGCTGTGTAGGTGGAGGTGGGCTAGGTGGTGGGGAGTCCGCCCTAGCGGAAGAGGAGCCAGGATCACCTGACTTCTTCCGCTTGGGAGTAGGCTCCCGAGTGCATGGCCTAAGGCGAGGTGGCATATGTGCCGCGAGACGTGCCCACCACCCGAAAAAATGTGAAGTGCTAGATGATGGAACGAGTATACCTGAGCACGACACGAGAGCAAAATCTGAAGTGTGCGAAGAGACGCCTCCTCCGCGAAGCTCCGAATGCATCCAAAAGCTCCCCAAAGCTCCCCCAAGCTATCCTGAAAAGCAAACAATAAAATCAGCGGTGTACGTCAACAAATATGGGGGGAGATGGGATACAATAGACATATATAGGAATTGATTTGAGTTTGGGACGCAAAGGGCATACGATATGGGAGAATGGAGGAGAAATACGGATTTGGAGTGAAATGGGGAGTGGCCGGCGGCTGGGAGGCGGCTCCGGCGGTGGGCAGCGGACGGCGATGAGCCGTCAGCTGGCGGCGGCGAGGGATCGGGTGAAGGCGCTGTCGATTCGGTTGAAGGGGGAAGGAGCGGCAGCCTGCTCAGCTTATATATGGAAGTTGCGACTCGGCCGAGTGAAGAGTTCACTCGGCCGAGTGGAGGAGGTTTCAAAAATATCTTCACAATTTACGACTCGACCGAGTGGTCTTTCTTACTCGGCCGAATGGACAAGTTCCATTCGACCGAGTGACATGGTCACTCAGCAATTTTTAGAGCGTGTAGGGTATCTGATTCACTCGGCCGAGTGACAAGTCACTCGCCCGAGTGGCAAATTATACTGTAAAACACAGAAAATAACAGAGAGTTGGTCAGAAGGATCTTCCCTGATCTTGCTCCACTCGGTCGAATGGAGTCTTTGCTCGGTCGAGTGACATATGTTACTCGGCCGAGTGGCACCCTGTTTTCTGCAACGGCTCTCTGTTTTCGCTCTATTCTCTGTTTTTCTTCCTTCCGTCAGTCCCTTCCTTCTCTTGGGGCCTGAGCGCGTTCCTGCAGCGCTCTCCCTTGCCTTGGCTCTCCTTCATATGAATGATCTCTCGTTCTCCATCTCCTGTCAACAAAAATAGAGCCCGTTGTCACGATTTTCATAGACGCTAGACTCTAAACACTAAGAAAAATCTAAGATAAAAATAAAAATCAACTAAAAATGATATAAAACCGTCGGGTTGCCTCCCGACAAGCACTCGTTTAAGGTCATGAGCTCGACCCCTTATGATTTTCATTTAGCGCGTGATATTGGGTGCATGTGAGATACGCCCATCAAACTTGCCGAGAAGGCCACTTGGATTTGGTTGTTGATGCTCGTGGCCTTTCCTCGGCGTCCCCTCATCATAGGTAGAGTTGGGGGATAAGTCCCCCAAGCTTGAGCTAGAATCAATCTTCTTCCTCACCGGTGACACCGATCTTCTATTCGGTGGAGCTTACATCGATTTGTTGGCTGTTGAGAGCTTGCAAAGCTCCCTTATCCTCGCGACATCAGTGTCATATTTATGATCGGCCATAGAGCTATCCGGAGGGTCCTCCAACTTTTCTTCAATGCTAGAAGTTTGGCCTTCTTCAAGGCCATCATCATGGAGAGCGCCAATGGAATGCGGAATGGCTTCATCGATTACCTCATCAAGGAGATCCGCATAATCCAACTCCTCTTGGTAGGGCATATGCTTCATGGCTTTGGGTATGTGGAGCTTAACCTCGATGTTGCCGACATTCAAGGATAATGTACATTCTCTTACGTCGACTATAACACCGGCGGTGGCTAGGAACGGGCGTCCAAGTATAAGTGAAGTGTCACCCTCCTCCTTAATGTTCATAATGACAAGTCGCAAGGCAAGTATATCCCTCCCAGAACTTGTAGCGAAATGTTCTCTGCGATCCCTACCAGCCTAGTAACCCGACCATCCGCTAGTTGTATTCTCATGTCGGTCGGCTTCAAGTCGGTCCCCGTATTCAATTTCCGGAACATGCTAAGGGGCATTAGGCTCACACTTGCTCCCAAGTCAACTAGGGCCTTTTGCAATGGGACTCCTCCAAGTGTGCATAGGATGCGAAAGCTTTCGGGATCCTTGAACTTCGCAGGCTCCTTTTCCCTCCGGGTGAACCAAGTTCCTTGTTCGTAAAGCATTATTTTCTCCTTCCTTTTCTTTCCCGATATTAAGTCCTTCAAGAACTTTGCATACGACGAGATCTCCACTATAGCATCCAAGAAAGGTATGTTGAGGCTTACTCCCCTCAAATATTCAAGGAACTTGGCGAGCCTCTTCTCTATTTTGGCTCTTGCCAACCGTTGTGGAAAGGGCACCGGCGGCATGTAGGTGCGCTCCTCACTAGGCTTCTTCATTTCAGAATTTCCAACTTCTTGCGGCTCTTTCGTACTCTCCTCTTCAATAGCCGGCTCTTTTTCATCCAAAATCTCTTCCACGGGCTCCTTGGTTTTGACCATGGTGGGAGTGGTATCCTTCCCGCCCCTAGTTGTGACTGCCACTACCGCATTTATGTGGCCGTTATTGCTCCGTGGATTGGGCTTCGGTTGAGCCGGCAATTGTTGAGTGTTTTTATTTAGCAACGCAAGTTGCTCTCCAAGTTGCGCAACGACGGTATTTAGCGAATCTTGTTGCGCCGTCAACCTAGCATTGATTTTTCTTTGCTCCACCATGAATTCCTCCACCCTAGCTTCATGATCTGATCGTGGTTGAGCTTGTGGTGGGTTTGGAGCTCTCCAACTTTGGTTATAACCGGGCGGCCTATACGGTCCCGCTTGTTGCCTAGGCAAGTAATTTTGTTGTTGTGGCCCCCTCGGTTGGTATTGAGGTTGTGGAGGTGGAGGCCTAGCTTGAGTTTGTTGCGGCGGCGGCGGGTTTAGAGCTCCTTCATTATTCGCATACGAAAATCCCGGATGATTCCTTGCGGCCGGGTTGGCCCAATAACCGGAGTTCCCCGCAACATATTGCACTTGTTCCAAGGCTGCCTCTCCATGCTCTCCTCCTACGAACATAGCTTGAGATTGGTCTTGCCAATCACTCATATTTCTCCCCGTCGTAGATGTGGAAGGAGCTCCATGCGGCTTGGTGATATACTTCTCCAATCTCTCCACTACCTTGTGGATAGAGTCGAACTTATTGGAAAGCTCTGCTACGGCCTTGGCCTCATATATGCTCGTTGGCTTCAATGAGGTAGAAGATTGCCCTCGCTCGTCGCCCCATTGCTGATTATTAGAGGCCATCTCCTCTAATAGGGCCGTAGCTTCATCCGGTGTTTTGGAAAGAATGGCTCCGTTAGCGGTTGCATCTATGATTTGCTTAGTGCCCAGTTGGAGTCCATTATAAAAGCTGTGAACTAGCTCCCATGCTTCTATGCTGTGATGGGGGCACTGATGCTGTAGATCCTTAAAGCGCTCCCATGCCTCGTATAGGGTCTCCTGTGGTCCTTGCTTAAAGGACATGCGTACGCTCCTAATCTTCACTGTCTTAGATGGCGGGTAGAATTTATCGACAAAAGCACTAGCCAGCTCATCCCAAGTAGTGAATATCCCTTCCGCCTGCGTCCTCAACCAATATAGAGCTTTGTCTCTGAGGGTGAAGTGGAAGAGTCTCAAACGGATAGCATCGACGGAAACACCCGACATTTGAAAGGTGGCGCACTTGGACAAGAATAGCTGTTGGTGATAATGTGGATTCTCATGGGAGTTCCCATGAAATGGGTCTTGTTGCATTAAGACCACTAATCCTGTCTTGAGCTCAAAATTCTTATCCGCCGCCAACTCCGGCATAGCGATGGAAGACGTAGTAGAGGGAGTCTTAGGCCGAAGCCTATCTCTGATGGATATAATCCTCGCCATACGTGCCGCTAGTTCTTCCGGTTTCTCTGGGTGTTTCATACAATTATCCTCTATATTGAGTCTCTTCTCGGCTCTGATCCTCCTCTCAGTACGCTCGATCTTCGGATCAAATATTATATCCTCTGGGTCCGTCGTCGATCTTGTGTACATGCAAAGAAAAACAGAGCTTCGATGGAATTGTTAGCACGATAGAGGAGTAAAATAAAAAATAATAAAACAAAAAGAAATAGCTAAGTAAGGAAAATAAAACACTGTCGCCTCCCTGGAAACGGCGCCAAAAACTTGATCGCGTCCGAGTGTACACCCGAAACACGACATATAGTCTTACCGCAAGCGCACGGTGTAGCGGCGAGCGGGGTATCGAACTCAGGGGGACAAATGACCGTGTCATTTTCCAATCACCTATATATCAAGAGAATCAAGAATAGTTTTGGGTATAACAGTCACAATCGTTCAAATGTCAAGAGAAATATCAATATGATAAAGCATCTAGGGATAGGAAATCCCCACTACGGACCTTCTCTCATCCTTGTGATTCATAAGTTTCATTGTTGCTAAGCTTGAATATAGGTGAACTAATCGCAACTTAATGTAGAACCAAGCTCACGCTCTCACGCTATTGCCGGTCTATAGCAAACCTAGGACAGGGCCCACTCTCGTGCAAACCCTAGCCTAAGCCACTAGCGTGAAGAACGACATCATTGTTCAATCGTATCTCGAGCCCACTCTCGTGCAAACTCGAGCTACGACCTAGGTTATGATAGTTCTTATCCGTCCAATCTCTTGCAAACGGATATTAGTATAGAATCACAATTAAAAATCCTAGCTTTGGTCCAATCTCTTGCAAACCAAATCTAGAGAAATCCAATTGTCAATCTAAATCGAATATCTAGGCCTTCCTATCAATTGGGATCTAATATCTTGCAAATCCCAATCGATATGAATTCTTAGCTATCCGTAATCAATTGATCACAACCTAACCTTAATCAATTCTAGCAATAATTCTACAAATTTCATCACAATTTAGAGATAGGGTCCATAGGGTTCATCCCTATGCCCTAGGACGACGGCACTACTCACTAAGCATCATGCAAATCTCAGAAAAATCGATAATAATCACGGCACAATTCATTGCAAAAGAGAAATAATGCATAAAAAATCAAGTTTTTAATAGAAATAGACAAACCAATGTAATTGCCGATGATCTCCAGCTGAGATTTTACAAAGAGTAGCCGTCAAAATCCTAAAAGAAAGTCTAAAAATTAATTGTTCAAAAGCTCTCTAAATTAGGGTAAAAACAGGGCTTAAATACCCTCTAAAATCGTCCAAAAAATCGTGCCCAAACTGCCCCTGCGCAGCCCAGAAATCGCAACCGTAACAGTAGGCGGAGAGGGTCACTCGGTCGAGTGACCGTTGTCACTTGGCCGAGTGACAAACCCTTAAAAACAGTAACTTTGGGGGTTTCAGGGTCTGTCATCGGGGGGTGGCTTGGCCGAGTGGACTTCCTCATTCGGCCGAGTGAGCATTCATGCTCGGCCGAGTGGGCCTCCAAAGGATCTCTGAAAATTCTAGTAACTTCGGCCTTTTCTCTGGACGAATTCCCTGTACCACTCAGGCGAGTGAAGTTTCTCACTCGGCCGAGTGGGTTTTCTTTGTTCGGCCGAGTATACGCTGAAAACTTCGTGTGCGTATCCGTTCTGGTCGCCCGAGTGGGACTTCTTGCTCGGCCGAGTGATGTGCTGCTGAGCTTATTCTTCTTCTTTTCTCCTCTTCGTCCCTCTTATTGACTTCCTTCTTCTTCCGCTCATCCTCTATCGCTGATAATTTCTCGAATGAGCCGTGGGTGACACTCCTAAGCGCGTGAAAATTCCTTGATCACAAATTCGCTCCAAATCGCGCCATATTTCCTGAAATACAACAAAAAACAAGAAATAGTGAAAAGCATCGCAATATTGTCGAATAATCGTGAAAAACGTGATATGGGCGATCAAAATGGCATGCAAACATGCAGAAAAAAGGTTAAATTATGGAGTGATCATTACATAAATGCCAAGAAGTCCATCTTATGCTAAACAGGGAGAAGTGGAATTTTATGTTTCAAAAAGGGGTTGTTTTAGGACACATTATCTCTGCTAGGGGTATCGAAGTTGCCAAAGCTAAGGTAGAGGTTATTGAGGGGATACCGGCCCCCACCAATGTGAAAGGAACAAGGAGTTTCCTTTGTCATGTAGGTTTTACCGTTGCTTTATCAAGGACTTCTCAAAAATTTCCCAACCCTCACTAAGCTCGTTGCCAAAGATACTACAGTTGTGTTTGCTGTTGCGTGTCCTGAAGCATTGAACGGGTTGAAGAAGGCACTTATCTCTGAACCCATCATCCAACCGCTGGATTGGACTCTTCTGTTCGAGTTAATGTTCAATGCTAGTGATCATGCGGTTGGCGCGGTACTAGGCCAAAGCAAGGATTGGAAGATGCATACCAGTTGGGGTCTTAATATTTATAACCGCAAGCATACGGCTGTCATCATAGCACTAACGGGTCGTCTGCAAGGAGGTTGTGTAATCGAGCACTAGCTCAATCCTAGGCCATTGCTAGCTACATAAGAGGGGTACGCAAAATATGGAGAATAGAATAGAATGAAAAGGCTCTAGGGCTAAGTATCACCCTAATGTGTGTTAAAAATGTGGACGAGTTCATTGCATGGCTATCGAATAGATCCTCGGGTAAGAATGTGTAACCTAAGGATGTCACCTACCCCCCACTTCTGTGATGCTATGATAGGATTGTCCCTAGTGTTAACACATGTCGGTCTTCGAGTTTCCATCCACCCCCACTTTTGTGATGCAATGATATGTCAATCCAATTATCACCTACACCCACTTCCATGATGCTATGATATGTCTACTCCCCCCGAGACGAAGCCTACTTCCACAGTGCATTGCCACATGACAGATGAATGAAGTTGACAATAATTCCTAACCCTCACACCATCCAAAAGCCAAGCAATTAACTCAATCCATACTCAATTCCACAAATAGGGGTCAACCATGCCCTATATGAAAATCTAGTCACAAATCATTACGAGATACAAAGATAAACATAAGATCAATAAGAAAACAAGTAGAAAACAGAGACAATCACATACATGTGGAAAGCAAATAAACAAAAGCAAGAAATACTCATCTCAATGGTTGCATACAAAATCCCCGCTAATCCATGCTATAATGCATGCATAATCCCCGCTAAAATCATATGAAAAATCAACTTATTAAAATCCCCCAAGCCGAACTCTTCCTTATCTTGAAGGAAAACAAAGAAAGAGATGAGAATGGGGGGATGCATGCATGGAACGAATGATATCAAGAATTTCACAACGACAAGCATATGTACAAGGGGAGTGAAAATATCCAGATTATGGAATTAATAAGCATGTCAATCCCTTATCAATCTATCAAGACATTGCCTAGAGTAATATTTTTAGTATAAATTAACATGCAATATACAGCACTATGATCATGCTCAAATCCTAAAACATTTCCACTATCCCGCATAGGCTATTAGAATGGGAATCAAAATTATGCAATGAACGAGAGAAGAGTTAGTATCGTATAATGGGTTATGAATCCATCTAGGAGGTAACACTCGTTACACGCCATCATTCCATAACTCGTGGGGTTTCTGGCTTCAGTATGTTCCATTTTCGTTATTCTTGGGTTCTTAGTTGGTTTGTGTAAGGAGCATTGGATCAATGACTCCCAGATCAGGCGACATTAGGGCATTGAGCCAAGAAGGAACCCTCAGATCTGAAGGGTTTTAGGGAACCATTAGGACACAAAAACTCTATTCCCATCCTAAGTCGGACAGAACATAGACAAACGAATTTGCAGCGGAAAAAAAAATTATGTCAATCTAATTAACATGTAGTTAAACAATTTTAACTTAGCCCTAAGGTACAAGACCATTAGCCAAGATCTATGCCGACTCGGGATGGATCTGACCATCCTAAGAAGGATCTAACCTACTGCGATTAAATTAAACTAATGCTTATAAAACACATACCCAGAATCTCAACCCTGGGGCATGCGAGATGTTCCGCACCATCTTCCAAGCTGCTCCCCATCCCATGCCGAGCCGCTCCTCGAACCGCTCCTCATCCCGAGGCGAGCAATCCTCGTGTTGCCGAGCCAACCACGTGCGAAAGAAAGTTTCACGCGAGTGAAAGCCTTCGCCAAGATTTCGGATCCGAATCCGAACTCCTTCGTGGCTTTGCTAGAGCCCTCAGGAGTAAGACAGAAATATAGGGAGATGGAGAATATTAATTTAAGCCTAGATCCAAGCGTGCTACAATATTTACGGGAGCCGCTCAGATCTGGAGCTTGGGACAAGTTTGGAGGAAGGGGGGAGGCCCATATTTATATAGGCGGCGGACTCTCCCCTTTTCTCCACAACCGATGTGAGACTAATAAATGAGAGTTAATAAAATCAAGTTAGTTTGCCTTTCACAATGGGCAAACTTCCGTGAATTTTAACTCATTCACCGTTGGACTTCATGATTGATACAACCTATCAATACGAAGGGCGTTCAACGGTGAACGCATAGGAAAAAATGGTGCGTCAATTGGAGTTCCTTTGACCCCTCAATCGTATGTCCAAAGTTAAGCCCAAAACCAGTTTTTCGTTCAAAACGGCCGTCAAAAAGAGAACGCAGAATCTAGGGTTCCGAACCCTGCTGTGGGGCCCACGGAGTGGGCCCCAACAGCCTGGCGCGTGCCAGCCTGCAAGGCACGTGCCTTGCATGCGCCCAGCGATGCGTGCCAGGCACACGCTGATGGATCCTGTACAAAACAGAGTTAGGATCGATAACATGAAGTTTAGACTTACGCTTGCGTACGCGGCACGGTAGTCTACGAACTTCGCCTTCGGATTCGCCACGACGGATCGAGTCTACTCACAAACGGAGTAAGGCTACTAATCCCACAATCTAAATCTCTATTTTAGATTAAGAACTTGGATGGAGGGAGAGGAAATATATTTGCAGAGCTTCGCTATGAAGAAGATGCATGCATGAATTTCATGCAAAATGTGTAAGGAAAATGGCTACCCTTGGGTCTTATTTATAGCCCCCAAGGTAGTTATTTTAGGGTAAGTTGTTCCTTTGGAACAACTTAATTAAGGTGTACCATGATACATGGCACATTATAAGCTTAAGTTGTACCATATGCATGGTACAACATAAGCTTAAGATATTCCCCCTTTATTAGCCATATGTCGCATGCACTTATGCATATATAATGCGACTTTCCCGCTCATACAGAGATCCTCTCCGCTAGGGAACAGATTCCCTTTGCACACGACTTCGTGTGCGCGACGTTCGAGGTCCGTATTCCCTCGTACATCCCCTACAAGGGTGTACAAACGTCTTCCATATCCAACATCTCCCACTCACACTTGAGGGGATTGTAAGAGAACGTTTTTCCCTTAGTTCTTTCATCTATCATACCGAGAAATAGACCGTGCGACCGTCATGCGCGTAGAGTCTGTTGTTGTGCACTTGTTAGAGATACACAACGACCTCGAAGGTGCAAAGTTGAGTAGTTCAACGCATGCTTTACCCTAGATTATTTCTTCACATTTTCTTGTACTTTATATTCAACAATTGAATCCCATCTGGATTACAATTGGCTGGCCAGCTTTGAATCATTAAAGTCCAAATGCGAATATGAAATCAATCTTCCTCTTCTTGCGAACCTTCTGATCTTGACTTGATTCGCTTTTCTAACGTGCCCCGCCGAGCCGAATTACCATAGCCCATTAGTAACACGCTAAGATAGCGATCATCTCGTCAAATCTAAAGGAACCAATTGGAGTCCTTGAGGGTAAGAGTTAAGACCCGTATGGCCTTTGAGTCTCACATAATAGCAAACACTATTGCTACTAACTCAGTGGTCGAAATGCATACGTGGTATGAACACGTATTACAACATCACTCCTTTCCCAGGGAGAGTATGTCTTATTGATGTTGTACGGATGAAAGATCAGACACCACAGTGCCTATCTTTTGAGTCCCCTTACTACTCAGGAAATATTCCCGGACTCTCATCCTGCATAAGACAGATAGGATTATAAAATCCAATGAGATCTTTTTATCCTTGTGATACAGATCTCAGATCTTTTGTAAGCATCCATATGATGCAGATCTTTCATTCGACTATCTTTGTTAAAGTCATGACTCTAAATCATTCGTCTAATGATTTTGACTTTAAACTAGTCTCATCGCTATCTTACCCATCTGATAAGATAAGGCGGTTGCTCATGTGAGAGAGCCAACCTTAATCTGTCCGACATACACACAATTCAGCTGAGATTTCAAAAATGTACACAAACATTTCTTAAGAAATTCATATGCAATGTTGGAAAAAGAACTTATTCTTTTATTAATTTTGATCATTTCTTAGACATGGGAATATATATTTGGTACAACTCAGCCCATACGCAATCCTTGAGATGATAAGTGTTTATAAAACACATTTCTGGGGATCGCTTTCGTAAGCTGATCCTCTATCGTCTCATGCGTAGATATGTACCTTATGTCTACCTTCTTGGTTTTATCATAGTCTTTTGCAAATCTGCAGTTCCTTTAAGATACTGCATTATCCTCTTAACCGCTTTCCAGTGTTCTTGCCCTGGGTTGGATTGGTAACAGCTTACCATTTCCAACAGCAAAACAGATGTCCGGTCTCGTACACACCATAGTGTACATAAGACTATCAACTGCACTGGAATATGGAACTTTTTCCATAATTTCCTTTTTTCTTTTGGTTCTTTGGACACGATTCCAGATATAAGTTATCGCATATGCTTATATGAATATCAATGGACTTGTAGTCCTGCATATTAAATCGTTCTAGAACCTTCTTTATATAAGTCTCCTGTGAAAGAGAAAGAAGTTTCTTCGAATGATTCCTTGAAATCTTAATTCCAAGGATATATGCGGCTTTTCCTATGCCTTTCATCTTAAATACTGATGAAAGCCAAGCCTTGATACTCATTACAAAGCCCTTGTCATTTCTGGCTATTAAAATGTTATCTACATATAGATACATGATAATATACTTGCTTTTAATCCTATTGATATATACTCAGTTATCTTCATCAAGCATGGAAAAAATCCATTTGATAAGACAACTTCTTGAAATCGTATATATCATTGCCTCGAGGATTATTTAAGACCATATATGGACTTACGAAGTTCACAAACCTTATGTTTGTTTCCTTCTTTTACAAACCCTGTTGGTTGTTCCATATAGATCTCCTCGTCCAATTCTCCATTGAGAAAGGCAGTCTTTACATCCATCTGATGTAATTCGAGGTATAAGCAAGTTACCATTGCGAATCAAGGTAAAACGCACAACAAGTGAGAAGTTTTCTTTGTAGTCTATCCCTTCCTGTTGAGTAAAACCTTTCGCGACAAGGCGAGCTTTATATCTAACTATAGAGCCATCAGCCTTATGCTTGATCTCGAGAACCCATTTGTTCCCAATTGCTCTATGTCCTCTGGGTGAGTTAACTAAGTCCCAGACTTGGTTAACTTTCATGGATTTCAATTCCTCCTTCATCGCTTCCATCCATTTGTCATTTGCAGGGCATGATTCGGCATATTTGAGATTCTTCAAGTCCTTGTTGACTTGAATTTAGATCAATTCTAATATCACTCCCACTTGAAATGTTGTTAGAATTGCTCCCACTTGGATCATTATTCCCGTATGGAATGGGATAATCGTCATTCGTATAATCCATTGGTGAAGGTTGAAAAGTATTTTCGTTTTCACCAAGAATTTCTCCCACTCGAATGAGGTAATCCTTTTTGATCATAAATCTCAAAATAGGGATAAGTCCTGACTTATCTCGCCCTGTCTTGGAAACTCGTTTTCCAAGAAAGTGACATCCCTCGACTCAAACTCAATTAGCACACCATTGTCTTCCTGACTAACAAAAAACATAACCTTTGGAGTTTTATGCGTATCGTTTAAAGATACATTTCCTTCTCCTTGGCCCAAGTTTGCCATACTTATGGGAGGAAATATGTGCGTTGAATGCACAAACTCAAGGTAAAATGTTTAAGTTAGGAGACCTTTGGTTCCACAACTCAGTGGAGCTAACTGATTTCGAGGGTACGCGGTTTAAAATGAAAACGGTTGTCAATAATGCATCACCCCAGAAGGTGATTGGCAAGTTAGCTTGCGCCATCATTGAACGGACCATTTTTCATTAAAGTCCTATACCTCCTTTCTGCAACACCAATTTGTTGAGGAGTATAAGGCATAGTTACCCGATGTACTATGCCTTTTTCATCACAAAGTTCCTTTAAACTTGTTGATTGATATTCACCGCCCCTATCGGTTCGCATGACCTTAATCTTGCGATCTAATTGATTCTCCACTAAACTCATATAGTTTTCAAAGCAGGTTTAGTGCTTTCACTTTTGTGGGATATCAAATAGATATGACCGAATCGGGTGAAATCATCAATTAAAAGTGATGAAATAGGACTTCCCGCGTCTTGTCTTGACATTCATCGGACCACATATGTCCGAATAGATAAGCGGTAATGGAACCTTGGCCCTTGTGCCGGTTCCAAACGGCTTGCGACAAGATTTCCTTTCAAGGCAATGTTCGCAGGTCGACATTTCAACCTTTGAAACATTGGATAGAAGGCCACGTTTGGCAAGTCTATCCATACGCGTTGGTCCAATATGACCAAGCCTTGAGTGCCAACAAATTATAGTAGACTCATTAGTCAAAGAATTTGTCATAAGGAAATGAGAAATCATACATTGTACTTATTACAATGAATCCTTTAAATACATAACCCAGAACCAATAAAGGAATTATTACAAAAATAGGTCCATAATACAAACATGAAGGAACCAACTATTAACCAAGACCCATTAAATTGACCACAGTATTAATATTCCTTTGAATATATGGAATGAAGAGAACATCATAAAGTAGGAGAATGTGGCCGTTGTCCAAGTCTAGCTTGCAATTCCCAACGCCTTTCTTTACAACACGTGTGTTGTTTCCTACATTGATCCACTTCATTCCTTGAGTATCCGGTGATACTCCACGAAGGACCGTCTGTCCTTTACTATGTGGTCGGTGACACCTCGTCACTTCCACTCGTACACGAACGAGCATAGTGATCGAGCTTGTTACACTTGAAGCACTTGATCCTTTTCAAGTCTTTCTTCTTGTGCCATTTCTTGTGCCCACCCTTATGTTTGGGTTCCTTGGTGGACTCAGGTTGCTCATTACGTTCATTAGAAGACTTCGAACGATCTTTACGTTTCTTTCCCCCGTGTGAGGAACTAGCAACCATGTGCACTTCTGCACTTGGCTTGGCAGCCGCAAGCCGCTCTTCCTCTAATTCGAGGTGCTTGGAAACATCGTTGAAGGTCTTGATGCTCTCATTATGAGTGAGATGCATCTTCATCTGATCACACCCATTTGGTAGGGAACGTATGACTGCTTGGATTTGTTGCTCATCCGTGAGCACATGACCTGCGTCCTTTAACTCTGATATAAGGTTCGCCATATGTCGCAGATGTTTCCCCATGGAATGATCTGGACGTTTCTTATATGTATCGAACTTTATAGTTAAGGCACGAAGTTTGGACACCGATGTGCCACCGAACTTCTCCTCTAGCTTGGACCATATGTCCATGGCTAGGTCATGTTCTCGGAAGATGCGCATTATGTCATCAGCCATGCTGCTTAATAACGTAATGCGCGCTATCTTATTCTTCCGAGACCAAGCATCAAAAGCTTCCTTGTCTTTTCGGTGTTGGGCCGTAGTGCCCAACTCGGGTTCAATCATTACGTTCTTTAGAGTTTCGAGCACTTCTTGCTCCTCTAAAACGTATTGTATCTTAATGGACCAAAGTTTGTAATTATCGCCGTTGAGTTTTTCACCTTTGTTTAACTCAGCGACGATATTCTTTGAAGCGGAAGACATTTTACTTTTAAAATGCTGCAAAAGACACAAAACCGAAGGTTCGATCAAAAAACATTGCATAAAAAATTCTTAAAATATAACTCCCACTTGAAATGATAATAGAATATCCCATTTGGATAGTTCTAAAATTCAAATCCCACTTGGAATTATATTATATTTGATAAGTTACTTTCGAAAAATATTGAAGGTGTTGTTCTAGAATCGAAAAGGTCTCTATGATTCCAATCACCATCTAGAACAACTTTCAATATTCCCCCATCACTTATCAAACAATAGTACTCTTATAGTACTAGCAGCGGAAAATAAGTATTTGATAAGTTACTTTCGAAAAATATTGAAGATGTTACTCTAGAATCGGAAAGGTCACTATGTTTCCAATCACCATCTAGAGTAACTTTCAATATTTCTCCCTCACTTTATCAAATGTTAGTACTCTTATAGTACTTAGCAGCGGAAAAGCGTTTTTGAAAACGTATTTTTCAAAACGAATATAAAATACATTGGCTAATCTCCGTAGAGTAGAGCACAACGTCATAAGTTCATTGGCTAATCTCCGTAGAGTAGAGCACAATGACATGGCTAATCTCGCATGAAGTAGAGCATTACGGCTAATCTTCAAGGAGTAGAGCACAATTTCATAAGTACATTGGCTAATCTCCGAAGAGTAGAGCACAATGACTTGGCTAATCTCGCATGAAGTAGAGCATTATGGCTAATCTTCAAGGAGTAGAGCCCAATGAAAACTTCATTAAAACGTTAGTCCCGTATGAACTATTCGGCACTGTAGTTAGCCCCGTATGGACTAATCTACACATTCGAGTTTGACCAAGGCCATTTGTTACCCCGTATGGGTCATCTGGCAAGTTTACAATCGACCCAGACCATTTGTCGGATTGGTCGACCAAAAACACAAAATTGGTCGACCAATTTTCGAATTCAACTTCTTCCCGGTCAGGGCCTCTGCCCTGACCCGGGCTTGGCCAAAGGCCGGCCAGGGCCTCTGCCCTGGCCGGCCAGGGGGCCTGGCCCCCTCGGCCAGGGCCGGCCAGGTCCTGGCCTCTGCCAGGGCCGGCCGGCCAGGCCCTGGCCACTGCCAGGGCCTACCGGCCAGGCCACTGGCCGGGGCCAGGGCTCCTGCCCTGGCCTCGGCCAGGCCCTGGCCTGAGGCCAGGGCGCCGGCCCTGGCCTGAGGCCAGGGCGCCGGCCCTGGCCTGAGGCCAGGGCGCCGGCCCTGGCCTGAGGCCAGGGCGCCGGCCCTGGCCATTGCCAGGGCCGGCCTGGCCCTGGCAGTGGCCAGGGCGCCGGCCCTGGCCTCTGCCAGGGCCGGCAGGCCGGCCAGGGCCGGCAGGCCCTTGGCCAAGGCCGGCCACTGCCGGCCCGGCCTTGGCCGGCCACTGCCGGCCCGGCCATGGCCGGTCATGGCTTGGCCATGGCCGGCCATGGTCAAGGCCTTTCGGCGTTGGCCGGCCATGGCCCCTTTGGCCATGGCCGGCCACCCCCTTTGAATGGGGTTGCCGCACTTTCTTCTCCCCCTTGATGGGGTGGTCGTCGGTGGTTATTGGCCGTAGCCAACCCCCTCCGCATGAGGAGAGGGGGTGCATGGCCTTCATGGCCCATTTGGCCATGGTGCACATGCACCAAATTTTCCTCTTACCCGATGGAAATAACTTCCATCATCTTCCTCGATGAAGCACCCGTTCGTCGAAGAAATTAGTTATCTCTTAATGGCCGTGTGCCAAAAATGAATAACGTACTACGTGAACGGTCGGTTCTTCCCGTCACGGAGAGTTCCTACCATATCCATAATGATAGGAGACCCTAACGTGAAAAGAACAACCGCTGCGTTCTCTCCGTCACGAAGCGTTCCTACTATATCCGTAATAGTAGGAGACCCATTCGTGAAAAAGACAACGACTCGTTCGTAGTTTCGACGGGGCGGTGGATTGACCGGGGCGAACCCATATGGCTCCGATACCAATGATGGATCCTGTACAAAACAGAGTTAGGATCGATAACATGAAGTTTAGACTTACGCTTGCGTACGCGGCACGGTAGTCTACGAACTTCGCCTTCGGATTCGCCACGACGGATCGAGTCTACTCACGAACGGAGTAAGGCTACTAATCCCACAATCTAAATCTCTATTTTAGATTAAGAACTTGGATGGAGGGAGAGGAAATATATTTGCAGAGCTTCGCTATGAAGAAGATGCATGCATGAATTTCATGCAAAATGTGTAAGGAAAATGGCTACCCTTGGGTCTTATTTATAGCCCCCAAGGTAGTTATTTTAGGGTAAGTTGTTCCTTTGGAACAACTTAATTAAGGTGTACCATGATACATGGCACATTATAAGCTTAAGTTGTACCATATGCATGGTACAACATAAGCTTAAGATATTCCCCCTTTATTAGCCATATGTCGCATGCACTTATGCATATATAATGCGACTTTCCCGCTCATACAGAGATCCTCTCCGCTAGGGAACAGATTCCCTTTGCACACGACTTCGTGTGCGCGACGTTCGAGGTCCGTATTCCCTCGTACATCCCCCACAAGGGTGTACAAACGTCTTCCATATCCAACACACGCCAGGGTGGCGCCTGCAGCGTTCAATGATGGCGCCCCTTAAAAGGGGCGCCAGACAAATCCCGGCCCTATGGGCCGGGCTGATAGTGTTTTTAAAAAAAACTTTTTTTTTGTTTGTTTCTCAAACAGCGAAAAAACACATGGGCCTGATTTATTTGGGCTTCTATTTAAACACTTTAAATAGACTTATTGGACTCGTTTGGACTCTGTTTTCGACGCGGGACGAACCCGTCTTACCGGTGAACTTTTCCTTGCGTTTATATCATTAAATATGGTCTTAAACTATTTAAGACACATTTAATCTCTTTTGCATCATATGGAAATTAGTCCCTATCTAAGCTTAAATTTTCATTTGCATGAAATATAAATGATCTGAGGGCATATCCCCCAACAACTTCCACTTGCACTCAGGATCATTTATCCAGAATACAGGAGATACTTTTGCAATATTTTATCCCTTGCATCAAATGCACATTCTCCCTAATGTTTCTACCTATTACTAGACAAAATTCGCACTCTGTGTGAGACCCTACAGCCTGACCCTTACAACAGGTTGGGCTCGAAGCCCTTTACAGCGGTGACCACGAGCAGTGGTTACCGTCTCTGCTTCAGGAATCATCATTATGTGGTTGACTCATTAACATGAGTATTGTCGGGACCACACTGACTGTTTCTGTGATGAATTCTGCAGTTATAGTCTCTTCGTCTAAACTATGTCATGTAGATCAAGTCTAGGGTACGGTCAAACTGTCAACCCCAATAACTTGACTCTGGTTAGTTTCTATCGATCTTTAGTCAACTAATGTTGGACTTCTTCCAACATACTCTGCGCAGAGATTTTACTAAAGACCGTACTAACTCTACGGCACTAACTCCCATTGACTGGGAGAGACGAATCCTCTCTTGGTCATTACTCTCCTCGTACGCTTCAAGTGACACCCAATCAAAGACCTTTCGATAGGCCTAGCATTGAAGCTAGGTCAGTGATCTAAGTGGCACCGTTCACGCACAGGTTCGTAAAATAACTTCAAGTCAAAAGACCAACTTGCCTATCATCACTAAGAGTTATCATTGACAAATTGGTCAATATAACCATATGATAACTCTTGTGGATCGTTCAGTGAACTCATTCTCTAATGAGCACCTTTGTCTCGTCTTCGACTTCGCCAAGTCGAACGATCATGAGATCATCGCCCCCGCTAAACGGTGAAGACTAAGACACTTATATCGATACGAATGAAATTTGTATATGAAAAGGGACAAGACATTTATATCGATACGAAGGTATATGCAGAAAATATTATAAACTTCTAATCTAAAAATCTCAACACCAGTTTTGATATTTTAAAACATAAATAATTTAAGTCGGCGAAGGAGCATGAAACCTTACATATATCAAAAGCGTTTCGAACAAATTTAAACTTAACGAGTACGACGAACCTATAATTGATATATACAAAAATTAGTTGAAGCCCATTCAGTTTGGAAAAATACCCCTAAAGGTATGTAAGACAAGCGGTTAAAAATAGATTTTTGTAGTTAGGAAAAAGGACGGTATATCGAACCATCAGGATAGTAATAAAGTTTAAAAATCAAAATGCGAAAGGTACATCGTTAGAAGAATAGTACAAGTTAGTAATTTTAAAATTACGACCAAAAGTCTTCAAAATTCAAGAACGACTTTTAACTCCATCGAAATTTAGGGAGACATATTTAAAGAAGTTTAGAACAAAATTTAAATTGAGTGAAACTTCGAATAAAGAAAGCATTCGAAAATACTTTTGGAAGAATCAAGATTTGCAACGGAAAACATTTGAAAGATCAAGGATAATTGTAACGAGGTGGTCATGTGAATTGAGGACAAGGGAAGTGGTTACGGAAACGTAATTTTCCAAAAATCTGTCGTCGGGAAAATGTTTAAACATAACTTGATTTGTTGAAAGCTGAAATCATCTGCGACTTGAAAAGTATATTAAGGGAGTGCGACGAGACATTCGAATAGCATAAATAAATAGAAAATTCATAAATCGAATTTGGAAAATAGAATTGCAGCTCAGAATTAAATCGATTTATGAAAAGAGACAAGGTATTCGAATAGGTATGAAAGGTATAGGCTGTAAAACATTATAAAACAGTAATCAAAATCTCGTCAAAACTTTCGAATTCCGGAAATTAATTTAAGTCAATGAAAGAGTACAAGATATAAGTATACATATAACAATTAAAATTCCATTTAGCTTGGAAAAGATTTTAAAGTATGTATGCTATGCGATTAAAATGGATCAAATAGTTAGAAAATGGTATATCGAATTATTTTTTTCCAAAATAGTATTGGAGTCTTTAAACCGAAATGCGAAAATATAGACAAGAAAATGGCTACAAGATAGCAATTATAATTTCAACCATTAGACTCCGAAATCTACAAGGAATTTTGACTCAATCGAAAAGTGAGAAATTCAAGTATATACGTAGCGGGTTTAAAACAAAATTTAAACTTAGCGAAAATCTTTTAATAAGGGGAAATCGAAATAATAACTTTGGAAAAATCAAGTTTTGCGAAAGAGGACATTTGAAAGTCAACGATTTTCGAAATGTGGTGATCACGTGAATCGAGGCAAGGAATTGGTCGGATGATCAAAACATAAATACGCCTAGGTTTACGACTTAGGAAAATCTACGGGAATCTCCTACGGTCATCCAGCTAAAGATTATGGGACTAAGCGCTAAGACTCCCTAAGGGCTAGACAGCGATGAAATGAGTTCAGCTTGGTCCGAAATCGATGAACTCAAGGGAGAGACCAAAGAATTCTAGAAGTCTATCACGGCCAGAGCTAGGCGGGAACCACTAAGGTAACTCTTAGGACAATCAAACAAATCACTAACATGGAGTCTAGCTAACAATCAAGGATTCCTAACTAGCAAGCACAGACGTCTATTTAAGTCTAGCTAGGGTCCTGATCTAATGGGTTCCTACTAAGCTAAGACAGATGCCCTAACACGTCTACCAGCTACCTAAGGCATAGGAACGCTAAAAACCCTAGACTCCGGGCTTATAAATTGGATGTTCTAATTTATTTAATGGACATTCTTTAATTATTATCGTTGTTCCGATGGTTCACATTTGCAAATGGACCTGCATGGGCCACCACTAAAACCTGTCACGCCCCGCTTCCCAAAAACGTGGAGGCGAGGCGTGAGAAGGTCCGCACAAACTTGAAGCTGTGAAACTCCAAGTCTGATAAGCGTATAAATTATCATATGGCAGGTCCTTGCAATGCAAACGAAACAACAATAATAATAAAGGAAAGAGACAAAAGAGAAATCTCTGAATATCCATTGAATGAATTACAATATCACAGAAAAGCCACCAGGCTCAAAAGGGAAAAGCTAAGGCCCAACATGGCCAACAGAGTATAACTTACATACAAAGGTGCCACGCACCAAAGACTAACAGCAAACCTAAAAAGGAAGTGAGCACGAGCGGTCTTCAAGACAGGCCCCTGGTGTCCACTCACCACCACAGCAAACATCAGCAACACCGTATCCCCTGCAACAAAGCTCTGGCTCTGGGTCTAACATGTGACACCCAAAAGAGAGAGGGGCACATGTCAGCAAGTCTGGAAAGACTTGTGCAAGGAAACTGGAAGTAACTAACAACCTAGCAATTATAATATTAAGCAATGACATGGCAGTTAAGTATGATGCAACAATTTAAAAGAGAGACAAGCATGCACGATGTAGCAAAAGCTACCAATTCACTAATCACTTATCATTTAACACTTATCACTTAGTGCATAGAGAGTCCACCTGCTGGCCAGCTCGTGGCTCAGTCCGCTTATCTCTATCACTAATAATAACACTTATCACTTTTTACTTAGTACTTATTACTTATCACTTAGTGCATAGAGAGTCCACCTGCTGGCCGGAGTGGCGGATCAGGCCAACTCGGCTCAGTCCGCTTATCTCTATCACTATCAATCACTTAAACACTAGAGAGTCCACTTGCTGGCCGGAAAGGCGGATCAGGCCAACTCGGGCTCAGTCCGCTTATCTCTTACCCCACCCACATGTGACGAGCGTTGGGGTTTCCAACTCATTATGCTCGCTTCTGGTCACGAGCCAGGAAAATAAGTGTGTGTTGACATTCGAGCGTTGGGGTTTCCAACTACAGGGCTCGCTTCTGGAACACGAGCCAGGAAACATGGGATTGTAGCGTGTGCTACGCAATCACGATAAATAATCACTATGCAATGCCATGAACAGATAATTGCGTACCGTTAATGGAATTTAAACGTGACAGGCAAAATGCAATGATATGAACATATTCGTGTACCGTTAATTTGAATTAAACATGGCAGTTAAGTATGCGTGAACAACAAGTTAAATGGGTTGGATTCTAGCTTCGTTGTCAAGCTAGATCATTTGAGGTGACGGATCTAGTTTCGTTGTCAAACTAGATCGAGTAGGCGTCTAGGCGACTATCATTTCACCGTCTAGTCTCTTTTACGCTAAAGCAGAGTAATGGCCTAAAACATGGCCTAAATCCTAAGTGGCAAGTTTCACTTGCCTAGCACCGGGGATGACGACCACTTCGTCACACGGATGCTAATCTACGGGGAAAACGCTGTTTTTTTGGGGGACCAATCAACATACAACAAGAAATTATATTAGGGTTTCATAAAAAAATATAAATAGGTTAAGAAAACAACGGGGAATCGATTTCTTACCAAGAGGAGACGGAAGAAACACTCCGGGGAACCCTAGGATCAGATCTGGAAAAGATTGGAGAAGTTTGGGGAAACTAGGGTTTTGGGGGATTTTGGGTTTTGATGAGATTTTGGGGAAGATGAGAGGTAGATGGAGTGGATGGATGGATTGGATGATGGATTTAGGGCTTGGAATGAAGGATTGGAGCTTGGAGGGAGATGGGGGCTTAGAGGGGAAGATTTTAGGGTTTTGGGTCGAGTGGAAGAAGATGAAATCGTTTGGGTTGGGTATAAATAGGCTAGGCTGGCGGCTGCCCAGAAATTAGGGTTTTAACACTGGTTAGTCGGTCAAAGAGCAACCACTGACCGACTAGTTTGTCAACTAGTCGGTTGGTCGACCAACGCAGACCGACTAAGTGCAAACAGTAACTCCTGAACGAAAATAGGATTTAGAGTTAGTCGGTCCATGAACAATTACTGACCGACTAGTTTAGCATCTAGTCGGTCGATGAACGTTCTTAGACCGACTAAGAGTAAACAGTAACTCCTGAGAAATTTAGAAAGCTAACTAGTCGGTCCAAGAAGGATTGCCGACCGACTGGATCGACATCTAGTCGGTCGGTGCCCCTTCTTATACCGGCTAATGAGCACCAAAAGTTCCGATACGGAGCGCGGGGCCCCGGGATCGATTCCTAAGACTCCTAGGCTTGATCTAATAGTAAGATACGACCGTTATGAAGCCCGTCACGAATGACATACTTCGAAATCGACGATCCTAAGGAAGAAACGAGAAAATACGACGAATCGATCGAAAATGAAAGCTATGGCGACGAAACCACACATCCAAGGAGAAAAATCCACCAAGCATATATTATAATATAAATAATCCAATTACACGAAAACCAGTCGTTACATCCTACCCACCTTAGAATAAAGTCCGTCCTCGGACTTTCTAACTATAGCTATATCTAGCCACCCTAGTAATTACCCTCAATCAATATCACATCATAACTTCAACCAAGTACTTTCATTTCGAGTGCTTATATATATATGCACTAGGAATCAAATATTACTACCACTACACACATATTTTCACGCACATAATACACTCATACTTACTATAGTCAATCAATTTCATACACGTATTTCAATCACATATACATAGTCAATATATATATTTATACAACAATAAACACTTATTACTTACTTAAAGAAATAACCAAGCCTCTCTTATTTGAAAATAATTTCACATTTATTTAGTCATTTAAATACATGCAAATATTTCACCATATTTTCACCTCACATATAGTCCTATAACTATATATTGGTATAGCCACCCACAATCGTGTGCGTAACACAACCAAGCACAAACAATTCAAACACCATACATACATCATCCATCACTATCCATCACCACATACAATTATACCAAGGTACATAGAGTATACCTACTCAAGCTTGAGTGAGACTCAAATCATAGCAGGACATTTACATACGTAACACAATAACCATACACATACCAATACCACTCCAAGGCATACACATCCACGTATCACGTATTTTCACACCACATCCATCCATTTATAATTACCATACTAACACATCAACTACATACAAGTTTAAGAGATGCAATAGTCGGGTATACCTCCTGATATACACGCATACGACATCTCATAAAACAAGTAGTACCAACCAAAATTATCATTCTGATATCATACGTATATCACATCATACTCAAGCAGAAAATTACCTACACACAACACACAAATGCCAACACCCATACCACTATATACACACCACGAAATCAACACTACGACGACATAACCACTTAACTAATGGGCCCACCAAACTATAATAAGGTTGACACAGGCAACGACAAGCTCTAAGGGCTAGACAAAAAGGAAGGAACTGAAATCACATGCGTAACGAATAGAAAGATCGAAAAGCATGAAAACGGTCGGTAAAACAAATTGTTTGAAAACGGGTTTGAGACGAATATACGTAATAAGAGGAAAAGCAGTTTATTGGCTTATATAAAATTATTATGAGGAAAAAGGAAATCATTTACTCGAACATCAAAACATAGGTCAGAAATGTTATGCGGCAGCAATCTAAAAATTTTGGAAAAGTTTTTAGATTCGAAGATTGAAATCAGATCAAGTATAGTGTGGAGAATTTAAGCGCATGCTAAAGGTTTTCCGAATCTTAAAGCTGAAGAGAAATCCCAAATAAACCATATCGAAAATACTTTTAGAGAAATCCGGATTTGCCAACAAAATTGATTTATACAAGATCTTAATGTACGAGCAAACGAACGTGGTACCGATATATAAAAATAATTGAAGTCATATCTCAGAAATTATCTTAGAAGTGTGTATGGTGAATGGAAAGATAACATCTTAGTAGTATGGGAAGAGAAAAGGATATTTAAACTCATCAAGTTAGTGTTAAAACTTTTAAACCGTTTTATGAAGGGTCTAAGTCAGGAATGATTTCGAAATGGTAATAAAAATTATTATTATTATTATTTTAATAAAAAAAATCTGAAATATGGAAAATGTTGAGCATAAAATCGATTTGCTAAAAGCCGAAGTCCAAAGGGGCTTGAAAAGGTTATTAAAAGTAAGCACAAAGTGTTTTCGAATAAAATTTTAATGGCACAAGTAAGAAAAGAAATTATGAATCGAGTTAGGAAAATAGAAATACGGTTCAGAATGAAATTTGTATATGAAAAGGGACAAGACATTTATATCGATACGAAGGTATATGCAGAAAATATTATAAACTTCTAATCTAAAAATCTCAACACCAGTTTTGATATTTTAAAACATAAATAATTTAAGTCGGCGAAGGAGCATGAAACCTTACATATATCAAAAGCGTTTCGAACAAATTTAAACTTAACGAGTACGACGAACCTATAATTGATATATACAAAAATTAGTTGAAGCCCATTCAGTTTGGAAAAATACCCCTAAAGGTATGTAAGACAAGCGGTTAAAAATAGATTTTTGTAGTTAGGAAAAAGGACGGTATATCGAACCATCAGGATAGTAATAAAGTTTAAAAATCAAAATGCGAAAGGTACATCGTTAGAAGAATAGTACAAGTTAGTAATTTTAAAATTACGACCAAAAGTCTTCAAAATTCAAGAACGACTTTTAACTCCATCGAAATTTAGGGAGACATATTTAAAGAAGTTTAGAACAAAATTTAAATTGAGTGAAACTTCGAATAAAGAAAGCATTCGAAAATACTTTTGGAAGAATCAAGATTTGCAACGGAAAACATTTGAAAGATCAAGGATAATTGTAACGAGGTGGTCATGTGAATTGAGGACAAGGGAAGTGGTTACGGAAACGTAATTTTCCAAAAATCTGTCGTCGGGAAAATGTTTAAACATAACTTGATTTGTTGAAAGCTGAAATCATCTGCGACTTGAAAAGTATATTAAGGGAGTGCGACGAGACATTCGAATAGCATAAATAAATAGAAAATTCATAAATCGAATTTGGAAAATAGAATTGCAGCTCAGAATTAAATCGATTTATGAAAAGAGACAAGGTATTCGAATAGGTATGAAAGGTATAGGCTGTAAAACATTATAAAACAGTAATCAAAATCTCGTCAAAACTTTCGAATTCCGGAAATTAATTTAAGTCAATGAAAGAGTACAAGATATAAGTATACATATAACAATTAAAATTCCATTTAGCTTGGAAAAGATTTTAAAGTATGTATGCTATGCGATTAAAATGGATCAAATAGTTAGAAAATGGTATATCGAATTATTTTTTTCCAAAATAGTATTGGAGTCTTTAAACCGAAATGCGAAAATATAGACAAGAAAATGGCTACAAGATAGCAATTATAATTTCAACCATTAGACTCCGAAATCTACAAGGAATTTTGACTCAATCGAAAAGTGAGAAATTCAAGTATATACGTAGCGGGTTTAAAACAAAATTTAAACTTAGCGAAAATCTTTTAATAAGGGGAAATCGAAATAATAACTTTGGAAAAATCAAGTTTTGCGAAAGAGGACATTTGAAAGTCAACGATTTTCGAAATGTGGTGATCACGTGAATCGAGGCAAGGAATTGGTCGGATGATCAAAACATAAATACGCCTAGGTTTACGACTTAGGAAAATCTACGGGAATCTCCTACGGTCATCCAGCTAAAGATTATGGGACTAAGCGCTAAGACTCCCTAAGGGCTAGACAGCGATGAAATGAGTTCAGCTTGGTCCGAAATCGATGAACTCAAGGGAGAGACCAAAGAATTCTAGAAGTCTATCACGGCCAGAGCTAGGCGGGAACCACTAAGGTAACTCTTAGGACAATCAAACAAATCACTAACATGGAGTCTAGCTAACAATCAAGGATTCCTAACTAGCAAGCACAGACGTCTATTTAAGTCTAGCTAGGGTCCTGATCTAATGGGTTCCTACTAAGCTAAGACAGATGCCCTAACACGTCTACCAGCTACCTAAGGCATAGGAACGCTAAAAACCCTAGACTCCGGGCTTATAAATTGGATGTTCTAATTTATTTAATGGACATTCTTTAATTATTATCGTTGTTCCGATGGTTCACATTTGCAAATGGACCTGCATGGGCCACCACTAAAACCTGTCACGCCCCGCTTCCCAAAAACGTGGAGGCGAGGCGTGAGAAGGTCCGCACAAACTTGAAGCTGTGAAACTCCAAGTCTGATAAGCGTATAAATTATCATATGGCAGGTCCTTGCAATGCAAACGAAACAACAATAATAATAAAGGAAAGAGACAAAAGAGAAATCTCTGAATATCCATTGAATGAATTACAATATCACAGAAAAGCCACCAGGCTCAAAAGGGAAAAGCTAAGGCCCAACATGGCCAACAGAGTATAACTTACATACAAAGGTGCCACGCACCAAAGACTAACAGCAAACCTAAAAAGGAAGTGAGCACGAGCGGTCTTCAAGACAGGCCCCTGGTGTCCACTCACCACCACAGCAAACATCAGCAACACCGTATCCCCTGCAACAAAGCTCTGGCTCTGGGTCTAACATGTGACACCCAAAAGAGAGAGGGGCACATGTCAGCAAGTCTGGAAAGACTTGTGCAAGGAAACTGGAAGTAACTAACAACCTAGCAATTATAATATTAAGCAATGACATGGCAGTTAAGTATGATGCAACAATTTAAAAGAGAGACAAGCATGCACGATGTAGCAAAAGCTACCAATTCACTAATCACTTATCATTTAACACTTATCACTTAGTGCATAGAGAGTCCACCTGCTGGCCAGCTCGTGGCTCAGTCCGCTTATCTCTATCACTAATAATAACACTTATCACTTTTTACTTAGTACTTATTACTTATCACTTAGTGCATAGAGAGTCCACCTGCTGGCCGGAGTGGCGGATCAGGCCAACTCGGCTCAGTCCGCTTATCTCTATCACTATCAATCACTTAAACACTAGAGAGTCCACTTGCTGGCCGGAAAGGCGGATCAGGCCAACTCGGGCTCAGTCCGCTTATCTCTTACCCCACCCACATGTGACGAGCGTTGGGGTTTCCAACTCATTATGCTCGCTTCTGGTCACGAGCCAGGAAAATAAGTGTGTGTTGACATTCGAGCGTTGGGGTTTCCAACTACAGGGCTCGCTTCTGGAACACGAGCCAGGAAACATGGGATTGTAGCGTGTGCTACGCAATCACGATAAATAATCACTATGCAATGCCATGAACAGATAATTGCGTACCGTTAATGGAATTTAAACGTGACAGGCAAAATGCAATGATATGAACATATTCGTGTACCGTTAATTTGAATTAAACATGGCAGTTAAGTATGCGTGAACAACAAGTTAAATGGGTTGGATTCTAGCTTCGTTGTCAAGCTAGATCATTTGAGGTGACGGATCTAGTTTCGTTGTCAAACTAGATCGAGTAGGCGTCTAGGCGACTATCATTTCACCGTCTAGTCTCTTTTACGCTAAAGCAGAGTAATGGCCTAAAACATGGCCTAAATCCTAAGTGGCAAGTTTCACTTGCCTAGCACCGGGGATGACGACCACTTCGTCACACGGATGCTAATCTACGGGGAAAACGCTGTTTTTTTGGGGGACCAATCAACATACAACAAGAAATTATATTAGGGTTTCATAAAAAAATATAAATAGGTTAAGAAAACAACGGGGAATCGATTTCTTACCAAGAGGAGACGGAAGAAACACTCCGGGGAACCCTAGGATCAGATCTGGAAAAGATTGGAGAAGTTTGGGGAAACTAGGGTTTTGGGGGATTTTGGGTTTTGATGAGATTTTGGGGAAGATGAGAGGTAGATGGAGTGGATGGATGGATTGGATGATGGATTTAGGGCTTGGAATGAAGGATTGGAGCTTGGAGGGAGATGGGGGCTTAGAGGGGAAGATTTTAGGGTTTTGGGTCGAGTGGAAGAAGATGAAATCGTTTGGGTTGGGTATAAATAGGCTAGGCTGGCGGCTGCCCAGAAATTAGGGTTTTAACACTGGTTAGTCGGTCAAAGAGCAACCACTGACCGACTAGTTTGTCAACTAGTCGGTTGGTCGACCAACGCAGACCGACTAAGTGCAAACAGTAACTCCTGAACGAAAATAGGATTTAGAGTTAGTCGGTCCATGAACAATTACTGACCGACTAGTTTAGCATCTAGTCGGTCGATGAACGTTCTTAGACCGACTAAGAGTAAACAGTAACTCCTGAGAAATTTAGAAAGCTAACTAGTCGGTCCAAGAAGGATTGCCGACCGACTGGATCGACATCTAGTCGGTCGGTGCCCCTTCTTATACCGGCTAATGAGCACCAAAAGTTCCGATACGGAGCGCGGGGCCCCGGGATCGATTCCTAAGACTCCTAGGCTTGATCTAATAGTAAGATACGACCGTTATGAAGCCCGTCACGAATGACATACTTCGAAATCGACGATCCTAAGGAAGAAACGAGAAAATACGACGAATCGATCGAAAATGAAAGCTATGGCGACGAAACCACACATCCAAGGAGAAAAATCCACCAAGCATATATTATAATATAAATAATCCAATTACACGAAAACCAGTCGTTACATCCTACCCACCTTAGAATAAAGTCCGTCCTCGGACTTTCTAACTATAGCTATATCTAGCCACCCTAGTAATTACCCTCAATCAATATCACATCATAACTTCAACCAAGTACTTTCATTTCGAGTGCTTATATATATATGCACTAGGAATCAAATATTACTACCACTACACACATATTTTCACGCACATAATACACTCATACTTACTATAGTCAATCAATTTCATACACGTATTTCAATCACATATACATAGTCAATATATATATTTATACAACAATAAACACTTATTACTTACTTAAAGAAATAACCAAGCCTCTCTTATTTGAAAATAATTTCACATTTATTTAGTCATTTAAATACATGCAAATATTTCACCATATTTTCACCTCACATATAGTCCTATAACTATATATTGGTATAGCCACCCACAATCGTGTGCGTAACACAACCAAGCACAAACAATTCAAACACCATACATACATCATCCATCACTATCCATCACCACATACAATTATACCAAGGTACATAGAGTATACCTACTCAAGCTTGAGTGAGACTCAAATCATAGCAGGACATTTACATACGTAACACAATAACCATACACATACCAATACCACTCCAAGGCATACACATCCACGTATCACGTATTTTCACACCACATCCATCCATTTATAATTACCATACTAACACATCAACTACATACAAGTTTAAGAGATGCAATAGTCGGGTATACCTCCTGATATACACGCATACGACATCTCATAAAACAAGTAGTACCAACCAAAATTATCATTCTGATATCATACGTATATCACATCATACTCAAGCAGAAAATTACCTACACACAACACACAAATGCCAACACCCATACCACTATATACACACCACGAAATCAACACTACGACGACATAACCACTTAACTAATGGGCCCACCAAACTATAATAAGGTTGACACAGGCAACGACAAGCTCTAAGGGCTAGACAAAAAGGAAGGAACTGAAATCACATGCGTAACGAATAGAAAGATCGAAAAGCATGAAAACGGTCGGTAAAACAAATTGTTTGAAAACGGGTTTGAGACGAATATACGTAATAAGAGGAAAAGCAGTTTATTGGCTTATATAAAATTATTATGAGGAAAAAGGAAATCATTTACTCGAACATCAAAACATAGGTCAGAAATGTTATGCGGCAGCAATCTAAAAATTTTGGAAAAGTTTTTAGATTCGAAGATTGAAATCAGATCAAGTATAGTGTGGAGAATTTAAGCGCATGCTAAAGGTTTTCCGAATCTTAAAGCTGAAGAGAAATCCCAAATAAACCATATCGAAAATACTTTTAGAGAAATCCGGATTTGCCAACAAAATTGATTTATACAAGATCTTAATGTACGAGCAAACGAACGTGGTACCGATATATAAAAATAATTGAAGTCATATCTCAGAAATTATCTTAGAAGTGTGTATGGTGAATGGAAAGATAACATCTTAGTAGTATGGGAAGAGAAAAGGATATTTAAACTCATCAAGTTAGTGTTAAAACTTTTAAATCGTTTTATGAAGGGTCTAAGTCAGGAATGATTTCGAAATGGTAATAAAAATTATTATTATTATTATTTTAATAAAAAAAATCTGAAATATGGAAAATGTTGAGCATAAAATCGATTTGCTAAAAGCCGAAGTCCAAAGGGGCTTGAAAAGGTTATTAAAAGTAAGCACAAAGTGTTTTCGAATAAAATTTTAATGGCACAAGTAAGAAAAGAAATTATGAATCGAGTTAGGAAAATAGAAATACGGTTCAGAATGAAATTTGTATATGAAAAGGGACAAGACATTTATATCGATACGAAGGTATATGCAGAAAATATTATAAACTTCTAATCTAAAAATCTCAACACCAGTTTTGATATTTTAAAACATAAATAATTTAAGTCGGCGAAGGAGCATGAAACCTTACATATATCAAAAGCGTTTCGAACAAATTTAAACTTAACGAGTACGACGAACCTATAATTGATATATACAAAAATTAGTTGAAGCCCATTCAGTTTGGAAAAATACCCCTAAAGGTATGTAAGACAAGCGGTTAAAAATAGATTTTTGTAGTTAGGAAAAAGGACGGTATATCGAACCATCAGGATAGTAATAAAGTTTAAAAATCAAAATGCGAAAGGTACATCGTTAGAAGAATAGTACAAGTTAGTAATTTTAAAATTACGACCAAAAGTCTTCAAAATTCAAGAACGACTTTTAACTCCATCGAAATTTAGGGAGACATATTTAAAGAAGTTTAGAACAAAATTTAAATTGAGTGAAACTTCGAATAAAGAAAGCATTCGAAAATACTTTTGGAAGAATCAAGATTTGCAACGGAAAACATTTGAAAGATCAAGGATAATTGTAACGAGGTGGTCATGTGAATTGAGGACAAGGGAAGTGGTTACGGAAACGTAATTTTCCAAAAATCTGTCGTCGGGAAAATGTTTAAACATAACTTGATTTGTTGAAAGCTGAAATCATCTGCGACTTGAAAAGTATATTAAGGGAGTGCGACGAGACATTCGAATAGCATAAATAAATAGAAAATTCATAAATCGAATTTGGAAAATAGAATTGCAGCTCAGAATTAAATCGATTTATGAAAAGAGACAAGGTATTCGAATAGGTATGAAAGGTATAGGCTGTAAAACATTATAAAACAGTAATCAAAATCTCGTCAAAACTTTCGAATTCCGGAAATTAATTTAAGTCAATGAAAGAGTACAAGATATAAGTATACATATAACAATTAAAATTCCATTTAGCTTGGAAAAGATTTTAAAGTATGTATGCTATGCGATTAAAATGGATCAAATAGTTAGAAAATGGTATATCGAATTATTTTTTTCCAAAATAGTATTGGAGTCTTTAAACCGAAATGCGAAAATATAGACAAGAAAATGGCTACAAGATAGCAATTATAATTTCAACCATTAGACTCCGAAATCTACAAGGAATTTTGACTCAATCGAAAAGTGAGAAATTCAAGTATATACGTAGCGGGTTTAAAACAAAATTTAAACTTAGCGAAAATCTTTTAATAAGGGGAAATCGAAATAATAACTTTGGAAAAATCAAGTTTTGCGAAAGAGGACATTTGAAAGTCAACGATTTTCGAAATGTGGTGATCACGTGAATCGAGGCAAGGAATTGGTCGGATGATCAAAACATAAATACGCCTAGGTTTACGACTTAGGAAAATCTACGGGAATCTCCTACGGTCATCCAGCTAAAGATTATGGGACTAAGCGCTAAGACTCCCTAAGGGCTAGACAGCGATGAAATGAGTTCAGCTTGGTCCGAAATCGATGAACTCAAGGGAGAGACCAAAGAATTCTAGAAGTCTATCACGGCCAGAGCTAGGCGGGAACCACTAAGGTAACTCTTAGGACAATCAAACAAATCACTAACATGGAGTCTAGCTAACAATCAAGGATTCCTAACTAGCAAGCACAGACGTCTATTTAAGTCTAGCTAGGGTCCTGATCTAATGGGTTCCTACTAAGCTAAGACAGATGCCCTAACACGTCTACCAGCTACCTAAGGCATAGGAACGCTAAAAACCCTAGACTCCGGGCTTATAAATTGGATGTTCTAATTTATTTAATGGACATTCTTTAATTATTATCGTTGTTCCGATGGTTCACATTTGCAAATGGACCTGCATGGGCCACCACTAAAACCTGTCACGCCCCGCTTCCCAAAAACGTGGAGGCGAGGCGTGAGAAGGTCCGCACAAACTTGAAGCTGTGAAACTCCAAGTCTGATAAGCGTATAAATTATCATATGGCAGGTCCTTGCAATGCAAACGAAACAACAATAATAATAAAGGAAAGAGACAAAAGAGAAATCTCTGAATATCCATTGAATGAATTACAATATCACAGAAAAGCCACCAGGCTCAAAAGGGAAAAGCTAAGGCCCAACATGGCCAACAGAGTATAACTTACATACAAAGGTGCCACGCACCAAAGACTAACAGCAAACCTAAAAAGGAAGTGAGCACGAGCGGTCTTCAAGACAGGCCCCTGGTGTCCACTCACCACCACAGCAAACATCAGCAACACCGTATCCCCTGCAACAAAGCTCTGGCTCTGGGTCTAACATGTGACACCCAAAAGAGAGAGGGGCACATGTCAGCAAGTCTGGAAAGACTTGTGCAAGGAAACTGGAAGTAACTAACAACCTAGCAATTATAATATTAAGCAATGACATGGCAGTTAAGTATGATGCAACAATTTAAAAGAGAGACAAGCATGCACGATGTAGCAAAAGCTACCAATTCACTAATCACTTATCATTTAACACTTATCACTTAGTGCATAGAGAGTCCACCTGCTGGCCAGCTCGTGGCTCAGTCCGCTTATCTCTATCACTAATAATAACACTTATCACTTTTTACTTAGTACTTATTACTTATCACTTAGTGCATAGAGAGTCCACCTGCTGGCCGGAGTGGCGGATCAGGCCAACTCGGCTCAGTCCGCTTATCTCTATCACTATCAATCACTTAAACACTAGAGAGTCCACTTGCTGGCCGGAAAGGCGGATCAGGCCAACTCGGGCTCAGTCCGCTTATCTCTTACCCCACCCACATGTGACGAGCGTTGGGGTTTCCAACTCATTATGCTCTCTTCTGGTCACGAGCCAGGAAAATAAGTGTGTGTTGACATTCGAGCGTTGGGGTTTCCAACTACAGGGCTCGCTTCTGGAACACGAGCCAGGAAACATGGGATTGTAGCGTGTGCTACGCAATCACGATAAATAATCACTATGCAATGCCATGAACAGATAATTGCGTACCGTTAATGGAATTTAAACGTGACAGGCAAAATGCAATGATATGAACATATTCGCGTACCGTTAATTTGAATTAAACATGGCAGTTAAGTATGCATGAACAACAAGTTAAATGGGTTGGATTCTAGCTTCGTTGTCAAGCTAGATCATTTGAGGTGACGGATCTAGTTTCGTTGTCAAACTAGATCGAGTAGGCGTCTAGGCGACTATCATTTCACCGTCTAGTCTCTTTTACGCTAAAGCAGAGTAATGGCCTAAAACATGGCCTAAATCCTAAGTGGCAAGTTTCACTTGCCTAGCACCGGGGATGACGACCACTTCGTCACACGGATGCTAATCTACGGGGAAAACGCTGTTTTTTTGGGGGACCAATCAACATACAACAAGAAATTATATTAGGGTTTCATAAGAAAATATAAATAGGTTAAGAAAACAACGGGGAATCGATTTCTTACCAAGAGGAGACGGAAGAAACACTTCGGGGAACCCTAGGATCAGATCTGGAAAAGATTGGAGAAGTTTGGGGAAACTAGGGTTTTGGGGGATTTTGGGTTTTGATGAGATTTTGGGGAAGATGAGAGGTAGATGGAGTGGATGGATGGATTGGATGATGGATTTAGGGCTTGGAATGAAGGATTGGAGCTTGGAGGGAGATGGGGGCTTAGAGGGGAAGATTTTAGGGTTTTGGGTCGAGTGGAAGAAGATGAAATCGTTTGGGTTGGGTATAAATAGGCTAGGCTGGCGGCTGCCCAGAAATTAGGGTTTTAACACTGGTTAGTCGGTCAAAGAGCAACCACTGACCGACTAGTTTGTCAACTAGTCGGTTGGTCGACCAACGCAGACCGACTAAGTGCAAACAGTAACTCCTGAACGAAAATAGGATTTAGAGTTAGTCGGTCCATGAACAATTACTGACCGACTAGTTTAGCATCTAGTCGGTCGATGAACGTTCTTAGACCGACTAAGAGTAAACAGTAACTCCTGAGAAATTTAGAAAGCTAACTAGTCGGTCCAAGAAGGATTGCCGACCGACTGGATCGACATCTAGTCGGTCGGTGCCCCTTCTTATACCGGCTAATGAGCACCAAAAGTTCCGATACGGAGCGCGGGGCCCCGGGATCGATTCCTAAGACTCCTAGGCTTGATCTAATAGTAAGATACGACCGTTATGAAGCCCGTCACGAATGACATACTTCGAAATCGACGATCCTAAGGAAGAAACGAGAAAATACGACGAATCGATCGAAAATGAAAGCTATGGCGACGAAACCACACATCCAAGGAGAAAAATCCACCAAGCATATATTATAATATAAATAATCCAATTACACGAAAACCAGTCGTTACATAAGTATTTGACCATTCGATCTAATCGAATCAGTTTAAATACTTTTGTCATTTCGTTCTTTATTTTATCAGACTTGTGTTTCATCAAGAACACATGTCTTAATAAAATATAAGAATAACTTATTTTGGTTAATCTAGACTCATGTACATCATTATGTACGAGACTGAGTTCGACAACTCATTCTCCCACTGTCTTACAGATGGGTTTCGGCCATTATATTTAAGAGGAAAAGACTTACAAGTGTCCGTAGACTTCATAATATAAGAGGTCAGACCCCTCTTATGTGACTTGTGAAGCTTAGTCTCTCGATACGGCCTAGTCTATTTTGCCATACAAGTTTTCTACTATCTCGTGTATTTATATATTAACATTTAATATGTTATAGTTATTACAAATTACCAACACAAAACATTGCTTCAGAAGTAAGGTGACGACATTCGTCAAAATATGTTAGACGTCTTTTGTATAACAATTATTCTGAAATCGTGACATCAAAATATGTCACATTTTCATTTCCTCCTACTTATGCCTTTACTAATGATAAATATAACTAACTTTCTCAATTGACTTTCCGGATTGCCTTCTTCCTTTTCTAAATCATATTTAGATATTAAATAACCCAACATAAATAAACAGCTATGCAAGCATCTCATGTATCCAAATGACTGAGAGTTGCAATCTTGTGTGTAGCTCAAGAAGTTGCTTGTCTCAAGATCCGGTTGGGATACATAGTCTTGCACCGCTCATGCACTCGTATTCGACTCAAACGGTTTGATCGAGTTCTCGAACTTTACCGATCAAAATTGTTTGTCCATACAACCATGAGTGTCGCTCGACAAGTTGTAGGGAGAAACATACTTCGAATATCCTATATGTTCAAGCTGCCTCATATAGAGACGAGTGACATGTAGCGTGAATTTATTTGTTGGACCCAGAATTTAATGAAATCATATTTCTTAAGTCTGTTCTTTAGAAGGTCATTTTTATGTCAACGAGAATATAGTTTAATTCTATCAATTAGAATTTAACTTGATATTCAATTAATCAACCTGATTGACCAATTAACTTATGTCATTAAAATATTATATTTTGATTCCTTCGGTAAACATAGTCTTGCCCTAGTTCAGCATATGTTCAATATTAAATATAGGTAGAATGGCTTTTATCTATCTATATCCTCCCACTATTTTTACGATCATTTAAAGTCTAAACAATGAATGATTTAATCGAATTAAATTAATGGGAAAGAGGTCCAATCACCCTGAGCCTAACAACCTTGAGTGTAGCTCAACAAGTTGCTAGACTCTGTAAATCAGAAGATGACTCTTCATCGATCATATCGGATATGACCCTCTTATCGGTTTTTACCCCTAGCCATTTGTGATCATGAGTGTGCTCATCCAAATCACAATGTTTAGTCTAGTCGGACCCTTGTTTTCGTGTCTAGCCTGACTTGCCCCAGCACTCGGTGTATTCACGACCCGTCGGTTTGGGTCAGGTCTTAGACTACATATAGCCAGACTACATCACTGACTCAACTTACGCCGGCGCTCGGTGTATTCACGATACGACGGTTTGGGTCAAGTCAAGATTTCATCTTATGTATTTAAGGAGTTGGTTTCTACAAGGTTGCCATGTCACAGCTTGAGTGTAGCTCAACAACTGTAACACTGGTCCTATAGATGCCAACCCCTAAAACAAGGAGGGCTACGGCTAATCTTGAAGAAGATTATTAACGTATTTGACTTAGATATAGTCCAGGGTGTCATACAATCATGATTCGCATCATTGCGATCCAGCGGAATACAGCCAGTGAATTGACTAAGCCAGAATCACTATCCCTTATATGGTGATCCAGCAAACTTAGCCAAGCACATTGACTGAATCATGGTCCATTGAATGACGCTTATCATTTTTATATGCGTGCCATAGACTAAAAGGCTTTTATTAACAACTAATTAATCCTATCAACTAGTTGTATCCTTAAATTCAAATTTTTAGGATTTTTTAATAACTTTTATTAAATCATTATCAACTATAAGGTTCACGTGCTGTCCTAATTGTTATTAGGATTTTAATAAATTTATTAACAACGCTTAAAAGCGAAGTCCTTTAATGAGAATTAATCATAACAATTAAAATTAAGATTTTCATTAAAAGGACTACCCTAATCAGGAATTAGGTCTTAAAGTGTTGTTAATGTTTTGTTGATACATAACATGTCATTAGAATTTATCTCATAAATTTTAACGAATTCTTAATGGCTACCCTAAGAGGTTGTCTTGTGTTATCTAATAAGGGACAAGATGACATAGCCATTAAAATAAAGTTACACTAATTTTATCGCATAAAATAAAAGTGTACAACTATTTAACAACTAAATAGACTAAAGTTTATCGCATAAACAACTTTAGCATGCATACTTAAATTTAACAATTAAATTTAAAATTATGATTTTTAAAACATTTTATTTTATCTCATAAACACTTGTTTTAAAAGATCACAAAATTTGCATGCTACTTAAAATATTTATCGTATAAAAATCTTAAACTTTTAAAATCAGTTTTAAAAATATCTTATAAATTTAAGACATCATTTTAAAAAATTCCATGCTTAAAATTTATCATATAAAACTTTTAAACATCTAAAATTATTTTAAATTTATCACATAAATTTAAAGAAACATTTTCAAAAGGGCTTCTAAAACATTTTTAAATTATCTCATAACTTTAAAACATTTTATAGGGCATCTAAAATATTTTAAAAATATCTCATAACTTTAAAACATTTTAAAAGTATTTTAAAAAGCATTTAAACGTTTAATAAAATCGTAGTGCTAGATCGTTATGCAAACCTAGGCTTTGATACCACTGAAGGGTTTTGGGGAACCCTTAGGGCACAAAAACTCTATTCCCATCCTAAGTCGGACGGAACATAGACAAACGAATTTGCAGCGGAAAATAAAACTATGTCAAACTAATTAACATGCAGTTAAACAATTTTAACTTAGCTCTAAGGTACAAGACCCTTAGCCAAGATCTATGCCGACTCAGGTGGATCTGACCATCCCGAGAAGGATCTAACCTACTGCGATTAAATTAAACTAATGCTTATAAAACACATACCCGGAATCTCAACCCTGGGGCAGGCGAGATGTTCTGCACCGTCTTCCAAGCCGCTCCCCATCCCACGCCTCCTCGAACCGCTCCTCGTCCCGAGGCGAGCAATCCTCGCGTCGCCGAGCCAACCACGTGCGAAAGAAAGTTTCACGCGAGTGAAAGCCTTTGCCAAGATTTCGGATCCGAATCCGAACTCCTTCATGGCTTTGCTAGAGCCCTCAGGAGTAAGGCAGAAATATAGGGAGATGGAGAATATTAATTTAAGCCTAGATCCGAGTGTGCTCCAACATTTACGGGAGCCGCTCAGATCTGGAGCTTGGGACAAGTTTGGAAGAAGGGGGGAGGCCCCAATTTATATAGGCGGTGGACTCTCCCCTTTTCTCCACAACCGATGTGGGACTAATAAATGAGAGTTAATAAAATCAAGTTAGTTTGCCTTTCACAAAGGGCAAACTTCCGTGAATTTTAACTCACTCACCGTTGGACTTCATGATTGATACAACCTATCAATACGAAGGGCGTTCAACGGTGAACACATAGGAAAAAATGGTGCATCAATCAGAGTTTGTTTGACCCCTCAATCATATGTCCAAAGTTAAGCCCAAAACCAGTTTTTCGTTCAAAACAGCCATAAAAAGAGAACACAGAATCTAGGGTTCCGAACCCTGCTATGGGGCCCATGGAGTGGGCCCCAACAGCCTGGCGCGCGCCAGCCTGTAAGGCGCATGCCTTGCACGCACCCAGTGGCGCGTGCCAAGCACGCGCCATGCTGGCGCGTGCAGCGTTCAACACGGGCGCCCCTTAAAAGGGGTGCCAGACAAATCCCGGCCCTATGGGCCGGGCTGACAGTGTTTTTAAAAAAAACTTTTTTTTGTTTGTTTCTCAAACAGCAAAAAAACACATGGGCCTGATTTATTTGGGCTTCTATTTAAACACTTTAAATAGGCTTATTGGACTCGTTTGGACTCCGTTTTTGACGCGGTTTGAACCTGTGTTTAGAGCGGGACAAACATGTCTTCCCGGTGAACTTTTCCTTGCATTTATATCATTAAATATGGTCTTAAACTATTTAAGACACATTTAATCTCTTTTGCATTATATGCAAATTAGAGCCTATCTAAGCTTAAATTTTCATTTGCATCAAATACAAATGATCTGAGGGCATATCCCCCAACAAGATCTACTAGCTCAAACCAACTAAAACCCTTTATTCCCATGCACTCCCCCAAGCTAAACCTTTTGGTGCGAGTCCCCAATGCTTACTAAGGCACTAGGATCCAGCTACTTAATTTAGTTGGGGGAACGATGCATCCATATTCATTTCATTTTCTTTTTTTTTCTATACTTTTTTCTTTTTAAGAACAAGAACAAGCTATGCAAATCCACTCCTCTGTTCTAGATAGTCATGAAGTTATCCAAACCCTATCAGATTGCTAACCATTATACTCAACTAAAACTACGAAAATGCATGCACAAGATTGGTTTCCAAGAAAAAACATAGCGTAGGCATGTTTCGAGTACTTTTATTCTCGAGATTATGAGCATAAGCATAATAAGCATATGGCAATGAGATTTTAAACTAAAGACCCCTTAGCATATATCATGATTGATAATGAGAAATTGAATAAAAAGGAAATGTAAATCAGAAACATTTTCACCAAAGTGTACAAGCACATAAAAACATGACGCCGTAGGATTCCTAATACGATAAATGCATAAATGGTGCACGAAGTGCACCTTCCCGAAGCTTAAAATCAAGCATTGTCCTCAATGCTGAAGAGTGGAAAATGGGGGATCTAAATGATGCATGTAGGGAAATGCTTCCCCCAGGCTAGTATAAAAGCATACCTGACTATGAAAAATAGAGTGAGAGCTAGGGTGTAAGTGTTGGGGGGTGGTGCATGGGCGTTAGAGTCATATAAATGCGAGGCTAAGGCAAAAAATGGGAATTAAAGCATACGATAGGATTTGGTGTAAAATGATTGGGTGTCCCGCATGAGAGGCGAGAGTTTATTCAAAATTTCTAAAACTAAGGAAAAAAACAGAAAATCCTAATACGCTTCCCTCGCTAATGCGAGGAGATGAGTTTATTCGATCTACTATTCTAGAAAGCATATAAAAGACTACACTCCTGGATTCGAGTGCACCTGAGCAAAAGGTGGATTACAAATCTGAAGTGCAGCAGGCAGCTGCTCTTCTTGATCCTTTCGTGGTTTGGCAAGCTACCTCCCACAAAATCCATCGGGTTCCAATAACACTCCTCCCAGCATCTCTCCAAGATATCCACCTAAATCCTGCGAGAAACGAGGGGCGTCAGCCGGATAGGAAAAATTCTTCCCCAAGATAAAATTGTTCCAAAGATAATCGTCAAAAGAGTTATGCAAAAATAAAGAGGGGTGACAAAAAATCCCTTAAAATGTGTGCTACTCTCTGAACAGGATGCAATCAACTCCTCGTTCGCATCAACATACCAATATCCAGAGGATGGTATGACCAAGCATACCTCTGATGCATCCAAACCTGGGTCCTGCAAGAGGTACGTCGTGTCAATAATATCTGAATCTAAAGAATTAGAGAATATAATACAAGATTCAAAAATAAAGGGGCTAGAAAATCTTCTTGAATGGCATTATGCTCTAGTGGATGCTCTGCCTCTAAGGGAGAGGCGAATGGCTGCATGGTCTGATGTGGAGGTGAGAATGCTTCAAGCTCCCTGGAAGGGATTATCATGTTCATGCCCAATGGTATTTCCTCGTCGTCAATATTTATATCATCTGCAGTCTCTTCTGTGCTCTTGATGATCTCGTACGGGGGAAACCAAACAGCGGGAAAAATTGGCTTGGGCTCATCAAGTATAGAAGTCGTGGGTGTGCCCTCGCATGCTCCATGTATGCTATCGTCCCAGCAGAGGAGTATGGTTTCTATCCATTGTCTGACACATGGCCCATCATCCATCTCATCAGGAATAGATATGTGGTGGCAGAAGTGGTCATCGGTAACATGCATCTCACTAGCGGTACATGCAAGAAGGGAGAAACCCATATCAATATTTTTAAAGTGTTGTTCAAATGAATTACCTCTTGAGGTACAAGTGGCAAATAATGCATGAGTCATCGTGACATCCTCCAGATGCTCTCCCCCAAGCTGCGGTGTAGGCTTAATGATCAGATCCATGTCATGTGTTCCTAATTTCCTTTGAGATATGGAGGTTCGAGATAGATTTTGGGAATTTTCTTAAAGGTGGGTATCGATTATGGTGGTGGGGGAGGGTGAAGTCATTTGGCCTTGGTTTGAAAGGACATTTTCCAAGAGAATCTCACGACTAGACTTTGGTGGAGGTGGAGGCATGTAGGTGTGGGAGTATGGATGGGAGGGTTCAAGGTATATGTTTTAGGTGTAGGGCTGTGGGTCATGGGAATGGGCATAATATTGGCATTAGGTGTAACATGCCCCTGCATCCCACATGCTTCGCAAACTGCTATAACATGCAGAAAATTGTTATTATTTCCCATTTGAGCACCATTTGGCATGGATGCATCAAGATTTCCTCCACTAAATCTATCAGGCATCCACATTATGCTCAAGTTCACCTGGAAAAATAAGAAAAACAAGGAGAGAAGCGTGTCAGTGGTACAAAAGAATAGCACAAATAATAATGTGGTGGTGGGGAAAAAATTTCTTTGTTTATTTATAATTTTTTATATGCACGTAGACTAACTGAGTAAGACTAAACTAATGTCAATCAAGGCAACCTCCCTGTGAACGGTGCCAAAAACTTTTTGGGGTCTTAATATTTATAACCGTTAGTGCACGGCTATCGTCGTAACGCTAACAGGTCGTTCACATGGAGGTTGTGTAATCAAGTACTAGCTCAATCCTAGGCTATGGCTAGCTATGTAAGAGGGGTATGCAGAATAGGGAGAATAAAATAGAATGAAAAGGCTCACGGGTTTGGTATCACCCTAATGTGGGTTGAACATGGGAACGAGTTCGTTGCATGGCTATCGAATAGATCCTAGATTAAGAATGTGTAACCTAAGGATGTCACCTACCCCCTACTTCCGTGAGCTATGATAGGATCGTACCTAGTGTTAACGCATGTCGTGTGTCACCTACCACCCACTTCCGTGATGCTATGATAGGTCTATCCCTCGTGGGACGAAGCCTACTTCCATAGTGCATCGCCACATGCCGGATGCATGATGTTGACAATAATTCCTAGTCCTAACACCATCCAATAGCAAAAATTGACTCAATCCATACTCAATTCCACAAATAGGGGTCAACGATGCCCTAAATGAAAACCTAGTAACAAATCATTACGAGACACAGATAAACATAAGATCAATAAGAAAACAAAAAGAACATAAAGACAATCACAGAGAATAATGAGAAACATGTGGAAAGCAAATAAACAAAAGCAAGAAATACTCATCTCAATGGTTGCATACAAAGAGTCATTAATTCCATGCTTACATCCGTGAGAAAAAGCAATAAAACCTAATCTAAACCTAGTCAACTCCTAGAAAGCAAGAAACGGGTAAAACTGGGGTAAAATCGCATCCCCAAGTCACCTCCCTCCCTCTGGTGGCACAAAAACACTTAAATATAAAACCAAATCCTAGCAGGTCGGTGGTTAAACCCGATCTGACACGACCACCTCGAGAGTCCACGCAGTCACATCGATCTGGGGAAATTACGGCCTCCGAAGGCCTTTAAAAACATGATTTGACTTGGTCGCATTAGAGGATCGACGTAGTCACGTTGATCTGGGAAAATTTATGCACAAAAGGGCCTTTAGGTATCGAGATTCGACGCAGTCGTTTGGCAAGGCTATACGACCGCGTTAAATTATGGCCCCAGAGACAGTAAACTGGCATGGTCGACATGGCCGTTTGGATAGTCGACGCGGTCGCGTCGATCTATGCTCAGTCTCTAGTAGATGGCCTATGCGACCGTGTCAAACGATTGCGTGGGGGCTCCTTTCAGATCGCAGCTGTATTATTCCACGCGGTCGGAAAAGCCACGTGACGGCATGGATCTTCTTGTCCACGCTAATGTTTGGTTTGATTCTGACGACGAGGTCGCATGTGTCACCACACGCGATCGGGTGGAGCTTGTTCCCTTAGATTCTTTCTTCTTTTGATTCTATCTCTTTGCCTCGTTTCTTCTTTTCACTTCTTTAACGCCAATTAGCTTCTTTAAGCTGGATTTCAACCTGAAATGCATACAAACACCCAAAAAGTAAAACGGAACAGAAATATGATAAAGTGGTGTATAAAATGGGGGGTTATGTGGTATAATTCATGAATAATCCCTGCTAAAATCATATGAAATATCCACTTATCAATGCCATTTACTATGCTAGCAAGACCCTTGATGAAGCCCAAATGAACTACACCACAACAGAGAAGGAGTTGTTAATAGTGGTGTTCTCCATAGAGAAGTTCCAGTCCAACCTGGTGGGGTCAAAAGTGATTGTCCACACAGATCATGTGGCTATCAATTACTTGTTGAGCAAGAAAGATGCAAAGCCCCATTTGATCCGTTGGATTCTTTTGCTCTATGATTTTGATTTGTAGACAAAGGACAAGAAACATGGTTTCTGTTGGTCGCCTCTATTCAAGAATGTGTATACATTTGTCAAGGGGTGTGGCAGATGCCAAAGAACGGGGAACATATCAAGGAGGAATGAGATGACATTCAACTTCATTATTGAAGTTGAGCTCTTTGATGTTTGGGGGATTGAGTTTATGGGGCCATTCCCATCAAGCTACAACAAAAGATACATCTTTGTTGCGGTTGACTATGCGTCCAAATGGGTTGAAGCCATTTCCGTACCAACTACTGACGCTTGGGTGGTCTCCACGTTCTACAAGAAATTCATCTTTCCCCATTTTGGAGTCCCGAGAGTGGTGATTAGTGATGGAGGGTAGCACTTCATTGAGAACAAGTTCGAAGCCCTTTTGAAGAACTACAGAGTACACCATAGTATTGTCCTTGCATATAATGAAGATTAAAACAAAGAGATCAAGAAAAACTCAATTGGAATCTCAGAAATGTGAAGATTAAGCTCGAAGAGATTCTTAATTGCTCAAGGTTTGAATGCTTACAAGCTTTAAAGAAATGAAAACCAAAAGCTTTGAAATCTTTAGAATGCTTGAGAGATTTTTAGAAAGTTTAGAAAACTTAAAAATATGCTCAATAATGGTGCCAAAAACTCCTAGCAAACTCCTCTTAAATAGGGCTCAGAAATCCATTGAAAACTATGGACTAAAATGCCCTTACAATGGATAGATCGATAGATTTTCATAAAACAAGGAGTGTGTCTACCTCAGAAGTAGTCGACTACTATGCATATGGTAATCAGCTATCTGTATAATAGTATTCGACTATCTCGACTATTATACTCCTGGAATTACCTCTAATCATTTTAGAAACTTTTCTAAATAATTTTAGAAGTTTAAAATCATCTATTGTGTGTGTGCAAGCTTCAACTATTAGCTTTAACATTCTAAGACAAGTACACGAAATATAAAATACGTCACTCCAACCTCGAAGAGTCTTTGATGCATTTCCTTAAGGTCTGGCCACTTGTCTTGAAGTTTGTACTTCTATGAGTTCTTGACTTGAGCTTTTGATCTTCGGTTTGAGCTTCAAGTTCTTTGACTCCTCATATCAAGCTTCGATTCTGTATCACCATATGGACATTAAGCTTGAGTTAACCAATGTTTACTGATGAGTCTTTATTTTGCATAATATTAGTACAAGTTGTACATGCATTCCATTGTATAAATATCACATTTTTATTACTTTGCAGTCACTTTTTATTTGGGAAGTGATGGGAAGAGTAAAGGAGAAGGTACAACGATGATCGGGAGAGAAATGAAGAAGAAATGGACCAAAAACAGGACAACACGATCGTGCGTTGACACGCACGGCCATGCCAACATGTTAGCTATCAATAGGAAGTGTACCTCCAGTGACACAACCGTGTAGCCATCTGCACTGTCGTGCCAGACTTGCGGAAGATGGGAAAAGTTGCTAAAAGAGCCGATACGGCTGTGCAAAAGTTGCGTAAGATTGAAGAAGCCGGTAGGGAGCTGACACAGCTGTGTAACCATCTGCACAGATATGCACGATTTGCAAAACATAGGAGTTCTACTGCACAGCGGCACGACTGTGTGACTTAGTGACACGACGTGCGCCCATGTTTCACAATTTTTCGACCCAATTCGTTTAGGGTTTCTTGGGGGGGAGTATAAATAGGTGTTTTGTGGATTATTTTACGTGTCCTTCTTTAGAGAGTTTAGGGGGCTTTGGCCACTTTTGACCACCTTTTTAGGGTTTCTACTTGTTCCTCTTGTATGGATTTATGAAGTTCATTGCTCTTCAATTTAGTAATATCTCTTAACTCTCTCTTTTTATTTCTTATGCTTTCTATTATGTATTGTTTGATGATAATTGACGTGTGTGTATATTTTATATATCCACGCACGTCTTCTTTGTGCTTTTCCGTTATTTTCCGCCGTCTCGTACTCATTTTCTCGTGTTTTCTTGTTTTCTTTCACTTTTCCGTGTTTTTGTATGTTTGCAGGAGTTTGACAGCATAGGGGACACATAGTGATCCAGGGGGGCAGACACAAAGATTTCTATCTTTCAGCCCCTCACCCGATCGGTTGGATACAGCCAACTGATCTGGTGGTGCACGCGTGCACGATCCGGACAGCAGCTGAAGCAAAGCGAGCGTCAACCGACCGGGTCGGAGACCGGTTCAGCCCGACTGATCTCTCGGGAATTTGAAGCTGAACTCCAACCGATCAGGTGCCTATCACCCGATCAGTTCACCTGTAGCCAATTTCCCCAAAGAGATGACCTGAAGAGCTACCCGACCGCCAGCAGACCGTGCCAAAATGTCCGAAGTTACTGTCTTTTGGGCGAAAATTCCAACCGATCGGTTGATTTATCAACCGATCGGTTCACCCAACGACACCAAGATCCAAACGGCTAGAAGCTTCCGCCAACCGATCGTGTCGCCTGACCGGGTGAAGTCCTGAAGATCGCTGCCGAAGTTCGCAGCAGGTCACCCGATCGGGTGACGTCATTTTCTATATATAGAAGCCCTAGGTTTCCAGAAACGAGAGTTGTATTTTTTTTACTGTTTTTCTCTCTTGTGACGGCTGTAATTTCTTTGTTATTTGTAAGTGTTCTGATCTTAACCAAACTTTGATATTATCTTAATTGCATTGTTATTACTTCATTCCAAACGTCTGATCATGTTTTCAACGGTCAATTTTCATTTAGATTGCTTTATAGCAAATATGTGTGAGTAGTTCCCAAATCTGGGATTTTGGTGGAAACCCCTTCGTGGGTTCTCCCTAATGCATCCATAGGACTAGGAAAGCGATTGGGATTAGGAATCTATCGGTTACACGAGGTGTTTTATTGTCATCGGTGGGAAAAAGACCGCTTTTGACCGTTGGGCCAAGTGGGAATAAACTTGACGGTTGACCCCCTAGCCATAGCTCACGCCCTTAGCGTAGACATCGAATCCTAGCGCGCGGGAGCGGCAGGATGAGATGTCAGGAGTTATCATTGCGAGCTTAGTGCTCCCGGAGTCGGTCAATGTTAATGGACATGGGAATGCCCACTGACCAAACCCGGGTAGTCCGGCGTATCATCCTGTGCACCGACCGGAATATCGGGCCCATGGGATGCTGGTATCACTCCTAGAGACAACATCTCACCATTAGACCCTAATTCCGATCGTTATCCCATCCACCGGTCGTATTAGTGTGAATCACATGATAGTGTGGAAATCGAAGTCCCGGGTTTCCCTTTATATTGTCTATCACTCGCATTCTATTTCTGTGACAACCCATCTACCGATTCGGGCTAGCTCATCCATGGGGTGAATTTGGTTCTTTCTGACACAAGCACAACCACGCCTCCCTGAGTTCGACCCCCAAGCCACACTACAACACCGTGCGCTTGCGGTTATAAGTATTTAAATCTCACGCCCCCCAATATCATATTACACACATCAAACACGAACAACGTGGGGACGTCAATAATGACTATGTTTAGTGAGTTGATTTCTTCTCTAGGGCATAGGTGAACCCTATTGAATGTTAGTCGTATGGGTAGATCGTCAAAAATACCAATTTATCATATTATTGCTAGGGTTTAACCTTAGACATGCATATTATCGATTTTAGTTATTAAATTGTTTCATAACCTTAATCACCGACGAGAAATCAGGGTTTTGGTTAGACGCATATTAATATTGCATTGATTTTATATTAATTAGGGTTACAACGAGACATCAAACCCCGGTTAATTAGAGCTACTAATTAGGATTACCAACGAGACATTAGAGTTTTGATTTAGAGATGTAGGCTTTGATCCGAGTTCTCCCATGATACATGGAGAGAACGACGATTAGGAATTAGATCTCACCTAGGCTTTAATTAATAGATTGAGAATTTAGACCAACCTTACGTTTAATTTGCAATATCGGGATACTTAGCCCTGCATTCTTTGTCGTTCTTCTTATTCCCCTACCTTATAAACATCTACATTGCTAACTATAGTCTAGGTTTTGCTGGTACTCGGTCAAACACTTTCCTATGTTTGACCTGTAGGCTATAACTAAACCATGCAATTGCAGTTATTATCACTTCTTAACAAGTATTTGGTGTCGTTGCCGGGGAGGTGTATTCGATTGATATTATCCTAATCCTAGGTTTGTTAGACTACATATATAAAAATAAAATAAAATAAACCCCCTCCCACCTTTTTACTACTCTTTTGTTCCACTAACGTTCTTCTTCTAGTTCTTTTATTTATCTTACCAGGTGAATTTGGAGTTATGATGTGATGCCAGATAAGATATACACTGGAAATTTTGATGATTTGATAAATCAAAGTGCTCAGATGGGAGCTTACGATTATTTTCCACAGGTTGTAGCGTGCTAAGAGATTTGTGGTCTACATGGGCATGCATCCGTTGATTGCTAATACCATACCTACCCATATGACAAAAATCAAGCCTTGAAATCATGATGGAAAATTTTATTACAAACCAAGCCTACCGATTAACTCCTTGTCCCCTCCTCCACCAGAAAAATCAAGCCTTGAAATCATGTTAGAAGATTTTATTGCAAACCAAGGCCTACTGATTGATTCCTCCCTTATAATTTCGATCGACACTCATCCTAACCTAATAGCCCAATAATTTTCCCAATCACAAGGGCAGCCAGGACAAAATTCATGGGGTCATATCACTGAGATTACATCGAAGAGTGGAGAGCATCTGCAAGGACAATTCAACACAATACCTACTTCTACCGTTCTTTTATGGTACAGTGGATGAGGATCTAAATCTACAATGGAGGATGCTACTAAGTCTAACACATTATTGGCCACTTGCATCACGGGAGGTAATTTATCAAAACAACATCTTTTCAATTCTGAGATGGATTTCTCCTTTTATGAAGGTGATACCACTGAAATATATCAAGCGAACGAATTCATCCAATGTTATGCCTCAGAAGATAACGAGATGGATGATGGGACGTTCATTAGAATTGAGGGAAACATGATCCGATTCTACTCAGACAACGACAACTTTGAGGTTTGCATGGATGAGAGCGAGAATTTCGGAATAGAAGAACCCATGCAACCCTTTTGTTTTGATCATTTTCCTCATTTTGAGCTGTACAAGAGCACCAAGAGGATTGCGACACACATACATACCTTCGAGGAGGGCATGTATGTGGGCATGGACATGACGATTGATATCAACGGGCCCGAAACATGTCCACCTCCCCTGTCACTGTCGTAGTCACTCTCCATTCCACCAGAGTCTGAGCATAAACCTGACACCATCCAGTGAGATTTCCTAGACTCCACTCACTCTTTTTCTGAACTCAAACTATACCTCGTAATTCTTTAGATTCAGATATTTCTGACACGGCGTGTCTCCTGCAGGACATAGGTATATAGACTGGAGGTATGCTTGGTTAGACCAGCACCTGACCATTTTGAAGATGAAAAGAATGAGGATGTGGTCATACATTATATATTCTGAGAGTTGTGAAATTTCTCCATGGAATATTCGTCATTCCGTTCTAACATTTCCTTTAATTTTTGACAATTACCTCTGGACTAAATTTGTTATGCGGAATAAACCTTCACAATACATCAAACTTCCTTGATTCTTGAAATTGCTAGGTTTATTCATGCTTCCACACACACACACACACACACACACACACACACACACACATTATACAATTCATGAAGCTTGTCCTACGTGGCAGTTTTGTTCCACGTGGCGGTTTTGTCCCAGTCATATTTTTTGTTGCTGACTGGGACTCCACGTGGCGATTGGGTGTGGTTCTGGACTTGGGTTTGGGATATGATTTTGGTTATTTTTTGTGTTTTAGTCTCTGCTTCTATTATACTTCACGAAGTTTGTCCTACGTTGTAGTTTTGTCCCACGTGGCAGTTTTGTCTCAGTTATATTTTTGGTTGCTGACTGGGACGCCATGTGGCGGTTGGGTTTGGTTCTGGACTTGAGTTTGGGATAGGATTTTGGTGATTTTTTTGCGTTTTAGTCACTGGTTTTCTTCTTTTTGCCCCCTAACCTCCTCACACACACACATCCACATTTTTTTCACTTTGGCGACCGCTACTCTCCGCATTTACGCCCGGGCGACGACTGCCTCCGTGCCCGCTGGGCATGGGTTATGACTAGTATACATACATACATATATATGCATATATATGTATGTATGTATGTATGTACATACATACATACATACATACATACATACATACATATATATGCATATGTATGTATGTATGTATGTATGTATGTATGTATGTATGTACATACATACATACATACATATATATGCATATGTATGTATGTATGTATGTATGTATGTATGTATGTATATATGTATGCATATACATGCATAAAATTCTCTATCCCGTGGGGCTGGCTGACTCTAAAACCCTGCTTATGAGAGATCTAGCACTAGATGGGACTTCCTTTATCAAGTCCTTTCCCTTTGGCTGCCTGACTTTCTTACCTGGGACGCGCCTCTGGCTGAATTCACTTAGGTCACGCCTTGGTTGCTGCCTAGTCTCCTGTTCCTGTGTTGGTGTCCAAAACGTGCGTGTTGTAGGCCTTCCCCTGTCAATGGAGGAAGATGAGCAAGATCGACGTTCTTCGACAGGACCATCCCGATCAAGGACTGTATGTATGTATGTATGTATGTATATGCATATATATGTATGTATGTATGTATGTATGTATGTATGTATGTATGTACATACATACATACATACATATGCATATATATGTATGTATGTATGTATGTATGTATGTACATACATACATACATGCATATATATGCATGTATGTATATGCATACATACATACATACATGCATATATATGCATGTATGTACATGCGTACATACATGCATATATATGCATGTATGTATGTATGTATGTACATACATACATGCATACATACATGCATATATATGCATGTATGCATGTATGTATGTACATACATACATACATACATACATACATACATACATTGTACATACATACATACATACATATGCATATATATGTATGTATGTATATATGTATGTATATTTTTTTGCATATATGTATGCATACATATACATATTTTGTATATATGTATGTATATGTATATACATATATATACATATATGCATATACAGATATATGTATGTATATACATATATGTATATATTTACATATATATATTTGGAGGATATGCTTTGCATCTTTATTGAGGTCATATGAAAAAATACAAGACTCTCACAGATGGAGGAAGGATGTGTGTAGCATGGGACAAGAGCACAGGCGCCCTTATCCCAACTGATACATGACACCTTCCGCTATCCGTAGGGTCAAATAAGAACAAAAAAATACATGATAACCAATCTAGTCAACCAACCCCCAATTTGAAGGGGGGGCAATATCTGTATCACTATCCCAATCCACTTGCCTCAGGGCAATTCTTACATCATCAGCTATATTCTCAAAAAGGAGAGTTTGTATCTGACTGCTTCCTTCAAATATCCTTCTGTTCCTCTCCCGCCAAATATGCCAAGTCAACATAGCCAAAACAGTTTTGGCCAACCTTCCCACATTGCTCTTTCCATGAAAAAATGAGAGTATCAAGTCCCCAATACCAACCAAAGTGGAGGGAATGGTAGTGGTGATCCCCATCTTAAGAAAACTCCTGCAAAGGAGGTAATTAGTATAGGAGCATTCAAAAAATATATGATCCATGTTTTCATGAGTATTATCAGAGCATAAAACACAGTAGGGTGAAGTAGGCACTCCCCATTGTACGAGCTTATCACGGGTAAGCAGTTTCCCGTGGAAAGCTCGTAGTAAAGTGATAGCCATCTTGGGGATGTGCCCCTGAAACCAGACCACCTTGTAATAGGGAAAGAGTGGTTTAATAGCCCGAGAACCATCCCATGCATTGCGAAGAGAAGGGGTTTTGGAAACCCATGCCCAAGAATCACTGCCCACGGTCAATGCAACCGTATTGAGAATATGCCGAATAGGAAGAAGGGAGCTGCAGTCTGACCAACTCCCATTAGCCCAATAGTCATTAACCATGCTTTGTTCCTCTCCAACAGGGACTTCATAAGAGTCACAAAGAGGGCCACAGGGAAGCCAATTATCATACCAGAAGAGAGTAGAAGAGCCAGCCCTAACATTGCGTTTGGTGAGTTTTCTGGTGTATTCGCGGGAATGTAGCATAAATTTTCAGGTTCCAGACTGCATAGGATGGGACTTGGCCAGAAAGAAACCCATATTGCTCGTATAATGGTTCCTCATATAAGTATCCCAAATACCCTTATGAGAAAGCATGCGCCATGAGAGTTTAATACCATAAGCTTTGTTTAATTCCGTAAAGCTTCTTATCCCAACCCCCCTTTCCTGCTTGGGAACACACATATCATTCCAGGCCCAAAGATGGTTTTTCCCCCAGATAAATTTCCTACACATGGAGGTGAGTAAGCTAAGAACAGACTTAGGTATGCTAAAGGCATGCATCCAAAACCCAACCATGACATAGATAACCGATTTAACTAGCTCAATACGCCCGACAATGGATAAAAGGGATGAGGACCATCCCTGCAACCTGCCTTTGCATCTATTAATCAGGCGGCCATACATAGCAGCGTTGGGATATTTAGTAGAGAGGGGAATGCCCAAGTACGTGGATAAGGATTGCACTCTACGAATGCCCAATATGTCAGCGAGACCACCAGACCCCCTAGTTCCTTTACTGAAAATACCAGCACTTTTGTTCCAATTTACCTCAAGCCCAGAAAAGGACTTAAAAACAGAAAGGAGGTCTCTCAGACCCTCAAAAGATTTGAGGTTAGCCCGAAAAAAAACCAACAAATCATCAGCAAAAAGAAGATGTGTAACAGCCCCCGCTCTTTTCATAGGCATAATGCTGCGCGTGACATTGGCCCTTGCCATAAGCAAGGAGAAAGCCTCCATGATAATCACAAAGAGATAGGGGGAAAGGGGGTCTCCCTGCCTTAAACCCCTATTGGACTAGAACATACCATAAGGGAGCCATTAATCATGACAGAGAATGAGGGGGTAGAGATGCATTCACATATCCAACCAATAAATTTGTGCTTGAAGCCCATCCGATGCAGCATGTAGAAGACGAATTCTCTGTTAACACTATCGAAAGCTTTGCGTAAGTTAAGCTTAAGCATGCCCGAGCCCCCATAGGATTATTAAAACCCCGAATATGCTCATGGGCAAGCAGCGCATAATCAGTCAGGAGGCGATCTTGTAGGAATGCCGCTTGATTGGGAGATATGAGCTCAATAACCGCTCTATTCAATCGATTGCATAGAATTTTGCTAATAATCTTGTATAGAACATTACAGCAGGATATCGGTCTGTAGTCCCCCAAGCCAGAAGCATTGGCACTCTTCGATATAAGAGTAAGGAAAGTATGATTAATCTGACGATAAATCTTCCCAGATTTGAAAAAGTTGAGAACGGCTAAGGTGACATCTCCACCAATAACATCCCACGAATTTTGATAAAAGAACCCATTGTAACCATCAGGGACAGGGACCTTGTCCACACCAATTTGAAAAACAGCTTTTCTAACCTCATCAGCAAGGACATGTCTCTCAACCCAATCAGCAGCAGCTTTGGTAAGCACTCTTTTAGGAGTAAGACAGGGAAAGACTCTCCAATAATCATTCTGATTATAAAGGTTTGAATAAAACTCAGGGGCCTCAGATTTGAGTAAGTCAATAGTATTGTTACTAGAGCCATTAGCGGAGATAAGATGCACAAGATTATTATGACTATGTCTAGCCCTCATGGCCGTGTAAAAAAATTTGGAATTACGATCCCCGAGATGCAACCAATCTTGCCTACTCTTCTGCTTAAGATTGGACTCCTCGATATCAATAGCCTCAGCCAGCTGATTTATTAAAATACGTTCTTTCTTTTGCATCTCAACACAGAAGCTCAGGTTAGGATTATTTTGAACAGAGGCAAGCTCAGCACAAATTTTAGCAACGTCGTTGGCATTGCGAAAAACCGCTCCAAAGCGCTTGAGACCTATTTTCAGGGTTTTAAGCTTGGCAACCAGATGAATCATTGGACAACCATAAGCTCTAATGCTCCAATGTTCCTTAAGTAAACTAAGGAACTCAGGACTGCGATGCCAGGCATTAAAGAATTTGAAGGGTTTAGGATCAGACCCCACTATTTGATGAGTATGAATAATCAGAATGGAATGGTCACTAGTACCACCAGCAACGTATTCGCAGTATGAAGATGTAAGAACGTCCATCCAAGAGCTATTGCAGAAAGAACGGTCAAGGGTAGCAGAAATACGCCGTTGCCCAACACTACGATTATTCCAACTCAAGGTATTGCCAACGGTTTTGAGTTCCATGATAGCGCTGGCATTGATGCAGTCATTGAACTCATCCACCATATGCCCATCAATCAGTCTACCTCCCACTTTATCCATAGCATATCTAACACTATTGAAGTCTCCCCCAATGACCCATGGGAGACCTTTATATCTGTTAGCAGCATCCTTAATATCAGCTCAAAGAACTCTGCGATCTTGGTAAGAATTGAACGCATAAACAATAGTCACCATCATGATGAAGCCAGCAGCATTGACACATTTTATAGAATGGTGCTGAGCCGAGATACCATCAACCATAACCTCCAGGTGTCGAGGTCATACATGATAACAATCCGACCATTGTGGTGCGAACAGTGATTGCTAATGGAGACCCAATTCTTAGGAAAGCAACCGATAATACGATGAGCATTCTCCTCAACAACCTTAGTTTCAAGGAGGCCAACCAAAGAGGGCTTTAGGTCCTGCATACGGATTTTGAGTTCCTTCCGTCTAGCAGCGCTATTAAGCCCCCTAGTGTTCCAAATGAGCACAGTCATTAGGAGGGGGGAGAAGGATGCTCAATATCCTTATTGATTCTAGAACTTTTACGAATGCCTTTAGAAGAGGCCACACCCTTCTTAATCGGCTTGGAGCTTTTCCGTTCCTTACTTTTTTGTTTCAATTTATCTTGTTCCTCATACCAAAGCTCGTTGATAATGGTCATATTATCGGGTTCGTTATCCGAGTCTATGGCATTATTAGAGTCGTCAAGCAAGGAGGCCCCTAAGTGTGGGATATTGCCCCCTTTTAAGACATTAAATGGATTGTCTTCACATGGTCTAAGCTTGCTGCTGTTTTGGGGCGTGCTTGTCTTAGCGTTAGGCGGAGGGGGCGAGGCGAGCGCCTTATTCCCCGAGTCAATCACCACGATCCCCGACCCGTTCCCCCACATTTCATTAATATTGTTACACGGGCCTTCAGTCGCCCCCACAGAGCTAGGACCAGCTAGCCCATATACATTATTAAAGGGCCCAATGCCATGTTTGCTCTTCAGTTGCAAGGCCTTCAGCTTATCAACACCTTGGTCTGGGGCAGCCTCTGTGATCTTCACAGCATTTTTGCCCTTGCCCTTAGCTTCAGAGTCAATACCAATCACTTGCCTCTGCAGTCCATCATTGTGCATCGCCTCGGTGTCTCCCTCCCTATTACATTTTTTATCGACACTGGTCGCAGCCATCTCACATGCCCTCTTCATAGCTGTAACATCCCCTACAACATTGACAGCAGCCTCATCGCCTTCCATCCTATACACCTCCTCTATGGGAGCCCGTTGGCTGCTCGATACAACATTGTTACAAGTTTTACCGCTCGTAGGCTTAGGCACCCTATTACGCACTTCGTCCCCACTGGTCGCAGCCAGTTCATCAACCTTTTTCCTAGCAGCATTTCTCTCCTCCTCTCTACCTTCATTATATAGCTCATTATATAACTCCATCCCAGCGGCATTTTTCCCCTCCTCACTATTACAAACCCCTACAGACCCCCCATCAGTACCATCCCCTACAGCATTTACAACGGCCTCATCGCCTTCCCCAAATTTACAAGTATCCACCCTATACACCTCCTCTACAGGAGCCCAATAATTGCTCGATACGACATTGTTACAAATTTTATCACCCGTAGGCATAATCACCCTATTACACACTTCACCCCCACTGGTCTCAGCCAGTTCAACAGCATTTATCCTAACAGCATTTCCCTCCTCATCTCTGCCTGCAGTCCGCTGGGTCATCATAGCAGTATCATCCATCCCAGCGGCATTTCCCCCCTCTTCGCTATTGCAACCCCCTTTCATATCTTGCTTCTTCCCTTCCCCATAATCCCCAGTAGACAACACCCCGTGCTCTAACCCAGAAGTAGTGCAGATAGGGGAAGATGAGGCAAGGGCACTAACCTTATACACAAGGTCTCCCGGAGAGGTAGCCATTGCCATCTTCCAAGTAGCGGCATCCAGATCACCATTGCATCCGCCCTCTTTAACTTTTGCAGCGCCCGCCATAGTACATTGCTTCACCAAGTGTCCAAAGCATTTGCAATTAACACATCTTGGTGGTTGCCCCTCGTATCTGACATCAATATCGAACACATCTCCATCTTCCGTCTGAGCCTCAACAGAGAGAGGAAGCTCCTTAGCCGCTGAGATATCCACAAGACACCGGGCGTACGCCATTCTTTCCATCGACGCGGTAGCTTTATCCAAGCAGATAGGCGTACCTATGACAATTGCAATGATATTAAGTATCTTTATAGAACAGAATTTGAGCGGGATATTTGGAAATTGCACCCATATAGGAGCAGAGGATAGCATGTCTCTGTCGAACTCCAGATCATGCACCCATCGCTGGAGGACGACCAGTCGCCCGTCGAACATCCACGGGCCACCATAAAGCACTCCGTCACTGTCGGCTTTGGAGTTGAAGCGGAAGAAGAAGAAGCCATTGTCTCTTGTAAAAATAGTCATACCTTACTTCTTCCACGATCTGGTTGCCCACGCCTTCATCTGGCCATAGAACGGGACATCACCAAGGACGTACGCCACCAAAGTGTTCTCCCAGCCACTCACCACCTCTTCAATGACTCCATGGGAGAGAACAGCAATGGCATTCCCTTCATCATCAATCACCGGGGGAACGTATTCCATCTCCAGAGAGTCGGCGAACTTTCTCCTGTTTGTGCATACATCAAGCCAAGAATGCTTGGTTGCCAATGGATTAATTCGTATCTCCACCGAAGGTCTCAGAACTCTTCTTTCAAACACTTTCATAGGACCTGAAGGGCGAGCTCCCTCCTTCTCAGATCTCTGCCTATATGATGGTCCTTTCTCCTTCAGTACTTGATTGCGAGGGCGATATTCAAACCTGAGAGCCTTCCCTTTATCAGTAATATTAGATGTATTTTTCTTATTAACAAGCTGCCATTCTCCATCTCTATTGGACGTCTTCTCACCATCTAGACCGCCAATGTCAGTCATGCTCGCAAGAAGAAGAAATGGATCAGGACAAGAAGGCAGAAGAAAAAATGATCTGTGAGTACTAAATGACTCACCACCGGATCAAAATCCCCTCCTGGGATCTTGATCCACCCGATCTTGACAAACAGAGCGAAGACGCTCGCTAAGCGCAAAATTGCTCCTCAAAGGAACAAGCCAAATCAGGGCGAACTCCAATCGTGCAGTCCAATAGAAGCACAGGATTATCAAAAACATAATCTCAAAAGCAACAATATATACAGATCTATACAAGACTGGTAGTAGAACTCACCGGGGGATCAAGATCTACACCGAGATCTTGATCCAGATCAGAAGAACTATCAGCCAAGGACAGAGGCAAACAAGTAGATCTGAGGCAATTAGACTCGAACAACAAAGGATCAGATCCACGCCTTGACGATGGTTCAGATCCATACCTTCACCACCTCTCTTGATGATGAGCGGAGACAGATCTGAGAGACCGATCGTTGATCTTCGATCCACGCAGGATCTTCGATCGAATCGGATCCGAGTCGAATCAAAGCAGTACCAAACGAAAAGAAGGCAGAGTAGCAAAGATCCACCACACCTTCACCCTCGACGCTCGAGATGCAGCCCAACGAACTCCCTCCGGTGAGAAGCACCGAGGACCGCCGCGAGGCGGCCAAGAAAATCGCTCGCTCGATCAGAGCTTCTCTCTCTAAAACCGAAGAGAGAGAACAATTTTACATTATATATATATACATATATATGTATATATATACATATATATGTATATATATACATATATTACATATACATATATGTATATGTATATATAGATATATATATACATATATATATATACATATATGTATATGCATATATATATGTATATGGATATATACATACATACATATATATATGCATATATATATGGAGGAGGGATCAAATGACCCCCAAAAATAACCCCCTAAAATGACCCCCTATCAAAAATCCTATGCCCCCCATTTTTTTCGGAAGATCCGAACCGTTCATCTTGATCTCCACCCTCTAAATACCTTACCCACCAATTTTCAACCCGATCCTATGTGTTTTGCCCGTTCATCAACCATTCGCAAAAGTTCTATTCATGAGAAACCGTTAAATTTGGGTCGGATGGATGAACGGGCAAAACACATGGGATCGGGTTGAAAATTGGTGGATGAGGTATTTAGAGGGTGGAGATCAAGATGAACGGTTCGGATCTTCCGAAAAATGGGGGGCATAGGATTTTTGATAGGGGGTCATTTTAGGGGGTTATTTTTGGGGGTCATTTGATCCCTCCTCATATATATGTATGTATATATATATCCATATACATATATATATGCATATACATAAAAAAATATGTTGGGACCTCCTCCGTGCGATCCGGGTGACGGCGTTCTGGGCGAATCATCCCGGCGGCTTCTGCTTGATGGATCTCATGGCAAACGGGTTACAGTAGACCTCCTTGGGGGGGTTGATCCCCGGGGGGCTCTTCCTTCGGAGGCCTTTGCGGATAAGGCGAGATCTGGCGAACCTCCGAGATTCCCTTCTCCGGCGGATAAGGCGAGATCAGACCCTTCTCGGATAACTCTCCTCCGGCGGGGAGAGGGCCTGGCTTCGGTCAAGGGTCAGGGCTCTTCCCCCTTACAGGCGGTTGATGCAAAGTCCGATGGTTGGGAATTCGTGAATCGAAGAAAGAAGAAGATAGGTTCCAATGGATTGGGTGGCAACGGGAAGTTCAGCAAGGCTGGTTTTGAGACAGGTGGGGTTAGCAGGAACAATTTTCTCCGACCAAGGCGCAATCAAAATTTATCCCATCCTATTGCACACAACGTGTTTGATAGAAGGTCTGTTAGACAGACTGCTGATTTTAAAGTGGCATCAATTGGTGAAAAACAATCGTGGGCAGAGGTGTGTTCTAATATTAGAAAGTATGACTCGGACACGGGTATGACTTATGAGCCTCCCCAACCTCAATCTGATGGTTCAGTCATGGCGCTTGTGCCTAAATCTGCATTGGCAAGAGGTGCTGAGCAGTGGAGGTCAACTCTGGTGGGATACGTACTGGGGGATGTGCCATTCTATGGGCAGATGTGTGCTTGGGTCGAAAAACTCTGGAGACCAAAGAAGGGACTAAAAATTTATAGTCGAGAAAATGGTTTTTTCTGTTTCAAGTTCGAAGATGATGGGGAGTGCGAGAGGATCCTGCGTGGTGGGCCTTGGATGTTTGATGGGAGACTTGTGGTAGTCCAACGATGGAGCTCTGCTCTCAAGATGGAGCGGGATATCCTTTCTTCTGTGCCAGTTTGGGTTCAACTCCATGGAGTTCCCCTAGGTATGTGGACACTCGAAATATTTAATTCTATCGCCTCAGTCATTGGAAGGCCTATTTGTTTGGATAAATTAACTGCTAAGAAGGAGCGCATTTCATATGCGCGGTGCCTGATCGAGGTTCATGCATCAAATAATATCCCTCGCTCGGTGTTGGTTGGCACGGAGGACGGGCCTACTATATCTATAGACGTTAAAGTAGAGGGGGAGCCTCCTCGATGTTCAAAATGCATCTGTTTTGGCCATTCTAACAAACAATGTCCTCTCGCTGATGAACTCCCTTCAATCCAAGAAGAGGGCTTAAAGGAGGGGGGGAAAATAATAAGACTGCTACGGACTTAGGAGTATCAGTGCAGGGCACTCAAGGCATTAATCTTGTGAATACTTCGGTAGTGGGAGGGGGAAATAAGCATTCACATGCGTTGATAGCAGGGGTGGCGGAGGCTTCATCGCCTGGACCTCCTGTGGCCAAAATGATTTCATCAAATCCTTCGGATGTGGGGATTCAGAAGCAAAGCGGAGTAGTGCAAATCCCGGTTGATGACCTTGTCCATGAGGTGCCGAGTTCACTCAGACGGCTGGATGGAGGGGGGATTTCGGACCCTGTAGCTTCACCCGTTTGCGTCTTGGAAGTGCAGCACCAAGTTACGGTGGATGAGGTTAGGAGTAAGGATGAAACAGACCCTGTGGTAGCTCCCAGTACTTGCAGGGTAGCCAAGCTTATTCCCCCAATTATGGAAGAGATTTGCCTTACTCGGCCCCTCCCTTCTCTATTAGAAGACCCTGCTCGTGAGGGAATGGAGATGTTGCCTGGGTTAATAGCTATTGATAACCCTGAGTGGGATTTAGAAATGGAGGAGCAAGCGCGCAACGTTGAATCAAGCCGGTCGCTGAAGAAGAAACTTGATACTATCCCATTGGCCTCCAGGAAGAGTAACAGGCTTCTGGAAAGTGGCCAAGGCAGAAAACACACTGTTAGCCAATGACAGTCTTAATTTGGAATGCCAGGGGGCTGAATAACTTGGGGAGGAGGCGGGACCTGCGGATACTTATAAAGAAACATGGTCCCTCAGTTTTGGTCCTTGTAGAGACGAAGCTCAGACCGGATTCTAAATTGGTGAAGTTTATTATCCCAAAAAATTGGCGATCCTTTAACAACTTTGACCTTTCTACTGGTGGCCGCATTCTTATGGCTTTCGACCCTGCTATTTGGAGTACTTCCTCTATGTCCGTCTCTCCTCAGCATTTATCTGTCTCCTGCATGAATATGGGGGGGTTTGAATGTGTCATCACTGGTGTTTATGGGTGCAATTCCATTATGGAGAGAAAGGAGTTATGGAAGAGCCTCGAAACGGATAGTACTCTACGGGGTAACTCTCCCTGGCTTGTTGGGGGGGGATTTCAATAGTGTGCTGTATACAAGTGATAAGATCGGGGGGCGGAAACTGTATGAGGCCATTGTTCAGGACTTCTCTGATTGTATTAGCAATTGCTCCCTCCTTGAATTAAAGAGCACGGGAAACAAATTAAGCTGGTGCAACAACCGGGTGGGAGACGGACGCATTTCGGCTAGGCTTGACCGGGTATTTGGAAGTGCGGAATGGATTAATTTGCTCCCAGACTCTTATGTGAACTATATTGATGCTTGTTCTAGTGACCACTCACCGATGGGCGTTCATTTCCATCTTCAGGTACCGTCTGAACCTAAGCCATTCAAATGTTATAATTATTGGTACTCTTGTCCAGGGTACAAGGATATTATTGCTTCTGCATGGGCCAATTATGTAGAAGGAACCCCTATGTTCAGGCTAGTTCTTATGCTAAGAAATGTAAAGCTTGCTCTCAGAGAATGGGCAAAGAAGCATCATGCTGATAAGGTTGTGGAAAGCTACAGGAAGAGACTTGCTGAAATTCAATGTAATCCGAACATCCATTCGGACCAAGTGCTCCAACAAGAAGAATCTGGTCTCTTTTTAAAGTTGGCCCATGCTCTGAAGCTAGAGGAGGAGATGTTCAAGCAAAAAAGCAGACAAGATTGGCTCTCTCTTGGAGATAGAAACACTAAGTTCTTCTACAATTCGATGAAGGCTAGATCTTCCCGTAACAACCTGAATCATCTTGTGGATATTAATGGAGGCCGAAATATTGTCTATGGTGAGCTTAGGGAGGAGGCGCCGGCCTTCTTTAAAGATTTATATACTCAGTCCAATTACTTGAGATCCTTCTCTAATCTTGTGCCCAAGCGTATTCTGACTGGTGAGGCCTCTGCTTGGCTTGCTAGAGGTGTATCTTCTGAGGAGATTAAGGATGCTGTCTTCCAAATTGGGCCGGATAAGGCCCCCGGGCCGGACGGATTTAATGGCTTCTTCTTCCAGCGAAATTGGGAATTGATTGGTGCTGATGTGACTACTGCAATTAAATCCTTTTTTACTTCAGGTTCTCTCCTCAAGCAGATAAATCATACCTTTCTAACTCTCGTGCCTAAGAATTCCAATGCATCTGGTATGGGAGATTATAGGCCGATTGCCTGTTGCAATGTGCTTTATAAGATCATTAGCAAGATCCTCTGTAACAGGCTGAAGGCTGTGGTACATGATCTAATATCACCAAATCAAGCTGCTTTTCTCAAGGGGAGACTTCTCTCGGATTGTACTCTAATTACTCACGAACAGATCAGAGATTTCAATAACCCTATGGGGGGTAGAGCTTGCTTAAAGCTGGATTTGAGGAAGGCTTTCGACAGTGTGAATAGGGATTTCATTCTTTATTTTATGGGCCAGCTCGGTTTCCCTGGAGGCTTCATTTCGTGGATTCGAGAATGCATTACTACTCCATCCTTCTCGGTAATGGTAAATGGGTCCCCTTGTGGTTACTTTGGGAGTAACAGGGGTATCCGTCAAGGGGACCCGTTATCCCCCTACCTTTTCGTTATTGTCATGGAAGCATTTTCTATTCTGGTGGATAAAGCAATTACTGGCCGAAAAATCACCCCTATGAGGCGTTCAGGTTCTATTTCTCACCTCTTATTTGCTGACGATCTATTGGTGTTTTGCCGTGCAAATAGAACTTCTTTCACTGGCATCAAAAATCTGTTGGATGAATTCTCCAATTATACTGGCCTTCATGTAAACTGGGACAAGAGTGCTTGTATTTTTAGCAAAGGCGCGAAACATACAGATATCCTCTCTGATATGTTGGGAGTCAAGGCGGTTCCCTCTATTACTACTTATCTGGGCCTGCCATTGTCTCTGAAGTACCCTACAACCCCAAATTATAAAAAGCTTGTGGATAAATGCAGGAAGAAGATGACTGGTTGGGCTTCTTCGGTCCTTTCCATATCTGGGAGAATTGAGCTTGTCAGATCGGTTATTCACGGTATGGTTTCATTCTGGATGCAGGTTTTTCACCTACCTTCTAATGTTCTCAGGACTATCTCGAGGGCTTGTAGAAGATTCATTCTTGGAAATTCAAAGTCTTGGGCTTGGGATGATCTGTGTAAGCCTAAATCAGAAGGTGGAGTTGGAATTCGTATGCTAGAGGACCTGAATGCGGCTGCGGGTGTTAGACAGACCTGGAGATTCTTAACATCTGAATGCTTATGGGCGAAGCTGATGAGGAGTAGATACGGCCAGCCGGGGGGGTTTTTTTCGGCCAAAAGCTCAGCTTATTATTCAGGTTCTTGGAAGAGGCTACTCAAATGCCGGCTTGTGTCTCAAAAACTGATAAAGAGGGTGGTTCGAGATGGGCGTTCTACTAAATTTTGGCTCGATGCTTGGCTAGACGACATGCCTCTGCGTGACACATACGCTGTGCCTCCTGGCGCTGAGGAAGCCTATGTAGCGGATTATTGGGGTCATCAAGGTTGGATTATGGACCCGGCTATTGACCATGTTAGGCACTTGTTGAGAGGTATCTCTTTAAAACCTGGGGTCGACGGTTGGGCATGGCTTCCAGGTGAGTCTTTTTGTTTTAAACAGGCTTGGGATGGTCTCCGCAAGAGGCTCCCCCCATTCCCTGAGCACAAGCTTGTCTGGTATCCTAATAATATTCCTAAGATGTCTTTAACCCTGCTTAGAGCTATGAGGGGGAAATTGCTCACCAGGGACAGGATCGCCAGGTGGGGGTACAATATCCCTGCATCTTCTGATTGCATCTTATGTGCTGATAATGAGGTAGAATCGGTGGAGCATTTATTCTTTAAATGTGACTACTCTAGTTACATTCTGCGCAGGGCCCTCCTAAAATTAAAGGCGCAATCCCCCAGCTCTCCTTCTCTAATAGAAGTTGGCAAGCTATTCATGACAAGATATACTGGTAAGGGTTGTGTGAGTGTTCTGGCAAGAACTTGCCTTGCGGCGATGGTCTGGCATATCTGGCGGGAGAGAAACAGAAGGATTTTTGAAGATGTTAAGAAAGATAGAGTGACCCTGTTTGAAGAAATGGCTGCTGATGTTCGGGTTGCTTTATGCAATCAGGACCCATCCACGCCTGATGAGATAGAGGTGTTTGATAGCTGGGGATTCAAAGATAATGGTTAGGGAGGCGGGAGAGGAACAGTTGGCTGAATTAGTATTCATTGATCCACTTGTATCTTTGGTTTGAATTTTGGTGTTCTTGCATGGTTGTTGCACTATTAGTAGGGAGTGACGGCGCTTGTGCCCTATCCTCTCTCTAGTAGGAATACTGTCCATACAAGACACATGTGTACTTTTACTGATATTTTAATAAGATTATACACTTACCTTTCAAAAAAAAATATATGCATATACATATATGTATACATATGTATATATATGCATATATATATATCTATATATATGCATATACATATGTATACATATATATAGATATATATGCATATCTATATTATAAAACAGGGATGTTATCATGGGTTTTTAGATAAGAGTTTTTGATAAGAGATGAGAAATTGGATATATATGAGGGATGTTGTTAAGAGAAATTAGATAAGATAAGAGAAATTGGATAAGATAAGAGAAATTGAGTTTGAAATTTTAAGTTTGAAACAAAATATTGGGGGAAATTAAATTGGGGGGAAGAAAAGTGTTTTGGGGGAAAACAAAACTTTAATCTCAGCCTTCTGGTTCTCTCTCCCTCTCTCTTCTCTCTTTCTCCCTCAACCAAACCCCACTCTCTCCTTTGCCGTGAGCCCGACCCCTGCCCCTCGGCCCCCTGTGCAGCCACCCCTCTTCCCCTCAGCCCCATGATTCGGGTTCAATATTACATATTTAACCCCCCATTTAGCCCTATTTTGTGCTCATGTGATGCTACATTGTTCTCTAATACGTGCGTATTTTCTACACATTTATTTATTAGAGAAAACACACTATTTGGGCATAAAACAGCAATTAAAGAATTATTTCTGAACTTTTTATATTTTTCCTAGCTTGGTCTCGATCTCACGGTTCTAACGACTATTTATTTGTATTTTTCTGAGATCTGTGCTAATTACTGTGTATTTTTGAATGCAGAATACAATTTAAATGGGAAAATACGCAAGAAATACGAATATACGGTTGCGGCCCAATCAAGCAGTGACACGTGGCACACATCCAGCGGCTCCCCGCCGAATCCAACCGCTGCGATCTCTCCCCGCTTTCGAAATCATACGGTGACGCGGCCGAATATAAGCCGTTGGATTCTAATCCAACGGCTCAAATCCTTCCCCCGAAACGCAGCTGAGATCGGCGAAGGGCGCGCGTCGTGGCGTCATCGGAGCCATCCATGCATGATCCGACGGACGAGCGCAGCCCCGCATTTTGAAACGAGATCGAAGCGACGCGGCCTCTTCCTAGCGGTAGGATGATGATCTAACGGTCGCTATTTCCTCCGCTTCAATCCGAAGTCACAGCAGCGGGTTAGGCAACGTGGCATCGTAAGATCGGTTGGATGAAGATCTGACGGACGAAAATGAAGCCAACCCGCATTCGTATTCTTAACGGGCGCAGCGTGCTTTTTAAAGCACACGTGGCGCCCGTACGTTGAATCCCGCAATTTTGAAGCCCGATCGGACGGCCCACAAATGCTGCGGCTTGGATGAGCGGCTGAGATCGTTCAGCAGCTTAATGGATGCGGGTTTAGACCCGTTAGCACTCCCCAAACCCGCAATCTCTTTATAAAAGGTATTTTAGGGGTTTTTGAGCGTATACAAGCAGATTGGAGCGTATTTTGAGCGTATTGGAGGCTCTAGGAGCCGTATTTCCCCTCTGTAAAATTCTGTAAAATTCCAGAGGCTATTTTCTTATTTCCAGAGAGTTTTGATGTCTTTTCAAGGATATTTGGTGATGAATTCTTAACTTAAACTCCTTATTTGATGCTTTTCTACCGTATTTTGCTATAATCTTGATGTATTTTGCTAAGAAACTTGTTTATTTTTGCATGATGTGTAGCTAAATCTCTGTTGTGCATGGTATGGAGTAGTTAGGTGCTATGATTTGTGTTAGTTTGGTTGTATTCCATGTGCTTAATCGTTAAACTTCGCTAAAATTGTAATCGTTGTTCGTAAATCGACTTTTTTAGATTCCAAAAGAATTAATTTAGTTGATGATCGCCCCCAAAAGGGTGAGTTTTGATCTCCCCAAAAGGGAGTTTCATACCGTAGTTTTGATCTCTCCAAAAGAGAGTTTCATATCGTATTATAGCTTTAGCTACGATCTCATTGAATTTTGTGTTTTAACCCCCAAAAGGGCATCTTCCGATGAATTGCTCCCAAAAGGAGAATTCATTGAGTTATATTGGATATTTTCCCGGTGAATTGCTCTCAAAAAGAGAATTCATTGTGATATATTCATCAACCAAATTAATACGAATCGTTGATCCTAACGAATCTATACCATGTGCATACTTTTTATAGATATTTGTTCTCACGTATTTTCCTTGTTCGTATCATTCACGTATCCCCATTCACACCACCATCACCACCATTAAAAGTGTTTAGTTTCTCTTCGTTGGCTTTCTATTTGATTTGAATTGTGGTTGCAACAGATTTCTTCCCGTGGATTCGACATCTGGACTCCCAGATTTTACTACTTGAACGGACTCTTGCGCTTGAGAGAGAGCACCTTTCGGAGCCCACCACCCCACGGCTACCCCGCGCACCCCCAGGCCCACTCGTACCATGCCGGAGCTCACCCATAACAAAGCTAGGAAGAGAGCAGCATCTCGCAGCATCTGGGTCTTTTTGCATCATCTAGGACGAGAGCAGCATCTGACATCCTGAGCAGCATCTCGGATCTAGGAAGAGAGCAGCATCTCGCATGGCCAAAGTATGTGATTTTGATTTTTTTGTTTGCCCCTTCCATTTGTTCTTTTACCCTTCTCAGAAGAGGAGAGCCAATTAGAGACTTCATTAACAGCAACAAATCTGTATTCTTCCATTTCTAGGGTTTCTTTGAGTTTCATCCATTTTCCATTTTTTGATGATGTTGTGGTGCCTATCAATATTTCTTGGAGGGAAGCAAAAGAAAATGCCCTGATTTTGGTCAGAAAGTAAGTTTCATATGTAGTTATTTCTAAAAGTTGATGCTTTCAGCATAAAAATGCTTTTTTTCTTTATAGACTACAGCCCCTCATCGCCAGTAAAATCCCATCGGAATATGAACGAGAAGGCAGTGAAGGACAGAGATGTGGCGACCATTCTCATGCTTGGAGCTCTTCACACAAGACGCCTCTATGACGATAAGAAGGTCATTCTCACTGAGTTCTTGCATGATTACTATCGGATTTAATCAATTTGATAATTTTTTTGAACTTAAACAATATACATGTTCTTTTCTTTGCAAATAATATTTACTGAAATAGGAATTTTTGGGTCAGATTTAATATGCCATTTAAAAAACATTGCACAATGTCAATTAATTTAGTTTGTTGCACCAGGATTAATGTGTTCGGAAGTTATTTGCCTGAATTAATAGTTATCACCGTAGGAGAAGAAAATCTAACCATCGAGGCAATGTGTGCATGACTTTCTCTTCTACTTGCAAACCATTCCTCTATGGGATGCAATTGCAATGTCAAAAATAAGTTTGAGTCCAATACTTGTATGGTATGTAGTTAGCAAAAATAGGCGTGGGATAAGACATAACTCAAATTACATGTTGTCTTATATTTGGAATTGGAGATTAGTTTGGCAGTTTTGTTTTTTTAATTCTTTTTAAGATTTGAAAATAGAAAATATTTTTTGAATTTTATTTGGCAGATAGATGGAAGATTACATATTCATATGTTTCATATCAATAGCTATGTTTCTTCAGGATTGTTGGTTGGCATTCCATATAAAGAGTGCATGCTATTTCCCATAGTTTATTCGTTCCCTCTCTTTGCATGAGTTTCCTCATCTTTCCTCTCCCATGTTTCTTTACCTATAGAACAAGAAATTATTGGGGCCTGCCATAATATTTGGAGCCAACTTTGTGTATATGAAATCTGAATTAATTGGTATTGAAAGGGGGAGTTAGGGAGAAGGTGCAGCTTGCCCCCAAATTTGGCATCAGATTCGTGGGAGGTCTGCAGGGATACACAAATTTGACTCGCTGCTTATGACAAATAAGGTGGCTAGATGGTAATTTCTTGAATGAATCAATTCCAAACATGAGCAGTCTGATAGGTCTCACTATCGTGTAAGTTCCACTTCCTTGCATATACTGAACTATAAAATGAAACAATAAATGTCTCAATAATTACATGTCTGCTTCATGAAAATATGTAGGCTCCTGGAAAACAATAGATTATATGATCAATTGCCATCATACTTCATAGAGCGGCCAAAACTATGTGAATTGTATGGACCAGATAAGAGTGCTAACATATTATATATTTAATTCATGAACAAGTTTTGATAATAACCTTTTTGTATGTAGTAGAGGTTGCATTTAGACACTGAGAATTTGAATTCAGCTGTCGTGCCATTAAGTGTTTTCTTAAAAACAGAATTGAATTTGTTACACTACAGGTATATGCAAAACAACTATTTGAGCAAAAAAAACAACTATTTGAGCGGAAGCATTCCCCCAGCTTTGTTAAGTGGGAAATTTGTTATCAAGTATGATGCAATGTCACTATTATGGATGTGTATTCTATTATGATACCATGGTTCATATTCTGTTCGACCTCAAGTTCGTTTTCATGCTATTATAATTAACCTTACATCCTTTAGTTCTCACCAGAAATTCTGGATTCTTATCTTTTCAACTATGAAAAACATTCAAGGATGAACAATATCTGTGAAAGCTTTGTATCCATTATCTTTGTAACTTCCTAGAAAACTTTTAAGCCAGCACACCAAAGAAGTTCCTCATCGGAAAGGAAGAATCTCCACATGCGAGGATTTTTATTTGTAACATGATGGGAGAATACATTTTCTTAGTCTTGAAGGTACTTTCAGGTGAATTGTGTCAGCCGACTAAAGACAAATTTGTAAAAGCAACCATTTGTTGATTTTTTTCTATTTGGATGTTTCATGTCTACACAACACACCAGCTATGTGCAACATTGTTTGAGGTGATATCACTGAATTTGGTTTATCATTTGTAATCAGGATGTAAGCGGCATTCGGCAAGTCCTTGCTCATCGGTGTGTAAAGTCTGTGCTTTTTGTTCTATTTTGCTTGATATATTACATGTTTGATGAAGTTGCTTCTTTGTAGACTAATTGATGTTTTTTAATACTCATATGAGGTGTTTGCCGGTCCCAACAGTGACAAGTGCCTTATTTTCAAGATTTTAGATTTTGAACATGATGTTGCGGATAACAGGAATGTTGTTTGGTTCCTGCAAGACCTTGACATGCCAGTGAACATGATGCAGATGAAAGCACAGTAAATTTTTCAATGATTTTGGTGTCTTGATCATTCCCGTAGTTATGTATTTGAGCATATAGTTAAAGGATAGAAGTATCCTTCCTGCATTCACTATTATATTTGCCAGTTTTTTTTACTGCCGCATCCGATATGATCATATGATGTTGCATTAGAGTTGTAGCATAATTCAAATTTATATTAAGGTTGGACTTTAATGTTTAATAATTTGACTCATATCATGGTTTTAAGCATAACTATTGCCATAAGAGGATAGTTTTGGTTAAACTCAACTATTTTAAAATAACGTCCTGGTGCATCATTTTGTAACAGGAAAATGGAATTTGAAATAAATATGTAAAATGCCTTGAAATATTGCACTTGGATGTACATTTATTTTCGATGTCTATTCAATTATTGCACTCAAAGCCACCAACAATGAAATCATGTTGGCGATCTCCTCTATTTTGGGCTGCTCAAGTGCGAGCAGCTCAAGTGGTTTGTTCAGGAGATGAGAATTTTGGGCTCTTTTTACTTCAATGTCTCTTTTCTTTGAATTTAATTGGGAGGGTGAAAAGATTTTAGTAGAAGGAATGTATTATTTTCCAACAAGAATTTGATTCGATCAACGGACTGAGTAAGTTAGGTTTGATATTTTGTGATTTGAATTAAGTTTAATCATGAATCTCGATGGTAAAATTGGGATATTTGATCGAATACATCCCAAGAAATTTGATTGTTTCACTCTGGAGAATGACATATATATTCAGTATTAGATTTTTAGTAATGCAACTTAAATGGAAAATTCTATCAAGGATGTTTCAAGATATGAAGTTTATAGTTTATAGTTATATAGTTTCAAGAAAATTCTATAAAGTTTATAGTTATATGGCCTCAGCGATGTTTCAAGATATGAATCTACAATGATGGCAACTTAATAGTCTCAAGTTCAAATACATTGTTAATATTTAGTAAACAAAGGTAATATATATATGATGCTTTCTTTAATCTTTTGTCATATCCCATATATTCCTTCAGAACATTATGTGGGAACTGAATTGTCTTGAAGCAATCATGGTCATCTTCATTAGTAGAATTGAATTTTTTGCATTTACGTGTAAGAACATGCTTTATATGCTTTTTGATATTTTGTAATCATGTTCTTGCTAATAACACTTAGCTTGGTTGTCACTGCCATGATGAAATGCTGAAATGAATCAAATGTTATGCAATACATGTTCTGTCATTGAAGTTAGCTTGGAATTGGATCTGTTGGATCCCCTCATCAAAATATATCAGTTTTTGTGTTTGGCTTCATGGTTCAGAACATCAATTTTTGGATGCCAATAAATTGCAGAATCTTATTTTAGTTCTTACAAATGTTTCTGCAAATCCAATTCACCCCTCTAGCCATGTCATTCAGTGAAGTGGACTATTATCTTGACATGCCTATGGTAAGATTTTCTTTTCCCTCTACTTTTACTCTTTTTTCTTTTGCAAATTCCTTTCAGTTGGTAGTTCATGTTTGCAATGAGATATTGATAAATATGATACATATTGCCTCTATTTGTTTGATTCATAATGCCGCTATTTGTCTATGTAATATATCCGATATAAAATGAAGTCATATCCCCCTGCCATGGCTATTTGTTTGAGATATCTTTAGAGTAATGTATGTGAAATTCAATTTATTTCATCTATTTCCTGAATTAGGCGTAATGCCGCTAACATAACTTATGATTATGTTCCAACTAAAATTGGACAAGCTTATATATTACAATAACAAAAAAATTCTAAAATTCACATGTAAAAATTACAGTGTACGAAATGTCTGTGCACCATGTTATTGACAGGACACCGCCTCACAATAGGAATGTCCTTGCATTATAGGTTGCCCTGGATCAAATAAATCCATTATGGTCATAATCATCTTCTCTGACCAAAGATATTGCCACAAATATTTCATCCAAACTCAACTGTAAAGTTGGTTAAGATCATTTGTTTCCTCTCAAATAATTAGCCAATGCTATGCCAACACTTGACAGGGCTTTTTGCATGGTGTTTTATTGACGATCAAATGATCAGTACTCTATGATTCGACGTTGTATTTATCATGCTTCTTATTAATTGGCAGCAGGGTGGAGTGCTTTCATATCATTTTAGCTTAGGCTTATTAATTTTTATTCCCCACCTTGCAATTTTATTGGAGATCTTAACATTTGTATTGTTATTAGACTTGAGACATGCCGCTTTATTCAAGTTTCATGTAATGACCACATGCTTGAGTTCCTCCCTTCAAAGTATCCTTTATCTTAGATGACACAAATGAAGTTCTTGCTGGCCATGTGGTTATTCCATATGAAAGGTGATGTCTCTAGGAGTACATTGTTTTCTTTACCAACTTACGTCAATCTATAGAGCCTGGACATAAGAACGACATATACACTGGATACACATCCATTAAAGTACAGACAATGGCAATGCAAAAAAATTAAAATGTTTATTGTGAAGGTGTGTAGGAGACTCACTGAAAACCCAAGGATTTGTAGTGAAATATGCAATGCTTTATAGAGAAAAAGAAGATGAGCAAAGTATGACCTTCATCATTAACAACTTTAGGTTCTAATTTTAAACCAAATAAAGCTATATGGAATTCCAGTCCTATACCTAACAGAATACAAGTCAATGGCGTCTTCATGTATTTGGAGTTATTTATGTTGTGTTATAGCATCCAACATAATGAATTTTTTGGTTATTTTTGTTTATAATGAATTTTCAATAGATGTGTTCTGTAAATCCATGTGTTATCAAATTTTAGTTCACATTTCTGTAAATCCATGTGTTATCTTTGTGTTTAAAATTGTTATCAATTTTTTTGTTCTGTAAATCCAGATGTTATCAAATCCATGTGTACATGTTATCAAATCCATGTGTACATGTGTTATCTTTGTGTTTAAATTTGCTACCAAATTTTTTGTTCTGTAAATCCATGTGTTATCAAATCCATGGTACATATAGAAATGCAAGTCAAATCCATGTGTTAAACTTTAGCAGAGTTCTTATGCATGATTAATATCAAAGCAAGGCTATTTTCATATCTTTGTTATCATGTAACATTGGTGCACCCGCCAGAACAAGCTGCATATATGCATGTTTACTATAAATTGAAGTCCGATTTTGTTTAACATATCCTTACCATATGACTACTGTCCATTGTAGTTTTACTTGATTTCTTATTTTTTAACATTTGAGAATCTTGAATATTTGTAAGTAAAGATTGCCACAAGATTTCTATTTATTTGATTTTATTTCCAAAATTTTAAACTATTTGTTTTTGTGGACTATGACAATAGACTCAACAGTAATAGTCTCTCGGGTGCATTTTCGCTGTCTCTTGCAAACATAACCCCGCTTGCATCTATGTGAGTTCCCAAGCTCTCTCTATCTCTCCTTATCTCTTCCTAAGTGAGTGACCGTTCTCTTTGTGTAATAAATCAAAAACTGAATGAAGCTAAAGAGTCTTCTATTTCTTTTCATTCTTTCATGGACATGTCCTATAATAATTTGAGTGGCCCCGTGCCCAGATTTCCACATATGACATTCAAGTAAGGGCTACAAGATCTTTGGTTTGCTTTTAGTCCAATTTGTTTATTGCTCAAGTTAGAGGAGATATGAGATTAGGATGAGTGATTTATGAATTGATCATTCAATGCTTTTAACTAGGAAACTACTTTTAGAAATTAAATTAGCTCATCTGATGTTTTTCTCCAGCCATAAAGCAACTAATATAAAGCTCTGATTAAAATTTCAGCAGTGATATTAATAAATCAAGTTTAACTATTCGAACAATTTATCATGATTACAGTGGTATGCATATGTGTTTTGTTGTTAATCTTCTTTCCAGCCAAAGGAACCAAAGTGAATATTCTATTTTTTTGGTTTGCATTAGGTTTGCATCTCCTTCTTTCTTTATTGTTTTCTGGTGCAAAAGGATTGCATTTCCGTCTTCTTTGAATTCTCTGTTCATATAACTATGTAATGTTGTCATACAACATCTATTTCCAGATATGGCAACAAGAGCACACTTCAAATAAATAAACATACTGGATTTAGCAACATCTATCTTCTTTGATAAAGCAACCATGTTTTGATTCTGTTTTTGGTAACAATTTTTTTAGCTTGCTGAGGATGCTGGAGAAGTACCAGCAGCACTCTGGGAATGGATTTTATCCAAACTCCATTCTTTTTAGAAGATAGTTTCTTACTGATTTTTCATTTTTGGGGCAGAATTTGAGTGCGGAGATTGATATGATCAAGCGAGAGAATGTATGTGCTTAATATAGTTCTATCATCTTTCTTTGATATAACATCACAGTATATCCACATGTTTCATTATTTGATTTGGTGCAATCTATCTTCATTTTTCACCATCCGACTACTTACTGGGAATTTTAGTGTGTATTTGTGTGTCTAAAATAGATGGTTGACCTGGGGAAAATTCAATTATTCAAGAAATGCTCATATTTACCAATAAATCAGGTCTGCTTACTGAGAACTTGAGTGTGTTCAAAGTTTGCCCTTCTCAATATGACGTTCTCACATTTGATGCATGAATAAAAGATTATGTAAAAATGCGATCATAAATTTTAGTACTTTCATCCATTTGTCTACACATGCCAACTTGCAAATGAATATGGACATTTTCTCTCTGAATTTAGATTTGATTTTCTATTTACGATTTCAAATCATGATCCATATACCTTCGGTTTTGATTTGCAAGAAAGGTTCGATCTTTTCTATCACTACTTCCCCTAAAAATTAATTGTTGGTATTAAGTGAACTGTTTAGAAATCATTGGTATTAAGTTGAACTTGGAGTGTCAAAGTGACGAGTGTCATCAAATAGTCACTTTGACCAAAAGCTAATGTACTAATATTTTTCCCCAACACAATCACATAATTCAAGTGCATGAAACTGCAATTATTATCATTTTTTATTTCCACCATTTTTGAAAAATATATAGATGATATTCTTAATGTCATTGATGCAGGTGACAGACTTTTGCCCTAGGCCAGGAAGAAAAGGGTGAGAAATGCAGCCAAATCCTTTGAATCAAATCATCAAAAAGTTGTGTTTTCAAGTAGTTTCAAAAGAATAGCCATATTTATATTTAACAAAAGAATCCAGTCTTCTCCACAGATACAAAAGGTAGGAGCACTTAAAGAGGATTGCATGCAAAGCAAATACATGGCTAATTGATATGAAATAAGGTGGAAGCTCACCAAGTGCTGTTCCAATGCCCCAAAGTGTGGCCTCAAGCTGAACCTGAGGAAGAAGCTTGCTGAGAGGAGCCTTCATAAGTGAACCATGGGTAGATGTAAATACCAGAGGTCCAAATGCTGAACGATCCTTTTCAAGCCACGAATATGCTCTTTTCAGTTGTATTGTATCATATGGAGCAGTTTTCAGATCAACTCGACCACATTGGACATCTTTAATTGTAAATAATGCTATATGCATGTCGAGATACAGAACAAATGTGTTCAAACCAGATCCTGTCAAATAAAGAGCAGCATGAATCGATCAGCTATAAAGATGTCTTTATTTGACCATCTCCAAACTTTGATTGATATATAAAAGGCAATGTATATAAAAGGCAATGCAATAAAATTTTGATTTATAACATTAAGGACTGTTTAAAAGTCAAGGCAATGCAATAAATTTTTTGAATTTTTGTCCTACGTGTCACCAAAACTATGATTATGAAAAAAAATTTATTGTGCTTGGTGATATGCATAGTTTTGATTTGTTAAATGAGTTAGTTGATATGCATAGTGGAGTTCTTGGAGAATGGGAGTTCATGGCAATTCAGTTTTTTCTATTCATATTTCATTGCATATTTCTTGAAGAATGGGAATTCTATGATTCATTGAATTTTTTACACCCATTAGCATCAGGATCCCTCAACATTTGATCAGAATTTTTTACAGTAAAAAAATTCTATGTGAGAGCTTGATGAAATTGAACTCAATTTTTTTGAGAACTGGATGAAATTGAACTCAAAAAAATTGACAGTACCAATTTTTTAGAACTTTTGACATGTGAACGTTTGAGCTTGATGAACTTTTAATGAAATTGATGAAATTGGTGAGAGCTTGATGAACAGGTGAGAGCTTGATGAAATTGAACTCAAAAATTGACCCACCATTTTTGACAGGATCCTGATGCTGTTGTGCTCAAAATAGGATGTGTTTTCATCGGTGAGAGCAAATGAAAACATTTCTGATAACATTATTGACAGAAATTGATGAAATTGGGTTAAGTTAACATTTTTGATAACATAACTGATATATGTGATTGATGAAATTGAGGAAATGCTAAACATTTCTGATAACATTTTTGATAACCACTTTTGATGAAATTGGTGAGAGCTTGATGAACAGGTGAGAGCTTGATGATATTGAACTCCAAAATTGACCCACCATTTTTGACAGGATCCTGATGCTAATTTTGAAAGTGCTCAAGAATGTTATCACCATTACTAAAATTAAAGTGCCCAGAAGTCAAATTTGACAGCATCCTGATGCTAATTTTCACAATCAAAATTAAAGTGCTCATTAGCTAATTTTAAATTAGCATCAGGATTTTAATTTTGATTTTGGAGGAGCATCAGGATTTTAATTTTCAAATAATACTGAATTTTAATTTTAAACTTTGATTTACAAAATTAAAGTGCTCATTAGCTAATTTAGTAATCAGGATTTTAAATTTGCTAATTTTAATTTGACAGCATCCTGATTTTTGATGCTAATTTTAATTTTAATTTTGATTTTAATTATAATTTTAATTTAGATCTCCGACATGATGCTAATTGTGACAGGATCCTGATGCTAATTTTCAAAATCAAAATGGTGACAAGATCCTGTTGCTTAAAAACTTCACCAAATGCAATTGTTTTCATGGTTGGATGTGATTGGGGGGGAACGTGGTGACATGACTAATGCACATAATCTGATCAATGCTGCCAACTTCCACACTCCTATGTTTTGGTGACATGGCTAATTTTTACATCCATCTTTATTTTTCTGTTTGTTCATGTATCTTAATATGGTAACATTTTTTTAGCTCCCATCTTTATAGAATATTTTGTCTAAAAATGTGGGGGAAATGCAACTAACTTTACAAAAAAATTTAGAAACAAACTACATATTGGGGGACTAACATTTTTGTTAGTGGCTAAAAAGTTTGGTAGTAATTAAACAATGTGAGAATTAAAATCTCTTGAGGGGACCTAAATTTTGGGGAACTAAGACTTTGATTGGGGAACTAAGATTTTGAGGGGGGGATTTCTAAAATGAATCATGTCCACATTTTCAGGGGAACTAAGATTTTGAGGGGGAATATCTAAAATGAATCGTGCCCACATTTTCGGTGGAACTAAGATTTTTGAGGGGGAAATATCTAAATTGAACCGTGCCCTACGGGCACGTGTATATACTAGTATATATATATATAGAATAATGGCTATCATACGCCATATGAGATAGGCTCTCATACGCCCTCTCACATAAAGCAACCAAGTACAACCAAGTACAAGCCCATGTGGGCTTGTACTTGGTTGCTTTATGTGAGAGGGAGTATGAGAGCATATCTCATATGGCGTATGATACCCATTAATCATATATATATATATATATATATATATATATACATACATACATACATACATACATACATACATACATACATATATATATATGGAGATGCTATTGTGAGATGGGAAGCAAACCATCTTAAAGTGAGCAAATCCATCATGGCCGTCGGATCTGAGCCAACCGCTCAGATCTTCCCAATTTACCCGCTCACGCGCCCTGCACGTGAGGCCCAATTTCCCAGCCTCCCTCTCCCAATCGCGACCCCAGCTGCCCCTCGTGACCACGGCTCCCTCTCGCGGACGAAGAACCAAAACCCCGTCGAAAGCCTCGCTCCATCGCTCTATCAACCCCAAATACTCCCCCAGCCCTCACCCTCCCACGATCGATCTCTCCCGATCGACCCCAAAAAATCCCCAACCCCTCACTCTATGGCGGTCGCTCTCTCCCCGCCACCACAAAAAAGCCCTAACCGCCTCCCGTTCTCCAATTTTCACAGTAAATCAATTCGTTTGCCCCCCAAAAAACCATAAACCTAGGTTGTCTGCCCTCATCTGCTTCAAGGGGACTCTTCAATTTGTTTCTCGACCTAGCTCAGTTTATACATCCACGAGGTAAAATCAGCTTTTTTCTCAAGGAATGCCGAGGCTACACATGTCTGCATGCTTCTCTTCCTCTCTTCTTGTGTTTGATGTTGATGCCAAAATACTGGAAGAGATTTTCTCTGAGATGATGATGATGGTCCCCCCTTCTAAGATATTTTGAAGTGTATGGTTCATTTTCTTATTTGTTACATGGTTTTGTTTTGAGGCATACTATATTTCGTCATGTTCTTTTTGTGTATTTACAAATGAAAAAACATTATAAATCTGAAACATAATATATTTCATCATGTTCTCTAGTCCGATTATAAATCTGAAACATAATCTACTCCGATGAATCTCCTAACAATGTACATGATAGAGAACTATCAAAGGTATCCCGGCCTCCTAGAAATCTAATCTCTAGTCCTTGAGGTACAAGGTGACATTCTCAACACACCATCAATTAAGCATATCTGAATAGATATCTGAATAGATATCCGAAAATCTGATCATATAAGCATGCATACAGTTGTATACAAACATTAATTTAAAGTCCACTAAGGATTACATAATGCAAGCCAACTTACTTTTACACTCACATATATAGTACAAATGAAAATTGAATTCATTTTTGTTTCACATCTTCTGTCATGGTCACTAATATCCGATTAATGTCCGAATCTGATCCAATTCTGCATCATGCATGGACAGTAAATTCGGTATCCAAACAACATACGTTTTGCATCCGTATCCAAACGAAAAAAAATACAAATATTGTAATAGCAATATATGGCCGCTATCCTGCTATGTTAACATTCCTGGGTATGGATACCTGGATTCATTTACTTTACATCAGGTCTATTTGGAAAATTTACACGTTTAATTTGCTTGCATCATTGATTATAATTAACTGAAAACTGAAATGCATGGTTTATATTTGTTGTTTTTTATATGCCGTGGGTTAGCATATGTTATAAGTTCTTTGTTCAATCATTTTATCTCTCGTCGCCTTTGCTTTTCAAAGTTCCCAATATTTTAAGATCCATTAATTGAAACATCGTGCTATATGTTTGTTACAGGCTGAAACTACTGATATCTGGATGTAGACACCACAAGAGCTTCCAAGCATGCAATCAGCTCCATACTACAACTTGTAAAATTTCTATATATGTAGCGTTTATATAACCCTTCAAATGGATGTATTATGTCAAAGCTGTTAATGGAGAGAGATACGGTACAATTTGCTCTCATTATGCTATATGATAAAATCCATGTTTATCGAAAGGTTTTACATTCCAGGTTTATCATATTATGACATCTCCAGGATATATGTAGGTTGTGCAACCTGTTTGAGATGACGTCTCCATGATATCATATCATGACATCTCCAAATTTGACTTCGCATATCTGTTTGAGATGCATTCCTGGAAAGTGGAACCTGGAAGCATATATGTAGGTTGTGCAACCTGGAAGCTGGAGCACTTTGGTGGGAAATTTCTGTGCAACTGCAAATACCTGGAAGCTGGAAATGCAAATTCTTTGCAACGGCAAATTTTGTGCAATTGAAAGCTGGAGAACCCCTCAAATATGCAAATATGAAGCTGGAGAACTTCTCAAATATGAGTGTAACTACAAATTCTGAATTATTTTGTTTGGATTATGTATTTTTGTGCAAATTCTGTTTGTTTTGTTTGGATTCTGTATTTTTTGTTTGGATTGTATATTTTGAGTGTACCTTCTCAAATACAAATGTAACCGTAAATTTTGTGCAAATTATATATTGGAGAACTTCTCAAATATGAGTGTAAACTCTAGAACTTCTGAAGTTTGGATGGAGTATTTTTTGTTTGCAACAAATGTACTCAAATCATGCAAAGCATATGAGAATGCACTGAGAATGAAACTGGGTATCAAGAAGCAACTGTGCACCAAGAAGCAACTGTGCATCAGAACGTGCACCTAGGCATCAAGAGTCCCTTCTCATCTACATTCTGTCATTCCAGATTGGGCTCATTCCAGAATTTGTATCCAACCATTTGGCAGCACAACAACATGGGTATTCATCTACAAATTGTTGCACAACAAATGCTATTGCTGAAAACATTTGGCTTGAAAAATACTTTGCTGCGCGATCTTGTTTTTTGTTGTTTCTCCCTTCCCTTCAAGTAACGCATTTTTGAGAGAGCAACTTAATGGCTTTCTGTTGTTCCTCCCTTCCCTTCAAGTAATGCATTTTTGATAGATCTTTTCAAGATTTTGCTCTTACGATTTACAGACTACATCAAAGGAAGCACAAAACATCAAAGGTGTGGGCTTGTAGGATCAGCGTTAGCCATGTCATCTGGGTTGAATACATGCTCTCTTGACATAGATCTGTTAGAGATACTTGCCAGGAAGGATAAGATGCCAAGTTTAGTGTCGAAAGTTGAGAAAATTACCACTGAAATGAAGATAATTGCTACTATCCAGTCATGACTGTCTGATCCAGTTCCTTTACAGAAGTTTACTTACTGAAGTACTAGCTTAGCTTGATATTTCTCATGGTAAAGGTTAAGCCCTACAGGTTATTGGTAACAACAGAGGTAGTAATTTGCTCAATGATGTTTGCTAAGGTGAATAAACTGATACTCATTTGGGTTAAAATGGATATTTGTAATGATAATGACTCAAATAAATCATGCCCATTTGTAAATGCATTACGGCAACACTGCATTCCTTCTGACAAAGCAATCCCCTTTCTTTTGTGTGCTGCATGACTGAACACAACAATATGGCAGATCGAAAACAAAATTGCATTTCAAAATAACACAATATTATCACATAGCTTAGATAAGAGTACATTAGCAGTAAATTTTATCACAATATTATCACAATATTATCCACACACACACACACACACACACACACACACAGAGTACATTAGCAGGAGCCACAGCTGACACATACACACATACCACACACTCTTGACATTTATTCATGGACATAGTCACATAGAAGGGCATCTCTAAGTAGCGCATTTCAGAGAGATTGACCAAGTCGCGTCATGGCTTGAACTCAGCACTTGGACACCTGAACCTTGCACGCCGCGACTTTCTTGTAGTTCTCAGGGTTGATGTAGCCCTTCAGGCTGGGATTCTTCCTGTACTGACAGAAGCATGGCTGCTGCTCCTTGAGCTTGGCGCAGCACAGGGCGGTTGGCGGCGTGGACTGCAGTATCGCGCTTGCGCATGCCATCAGCTCAATTGGCTTGCATGCCGCTGACACGGCAATTGGAGCCTGGCCTAGCATGATGGCAGAGAGAAGAAGAGTGAAGCACAGGAAGGGGGATGGTGTCTTCATTGTCAAAGCTGAACAGAGTTTGCAGAGATGAATGGAGGGTGGAGGGTCTATTTATATGACAATGGTGGTGTTAATTGCAGCAAAATTTGGATAGTAACATGTCATCATTGGACTCAGTGGTCATGCACTCCATTATGACTACTTGATGTTGTCCATTACCCATATGCAACAAAGGCATATAAAGGCGCTGATTGCAGGGAGGTGTGGGCTTGTAGGATCAGCGTTAGCCATGTCATCTGGGTTGAAAACAGGCGCTGGCTTCCTCGTGTAATTGAAAGAGATGTTTTTGTTTGCAGCAAGAGCTATGAGCTCTGATTCCTCCAGGCCCTTTGCCAGGCCAAGGGTGCATCTTTCTGTGTTGTGCTTGGCCAACACATCCTTAAATTTCTTGATCTGCAGCATAAAGAACATACAAGGGATCAGAAACAAAACATATCGGAACAAACATAATGGATATGATGAGTTCAGGCTTCAGGATGTGCTTCAAGCATAACTGATATAATTGGTTAACAACAAAATTATGATTGTAGATTTGATGTCATATTATAATGAAAATTTTGTCAGTTGAGGAGTCTGAAAATATGAAAAGCAAACTGAAAGGATTGCTCCATGTCCATATTTTCACAAATAACACGATCCCAAAGCTAAGAAATGGTTCAGTATCCCTAAGCTAAGAAAAATACTCTTTGTTTAAAACAATAAATGAGATATTACTGTGAAACTCTATGGCAGCTATTTTACAAGGTCTCTTCACATTCTGCTATGATACAGAATTGTCTTTATCTACAAAGTTCGGATATAACTAGATGGGTGGTATCCTTTCAATTCTGTGGAATATCAAGAAAAAAATGCAATGTTTTAAAGAATTCAATAATGCATACATGATATAATTTGATTTCTGATAATGCCTGGGACAAAAGTTCCATGGAATCCATAAGACTCTCTTTGCAGTAACGTTATTTTTACAACTGGATCACTCTCAAACCTTTTGGTGTCAATTATGTGAACCTGCAAAGAATAAAGATTTAATTCACATCTACATGAAAAACTAATGATTCAGTACTCGAGCAACTTACCTATACAGATTTAATGCACTTCTACATGAAAAACTAATGATGTTATCGACATGTTAACCTTAGGAGTCACAATAACCAAATTACGTATGTGATCACATGCAGAACTTGCCGCCGACAGTACGCTTGATAGTTTGCGTGCTTTAATGATATCTCCACCTCGTTGCTGTACGGTGGCGATAAACTTGCCATTTAACCTGGGAGCATATGTTAGTTCGAAAAATAAAGGTGAATCATATGGTGAGAGAATATCATTTAACCCACATGATATGCACAAATAATAAAATTCATGCAGTTTGTAATTGTTAGTATCAAATATGAATGAACATCTCAAATATGATATGCACAAAGAATAAAAATCCCTGGAATTAATTAGTATCAATAGCTATTAAGCAACTCTTCTTGGAGTTTTTTACAAAGTGCTCAACAATGCTAAAAGATCATTCTCTAAAGAGTGCCCAACAAGAATTGTTTCATTGTGGACAATGAATGGACCAGGAAAATTGGCCCATTTTCAAATTTGTCAAGTTGCATCTACAGACGTTGCAAATTTGTGTTTTCCTCTAAGCAACATTGCAAATTTGGGCTCCAGGTTGTGTTTCCTTCAAATTTGGGCTCCAGGTTGTCTAAATCCTCTGAAGTTTTGTAGAAAGCGATGAAGCCACTCTGACATTATTTCTTGCGTATTTACCCTTGCACTCCTACTTTTTACGTTTTCTACTAAAATTATTTGATCAGGATTCAAGAATGAATTCACCCATCGATTCCAAATAAGTCTTTTGTCTCAAAAGTTGATTTACCTTTCATGTTCAAATAATAGGATGTTGGTGCCACAAAAAGCTATTGATCGTTAACTAGTAGCTAGCCAATTCATCGTCAGCCTCTACATTGATGCTTTTGAGAAAAGCAATGTAGTTGTCGAGAGACGAAAACATTGAGCTCTTATAGACTCTAATCAAGGCGTTAAAGTAAATATATGCCACAAAAAGGATATGATTGATATTTACAAATTGACTAATGAAAAAACACCACTTAATTATGCTAATCTGACTTGCGACAGAATTGATTGTTCCAACTCTAAGTTATTTTATTAGCTATAGCTTTGAAATGATCAATAAATGGGGCATTAGTTGCAGCTGCTCTTTTTATTTGCCGTGAATCAAATGACAGATGCATTTTCAACAACATGATAAGCGTAGTCGTGAAGTTGAAGATATAACATGATAATGATATATGCATGATATATGCAAGCAGGCCAAATATAATATATCAAACTTTACGTGATTATAAAAGGCAGTTCTGGCAACAAAAGCATGGATATTGAACTGGAAATATCAAACTTTGCATGATTATAAAACTGTGCAAGAAATATCAAACTGTTCATGATTATAAAATCCAAACTGTTCATGATTATAAAATCCATTCTGGCAACAAAAAGCATGGTTATTGAACTGGCAACAAAAGCTTGCTTGCAGTTTGAGATTCCTGGTAGAATGAGATTCAGATTCCTGGCAATTGCTGCAAAACTGAAAAAATAATTTCCAGTATGCAGAGGAGCACGCTTCCAACTTCCAGCGTCCAGCTTCCATACAAACATTGATATCCACAAAATCATTGCTTCCAGCTTCCTTTCAATGCTGAGTGATAGAATTAGCAATTAATATAATATTTTTGCAATTAAAATTTATAAAAATGAATTTAAACAATGATGGAATATAGATGAAAGATTGTGTCATACCAAAGGCATATTGATGGACGATTGTGTCGCAGTGACATCACTCACAAGTTCTTGGGTTGAAACACTAAAAATAGAGAAAATAAAATTAGGAAAAATAACGCCTAAAATGAATCAAACGTATAATATGAAAAAATTACCTTTCTTTCATTGGGCAATTACGCCTATCGTGATGCACAAATTTGTTACAACATCGACATAACCGCAGAGGTTTCGATGCTATTTCTCTTGCCTTTTCCCCTCCTCCTTTAATCCGTTTTCCGCTACCTTTGGTCTTTGCAATGGAAGGTGGATGAATATCAACTGTTTCCGGTAATTTTGGCCTTTTCTCTGGTTGTGAATTTTGTGGATTTTCAGAAGTCAATCGCTGAATATCTTCAAAGGCCTTGTCAATCAAAATCTCTCCCATGTCAAGCCGTTCAGTTGAAGAGCGAGCAAATTTCAAAAACTTGTGAACTTTATTTGAAAGCTGGATGAACTTTAAATCTTGTTCCTTGCCGTAGATACCTTGAATTTCGACATCATTATTATCTCGAACTATTTCATTTGTTACCAAGGATGTCCATCTTTTTAAAATATAACATTGCGGCAAAGTATCAACAAATTCATTGCGCAATACAATAAGAATATGTCTACAATGAATCCCATCAGTTTCAAACTTCTTGCAACTGCATATTGCGGCTTCTTCTGGACCTTTATAAACAACATCTCTGGGTTTATCTGGATTCTTCATTTTGCCCATTCTTTTTACACAATATTGTCACACATTGCCTTCACACCCTCTCATCTGAGATGCATAGCTCAAGCTTTGAACAGCCTCTTCCTGAAAAACATAAAATTTTTCTTGGGTATATATCTCTGCCATCTGCCCCTCCATTTCTAGATCTGTAAGCAATTTTGGTTTTGTATGAATAGTCTCGTAATCAGCCGCCAACTCATTTTGCCGTTGTTTTCTTATAGCTCTTTCAAATCTAGAAACAAACTCAGTTAAGGTATTCATTTTATTCACATGCTTATCAATGAAAGAATTCATGCTTTCCGATCTTTGAGTTGTACGAATTCCAGCCGTGAAGATATCTTTAGAATATGCCGGTATCCATTTTTCACGAAACGAGTATAGATCGACGAGCCATTCTTGATTATTCAAATGGTTATTACATAAAACATTCTCCCATTTGATTTCAAACTCTTCAGGAGTCTCAGAATTCCAAACACAATCTTGAAATGGAATATTAAACTCACTTTTGAATGCCGTCGCACCTAGTTTATCTGGAAGTTTCTTTAAAACATGCCACATGCAATACTTATGAATGGAAGTAGGAAATACCTCTCTAATTGCAGCTCCCATGGCAGAATCTTGATCGGTGATTATCACGCTAGGTAAATGACCAAACATGGCTTCTTTAAACTTTTCAAACAACCAAATAAAAGATTCTATCCTTTCATTGCACATGAATCCGGCCCCGAAATTTACCGTTTGTCCATGGTGATTAACCCCGGTAAAAGGTGCAAAGATGAGACTGTATTGATTGGTGTCATATGTTGTGTCAAATATTAACACATCTCCAAAATATTTGTAATACTTTCTAGCAAGAGCATCTACCCAAAACACATGCGTCAAATTATTTTCATTATCTACTTGATACGCATACTCGAAAAATGGATTTATCTCTTTCTCCTCTTGCAAATGCTCTAACAATAAGTGAGCATCATACACTTTCTTCTCATCCCTCTCCCTTTGCAAGGCATTCCGAATATCTTTTTCTGTGCATCCAATATCTCCATAACCACCACTTTCAACTGCTAAGACTGAACTACAATCTGATGTCATTAGGTTAGCATCTTTTAGTGTGTTTAGGAGGCTTTTTTGTGCTTCAGTCACGTTTCTATTGCTTCTTAAGAATTGTTGTTTTCTTGGAGTGACACACACATGATTATGAGATTCATTAAACCTCCGAACGGACCACTTTCCATTAGAGTCTCTTTGAAGCCTTATACTTGCCAAGCAATTTTCTCGAGTTATAGACCTTTTCCTCTTTGCTTTTCCATCCGTTACATTTATTTTCTCCCTTGGTAGCCCTTGATTTGAGCAAACAAATTGCTGAGAATACCTTTCTCCTGTAAATTTATCAATCAGTGTCGCATATTTTCTAACTGAAAACCCTGCTAATTTTGCATACTGTTTGTAAAAATCCTCCCCTTCTTTCAATGAGTTAAAACTCTTTCCTTTTACTGGCTTATACATCTCCTCAACATTTTCCCAACCGGATGCACAATTCGGAAGTGAACTCGATGCATCCATTGAATATATGCTTCCTACACACACAATTCACAATTCACAATTCACAGTTCTGCCAACATCATAGTATTAATCAAACCTCGCTCACAATTCACAATTTTTGCATATAATTAAAAATTAATGCACAAAAATCTGACATCATTAAGTTCTAATTGCAACAAAGGACAAAACATTATTACTGAAATTAAAATAACATTTTTCTAAAATTAATACATACATACATGCTCAGGTTATTGATGTTGAAATACATTCATGCACAGGTTATTGGTGTTGAAATACAATCATGCTCAGGTTGATTCTGCATGTGCAAATTAAAGTAAATTCAGGTTTCCGAGCCAAAATCATACTGGCACTTCAAAAATTTGGCACTTCAAGGCAATTAGAAAGCTCAAATTATCTTAATGAAAAAGAAATTGATACTTGCTATAATCAATATTATGAGAGAAATTGAAGGTACTACAATTTTATATGCCAATTTCCCAGTAAATGAAGCTGAACATATATGTTACTCCCAAAATAGAAATTAAGATACAATACTTGCTAATTCTGACTTAAGACAATTTTTGGTCCCTAATGAAAAAATGAACCTTAGCACACCAGTTCAAGTATTAACAGAAGTTCAAACAAAATAGTTGCAGGTGTAACCGATTCAACAAAAACATATCTAATGTAATAACCTTTCAAACAAGTAACAAAAATGGAACAACTCTTCATTGTTCCTTCGTATTTAATCCTATATTAGAGCTCTAGATTTTTGAATCCTTAACCATCAATGACTAACCGTCTAAATAAATTAAAAAAATAATTTCTTGAACTAACCCCAGAATTTTACCTTGTGGGTGCTGATAACAGTTTTTGATGCAATTGAAGCTTCCGCCTGAAGAAGAAGATGGCAAATGGGCCTAGGTCCAGGGCAAACTTGCCTCGAACACAATTCCTTCCTGAACTGTTGTGGGTCGCCCAAACATCAGTTTTTAAGAATGTAAATGCATGAATTAATAATAACATCAAATTAAAAAAAATATCTTCTTGAGCATACCATAGAATTTTACCTTGTGGGTGATAAGCTACGGTTTTGATGCAATTGAAGATTCCGGTTGATGAAGAAAACGAGAGCAAACAGGCCTAGGGTTAGTGTTTTTGGGGGCTTCGTCAGCGTTAGAGACGGAGAGGGCTGGGGGAGGGAGACTGGGTTAGGGGGCTTCGTCGACGCGAGAGAGGGAGATGAGGTGGCTGCGAGATGAATTTGGGGTTTGCGTAAGCGATGGGGTTTTCGTCCGTGGGAGGGAGAGGACTGGGGGAGGGAGACTGGGGTATGGGGCTTCGTCGGCGAGAGAGAGGGAGATGAGGGTGGCTTCGCTTTGATTTTGGGGTTTTCGTCGGCGAGGGGTTAGGGTTGTTTGCTTCGTCCGCGAGAGAGAGACCGCGAGAGGGCGAGGGGTTGGGTGAATCTATGGGGTCGTCGTCCGCGATCGATCGATTGAGAGAGGAAGATGGGCTTCGTTCGTTCGTTCGTTCGTGAGAGAGAGAGAGAGAGACAACGGTTTCTTTTTTGGGGTCTTCGTCTGCGAAGGGGAGAAGGGGACGTGAGGCGTTGGGATCGGGTCGCGATTGGGAGAGGGAGGCTGGGAAATTGGGCCTCACGTGCAGGGCGCGTGAGCGGGTAAATTGGGAAGATCTGAGAGGTTGGCTCAGATCCGATGGCCATGATGGATTTGCTCACTTTAAGATGGTTTGCTTCCCATCTCACAATAGCATCTCCCTATATATATATATATATATATATATATATATATATATATATATATATATATATATGGGCTTGAGGGAGGTGAGCATTCGGTGTAGGAAATTTCCTACACCGTCCTTCAAAAACGCCACATTCCACTTGTGTTTTTCAAATTTTTTTGCTTAGAATTATTGTACACATTCTAAAACCCCAAAACCCCAAATATGGGTGAACCCTAGGGGGATTTGACCCTGATCGGCTCGTGACAAAAAGTTCTATTGTTCTAAAAACGTTGAATTTGTAACAATCGGATCGAGGGTAAAATAGCGTTGGATACACTTGATTTTTGGTATGTTCATCATCCATGGTAAGTACATCAAAATGAACGGTGGTGATTATTGGAAAAAAGATAGGAAATTGAAGTTTTATGAGGACGGTGTAGGAAATTTCCTACACGGAATGCTCATATCCCTTTTTCTATATATATATATATATATATATATATATATATATGAATATATATGTATGTATGAATATGTATGTATGTATGTATGTATGTATGTATGTATGTATGTATGTGTATATATATATATACATACATACATTCATACATATATATGCATATATATATACATACATACATACATACATACATACATTTATAAATATATGCACATATATATATGCACTAGTCAATACCCGTGCCCTAAGGGCACGGTTCATTTAAAATATTCCCTCTCAAAATATTAGCTCATTTAATTTTAAACGAACAACAATAAGTAAAGCGCAATAATTGTTATTTTGTTTTCCCAAAATTTTTAGGTCCACTCAAATTTAAGTTCCCATAAAAAATTTTAGTTCTCCCAAAAATTTTAGTTCCACACTAAAATTTAGTTCCATCAAGATTTAAACTCATTTAAAAATTAAAATATTACACCCTACAAAATCTTGGATCCCGTAATTTTAAATGAATAACAATAATTAAAGTGTAATAATTGTTAGTTAATTCCCCAAAAATTTTAATTCTCCCAAAATTTTGGTCCCCCATTCATTTAAAATATTCCACCATCAAAATCTTGGATCCCATTTAAGATCATAATGTTAAACGAACGGCAAGAATTAAATTGTAATAATTGTTATTTAGTTCATCCTTAAAATTTTAGTGCCCCAAAAATTTAATTCCCTACAGATTCAGTTCCACCCACAATCTAGTTTCCCCGTAGAATCGAGTTTAAGTTTAAAGTTTTAGTTTCCCCTAAAGTTTATTTCCCCAAAATTTAGTTCCCCTCCAAAATTTTAAATTTTCCTCCCAAAATTTAGTTCCCCTGTTTTTTCTGTGTTTTTCATGCATCCTGATTTCATGGTTGTTTGATTGTTTTTTGACTTAATTAAATGTGGCATGCATTTAATTCCATCATTTCCAGGAATTTGGTCATGTACTCTTAAGACTATTGGTTCTGTATCTCCTTCATGTTTTTTTAAAAAATTAAAATTTATTTTGAGAACATGCAATTTGATTCCATCCTCTCTCATAAATTCGGTGTCTGTATTTGTGTTAGCCACCATTTTATGCTTAATTTTTGCTAATCTTGATGCATAAAGTTAAAGGTCTGAAATACTACATCCATTATCAATGTCAATCACATCATGAAGACTGTTACATTACATGCCTGACATCCAAATATATGTAGGATCGTGTGCAAATAAAAGATGGGGCATATGGTTTTACATTGTACTTTTATCTGATTACAATGTGGTAGTGTGATATAGTTTTATTCTATGATCTGAATTTTTGAGGAATGGATTTTCTAAAGTTTTAAAAAACATGTATTAATGATGGGAATTTTTATGAGTTTGATAAAGATTGTGCCATAATTGCCAAAACACTACATCAGCCTAGCTCTAAATTACCAAGCTTGAAATCCATGACAATATTACTCTTAATTGCATTACAGTATTATGAGAATAAGACATAATCTATGTTGCAAAGGCACAGCTACATAGGAAAGGACATGATATGCCGAGATTGATCAAATTCTTAAAAGTACACATGATATGTTTGTATGGCATGCATATCCTGCACATGATGTTTAAATCACACTTTATGATAGAAGTGCCCCTACTACATGGGGCATAATCCTTTTCTGTGACGATCTCTCATGCAGCCATCTCCCAGTATTAATGGCTATTGCACATCAAAGGATGATAATGCTCACAGCATGTTTGCAAGATTTATACATTCTTATATGACAACATCATACCTCTATGCTACCGTTGCTGAACTGTGAACATCAACGGGTAAATACAAATTAAACTATGAATGTTAGAGCATATTTTTCAACAAATTGATATCAACGGCTAAGAAGCATAAACTGCACATACATATGATGCTACACAAATATGGAGACACAGTAAATCCTTAAACAATATGATACGAACATGGAGACACTAACATGGGATGCATAACCATCATACTCTTTTCAATTGCAAAGAAGATGCATACATTACAGTAGAAGAACATGATAAAAACACTTAAAATTGCACCATTAAATCTCACTGATTTAGCCATTAAAACTACACCTTTAAAATTGCAAACTTGAATAACACCCACATGCACAATCTTACTAATTTAGCCAAAGAATAGGGTAAAAGTATTAAAATGCACCATTAAAGCTAGCTGAGCATAATGGGAATGATCAATGTTCCCATTTAAATAAATAAAATATCCATGGCTATTTGAGAAGTGATGGATGTGAAATATTTTTAATATAAATTAGGCTAAAAATCAAGTGAGGGCCCATCAAATATACAGATTTTATGGACATAAATATAAAGAACAAAGATTTTAGAAGATATGAACATGACATTTTAAATATTTAGTAGGTTTCTGCTGATTGACATCATAATATTATCAACTTTATGCCAACTTGACAATCAGGAATAGCATACATCTTTGTTCACCCGAATGTATAGATCTTAGAATCCAGAGTTCTGATATTGATCTCTATAGTAGACGCTGAACTTTCACCAGTAACTTGGTATGAACTTATGCCCATTATAGAAGCATCATCAGCCATCCTGTAAAAAGAATAAAAAAGTAAAGGAAAATAAAAACATATATCCAAAAAGCACTAAAACTAAATGTGAATGACAATATATCAAGTAAACTGCCAACCACATACATACTCTCAAAAAGGTAATGTAAAATAATGCACACATATGCTTGTACCTATACTAATTACAGTGGTAAAGTAATGTTTCTTTTAAAAAAATTCCAAGTAAAAAACTCTAACATCTAAAAGGTAGCAAATAATGAATGCTGAGACAATTTCTTTGATTATTACAAAATCACATGGCAACATAAAAGATATCATTTTCCAATATTAGTAGTTTATTGGCACATCCAATTAAGAGTGCACCACCAGATCCACATTCTCCAATGACGATCGTAACAATTGGAACTTTCAGACCAAACATAGTCCTCAACATGAAGGTTATGACCTCTCCTTGTAATGACACAAAGTGCACATCAGCACAATGTGAAAAGTTAATATTATGGCTGCAAGTATTCCACAAATTTATGAACTAAATGTTATAATTATGTACTAAGACTTACTTGACATAGCGCCTCTGACGTAATATCTGCAAAAGCTCCTAACATATCAATAAACGTGATGATAGGCAATCTGTGGTGATCAGCATAATACATCATGCACAAATTTTTCTGGTAATTATAACCATCTCTGCACAATAAGGGATTTATGATTTAAATCCTTAATTGCATAAGTAATAATTTAAATAACATCTGTGCTCATCAAACACACGCTCATCCAAGTACCAGTTTGTAAATGCAAGATATTCTTACTTGTTCAGCTCCATATGTGAGTGTTCTGAATTCCAATAGTAAAGTTAATAAGCATAATATTCAATTCGATCATGGATATTGTTGCTTTTAGTTCTTCGGGTGCAATTAGAAATTCTTATAAATGTATTGGAAGTTGTATTAACCATTGTCCCTTATACAAATATATAAAGATCTGTTGAAGCTTCATGTTACAGAATTTCGTCTTCCTTTGGTGGAAAATACACTTTCTCTAAGCAAACTCTACTTATTGACTTGCAATTACAACTGACATGGAACAGAAAAAATAATGTAGTGAAAGCTCATACTTACACATTTCTAGTTACCTCCAACAAAATCTGCAAGCACAAAAAGGACATAGCAGCAGAAAAAACACATGAAAACTCAAAAAAGGAGATGCACGACAAAAGGGAAAACATACTCGAAGTATCTATTGTCTTTCACATGTGTAAACATTGGTATTTGTATATTCACTCATAACTTCATTCTTTAGAAAAGAATTTTTCTGCAAGTGAACGTTACGCATAAAATTAGCATACTGACCATTGCTACTCTGTAATGTAACTAATGTTTTGATCCAATTGTCATGCAATTGTGACAATTGGACATCCAGTTATACAACCATCACTAAAATTTGATGCAAACTCAAGCAATAACATTTGTGAAGAAGGTCTCTCACTAATGAAAAGCGAGTAGCACAATATATCTCGAATGTATCTTGATAATGAAAATTTGGGAAGAAGGGTTTTTAGAATGCAGGGTACAATCAGCTCTTTGATGCATATCCAAATACAGGGGCCACATTCTCGTATTATATGAGTCATTGGCATGATAGCTAAAATATAACACATACCATTATTATATGAGTTATTCCCAGAATATTATCCTTAACTATCTTGGTTGCAATTTCCCCCTTCTGCCACATTTTTCCTCGGTTAACCATTTGTGCAAAATTATAGTTATTCAATGAGAAAGTGAACAGAATAAATAAAAGCATCTATATGAGGATATGTAATGGCATGATTAGTTTTGAGCTTATTGGTCTAAAATACATCCCTTCTGTATCCTTGATATACCTAAGGCACATTATAAATTTTCAGATTTGTCACTCGAGAATCTTGCAAGTATCGATCAAGTATTTTGAGTATTCGTGTATCTGATACATATCGGGTATGGTTCTCTTCCTCGTGGGAGTAGCCGTGCTACATAGACAACCACATTCCGAATCAGTTAAAATTCAACCAGCTCAGATAAAAAGGAGCTAGTGGGGGAAAAATCAACTACATCACTGATGCTATAATGCATGAGCCTAGTTGATGTTTAACAACGAAATTTTAACCAAATGCTAATATGACACAGAGAGTCCTACCCCCACAGAGAGCTACCAACCAACTCCATCCTACTTTTATTTGCTCAATGTTTTCAACTGCAAATTTGCTAAAAGACATGATCTTGAACCCAGAAAAAGGACCAAGAATTTACGTATTTCCAAGATTTCCTTTATAGTGCAAAACTTCAAAAAACAATATGCTCACAATGTTAGTAACATAGAAGAGTAGGAAAATTAGATTATGCACGGCCAAAGGAAAATACAAAAATGGACTATAGATCATATAGAGCACTCATTTTCGTTAAAAATATGAAAAGCTACCCAATTTAGTCCTCGAAAAAAGCTGAAATCCAATGGGTTTGCATATAACTTGTACAACATACAACGTGCAGTAAATTTGATCATGTCAGCAAATTTGTAATTTGCAAACAATGTCGCAAAACTGCAAACAAAAGTTTCCTCAAATGCCATTATATAACCTCAAAAGGACACCATTTGTGCAAAACTTAACTAATGATTGACCCACCTTTAGATTCCAACTGGATCTGAAAATGCGAAGAGAAAATTGGATTATTTAGACGTTATATAAAACTACAGAGAACCATCTAAACATCTAGATTTATGACTCTAAATAATGTCTATACTTGCTGTATTAGGGATTGAATAAATTATTACTTTGCATAAATTAATGAAACATTGCACCTACCAAAATATTGTTCTATCTAGTTGAATATGTATCTCTTCACCTTTTGTTTCAGTCGGATCAAACTTAATTTTTGTTTGTTCTCTTTTTCTATTCAAATCAAAGATGCCTCATTCAGCTTTCTTTTATACCACAAATATGTGATTGTGATTTTAATATGTTGTCCAGAACATATTGGAGAGAATCTGATCAAGGGAAGATCATATGCTAACTATTTATTGATGCCACACACAAAAATTGCTCTTAAAAAGATTATTGAAAGCTAAATCATGAACTTAGAGGAATTTATGGGTGCATTCTCACCAAATTACTCAACGATGAAACTTTTTTGTGGTGCAAGTGAAATTTTTTATAAATTGTCTCATAATGTCTGTACTGATTGTCACCCAGGTTTCCTATCAGAAGAGAATTATTCAGCTTTCAAATATTTCAGGGAACTTTGAATTCTTTGTTTGATTGTTATTGCACCAAATATAGTATTAATATGGTAACCAGTAAGAAGATCATGAAAAGTTAAAATTTTACTTTAAAAACTCCATTTTAGACAGGAGAATAGAAAGATAAACTGACTGCTTATTGTCAAAATTTGCTGCATATCCTAAAAATCAACGTTTCTTAAATAATTAGACATAGTAATATGCATTCAATTGTAAAAGCATAATTTTATCACCATGACAAATTTAACTTGCAATGCTCATTTAATCAAATACGCACACCAAAAATGAGTGGAATGAAGAATACACCTGACTAATTCACAATAGTACACCTCCTTGTTGCTATACAAACTATGCACGATGAGGTCCATAAGGTGACTAACATATTCATCCAGCAAAAACATATAATTATGATAAATTTATCACTGAAAAAGGAAAATCAAACATGAATTTAACAAAAGTTATGTTTTTTTTCAATCATCTATACCTCTACTTGGTATTCATGTTTTTCAACCAGAGGATCCGAGTAGTCGACAACTGCCACAAGCGAATCGAAGCGATTGCTGATAAGTATGCTACTCATTATCTTCGAATTCGCCATACAATTAGCACTGGGTGAAGTCAACAACGAGAACCAGCCTGAAAAAAACTTTTGAGGTTGGTTCAGTTCAGAATCAAATCAAACAAATGAATGAAGAAGAATGAAGAGTAGAAAATGAAATGAAATGAAATGTGTCATTTACCGACCGATGGAGAATTAGAGACCAATTGTAATGGGGAAGAAGAGATTGAAGGAGCCAAGCATTGCGTGGATTGCACGACAAATGAGAGAGATCACATCGAAGCTCTGATCATCTTTTTTGTTCTTCCTTCAGATTTTTCTTGAGTTTTTTTGGAAATTGGAGTGTTTTGAACCCGCAAAATGCGTGAGGGGACAAACGGTTGTCATGTCGGCAGCAACTCCATGGAACCCTTAAACACTGCCTTCACATTTTAACACATGCTATTGTAATTGTGGAAATATTTCAATTATCTGGGGAAAACACCCAATTTTCATTTAGCGACATGAATCTAATTTGTCCTAACAAATTTGCAAGGTGAACGATGAATCTTGCACGATGAATCAAATCAACAGAATAATGACCTTAATTCCGACAATTCCATGGTACGCAAAACAGAACCTACAATATCTCAACCAAAGAAACCAGCAACACCAAATGGAGCGAAACCAAGCAAAAACATCCAAACAAAACCAGCAACAACAATTGCACATTTTTGCTCAAAGCCTCGTCAACAATTCATGACTTTCTGCTCAAAATCACATTGGTCAAGAGACACATAGATAGGCTTCGGAATACTAAAAATTTGCTCAAAAAAATTTTTTTCTCCCAAATTCCATGATATTAGAATTGTTAATCATGTACAATTTCACAAATTTCTATGGAAATATTGAAAAAGAAATACGTGTAAAAAAAATTTAAGCTGGTATGCATTCCATTATGTTCATGGAGACAAAAACTTTGGCATTTTCAATATTATGCTAATGTTTGAAAAAACAAATAATCTTCGTGCCCCTTACCATATGGTGACCCAGTTCTTTGCTACAATGAATGTCAATGTTCATAACTCTTATCTGTCTTGTTTTATTTTCTTACATCTTAGCAAAACTCTGCAGTGTATTTTGCTTTGCAAACTGATTAATAATGTATAGTTGATAACTAAAGAGCTACAATTTAGCCATCATTTTTGCAAGTACTTATGGTAGTATTGATTCATTTCCAAGATGTGTATTTGATCAAATCATTGCAGATATGATAAGATCAGTCTTTTCAAAAAAAATCAGACAACTATAAGATCAGATCAGATTTTTAGTTCTTCAATTTCAGTTGTTAAAGTACTTTTCATGTCGAAAATTTTGTGTGGTTCTTTTCTAATTCCCTTGTTCTTCTTCATCTGTTTTTGTATATTCTTTAATATGATCGAATATAGAAGATCTTAAAAGATTTGGTCGTTCTTTCCGATGTATCAAAAAAAGATTTGGTTGGTGCTCAAATTACTATTATAAAATTGAATGGTAAAAACTTCATTTCATAAAGATTGTTTCAGATTCACAGACGTTTGTCTACCAGGACATTTTTCAGTGTATGGATGCTGAGAGCTTATGTCATACCATAATGAACAGAGATGAGAGTTTAAATGACTACTATGACTCCTTCACATGTATGGTTGATGAACTTGAACAACGTGGTCTCATTATCAGATGTATCAGCCATATTGATGATATGTATTGGACGTATCAAAGCCTGACTTTTGGTTTGACATATAACTTCATCCTCAACCTGTGCTTCATCTATTTTAGATTGTCTCAAACATCCAGAATGCTCTCCACCTTTTTTTTGTAACCCACTATTGTAGGTTGTCTTCATGAAAGAAAACATCTTAATCAATCAGTTCAACTTCAGTTTGTTTTCATTGTAAAGTTAATTATCATTATGCCCATACCTTTTATAACCCATTCTCTGTGCAAACTAACACAAACTCACTTGAAGGCCAAATATGCAATTTCTGAATCATAGAATCCTCATTTGACCTCGATCACTCATTTTCATCTCTGAGTTATAATTATTTCTATCAGTTGGCAAGGTTTGGTTAGATTGTTTTCTTCAACACCTTCATATCCCGAGAATACCTCTATAAGTACTATTTTCTTTATGTGGATCCCAAAAATGTATTCAATAATAACCCTTTTTGATATTTCATTTTTGTATTTCACAAATTTCAGTTGTTTAACAGTATTACCAAATAACGCTTTCACTTCTGGCACCCTCTATTTGATGACCAAATCAGAAACCTAGATTTAATATAAGTAGTAGCTTGCCATAAAAATGGTTGTGAATGACACAATTTTGGAGTTTCATTATAAACTCCATGAAGCCCCGGTATGGAATCTGAACATTACCATTTGTCTCAATTTATTTTCTTATCCCTGGATGTCGATAAGAACATTGAAATGTTGCATGAAAAACAAACGACATCTTGATGTTTGGATTTGGATTCATTTATATATCAGGATGTTTCTGTGATACCCTTCTATATGAGAATATCATTATGTCAGTTAGCTTCCTCTAGGATACATCACCCAAGACCATCTTATCCCCTAAGAATCTTTATTTCCTTCTATAAATTTGTACAGCCTAGTAAAGAAAATTCATATACAATCAATGTAGTCCATGAAAAAGAAAATTCATATACAATTAATGTACAACCTAGTAAAGAAAATTCTAATCAATGTACAGCCTAGAAGGAAAGAAAATTTGTACAGCCTAGAAATTTGTACAGCCTAGAAGGAAATCTTTATAGTTACATATTATTGAATCTGAGATTGTTGAAGCATTACATCTACAAGGAAAGTAGGCTCACCATCATCCATGGACAGCTTGGGTCTGCGGAAGCTCTTATGAAACAACCTTATCTACTCTATTCTTCCTCTACAACACGAGACTTAATCTCACTTCTCCGGTCCCTGTAATACCTGAAAAGAAATAACAAAAAAATAAATCGGTTGGAAAAACGAAAAAAAATTGCCCAGAAAGAAAGACACCAAATTGTAAATTGTTAGAGAGAGGCTTTATGTCTATCGGTTCCAAAGCCAATAGTTTTCAAAGTTTCAATTTTCCCCCCAAAAATAAATCAAAGCCCACACTTTTCCTCGCAACAAAATTCAATTTCCCCCCAACATTTTCTCAAATATGGTTTTAGACTCTTATACCTCTGTTGAAGAGTTCGTTGCATATGCTTGATCATGCTCCTCTTTATGACCTTAGGAGGACCTCTTAAAAATGCCAGCGACTTTCTTTTGACGGGAATGAGGGAGCAAGCCACAACTCAAGATCTTCAAATTTCTCAGCATTACATCTCGATCTGTAAATTTGTGCAAAAAAATTAAAATTAAAATCTCAAATTGTGCAAGTCTTCAGGATAAAAAATCACAAACACAATCTGTAATCACAAACATAATTTCCTTAGTTCTTAACCAATTTCAACCAGTCCTGGGGAGTTTCGAAGTCCTCATCACGAGCGAATACCTGCCTCAACAGATTTCATACCAGTCAACTGTATTTGGATTCTGATTCAGATTTCATACAGTTTCAGATTTCACCGTATCTAGCCTTGGCCTCTTCCATCAACGCCTAAATCAAAAGTCAAAATTTAATTTTTCCCTTCAAAAAAATCCCTTAATTCAAACAAAATACCAAAGCAGCCTGAACCTTAGCAAACCCCTCGGAAGTCCCCATTTGCATGCCGTAGAAGATGGTGGCCTTCGTCTTTCCATCGTTGACCTCCGGCTCCGGCTATTCCTGCCTCGGTTTCCTCTTCGTCGGGCTCACCTCATGCTTCACATCATCTTGCGAGGTTTTTTGGTGCCATGGAGGCAGAGAAGGGGGGAGAGAGATTTGGGGAGGCCCAATGTGTTTGGGGCTGCCCGAGGAGAGATTTCCCCCCTTTGTTGTGAAAAACAAATTTCAAAATTTGAAGCTTTAAAACCAAATTTCAATTTTCAAACCATCCAAGTTCCCCCCCAAACTTATCCAATTTATCTTATCCAATATCTCTTATCCAAAAACCCATGATAAATCTCTCATTTGTATACCCCAAATACAATTCAAACCCTTATCCAATTTCTCTTATCCAATATCTCTTATCCAAAAACCCATGATAACATAGATTTATACCCTCAAATGTAATATATGTATAGATTTTATACCCAATTTCTCATCTCTTATCCAAAAACTCTTATGCAATAACCCATGATAACATCCTTGTTTTATAATATAGATATATATATATATATATGCATATATATATATACTAGTCATAACCCGTGCCCGTAGGGCACGATTCATTTAAGATATTCCCATGTCAAAAGCTTAGTTCCCCAAGAATTTTGCTCATCCCAAGGAATTAAGTTAATAACAAAAATCTTAGTTCCTCAACAAATTTAGTACCATCCAAATTTAGTTCATCTCCAAAATTGTAGGGTTCTCCCAGCGAAATTTTCGAGTTCAAAAAATTTTAGTTCATCCCAAAATTTAGTTTTTCAGAGAATTTAGTTTCACACCAAAATTTTATCTCTCTTCCTCTCTCTCCTGCAATTAAATGTCTGTTGCTGTCTTGGAAAAGATCTTAGAATCAAATGGTTGTTGCTATCCCCAAAAAAGCCTCTTGCTCTCCCCCAAAAGCAGACTTGCTTTCCCAAGTCAAATGGCAAGTTACGAAAAGAAATGGGCCCCACACAAACTCAAAAATACAAACCATTCATCTTAATTTTTAATCCCAACCGTTCATCATCCAAGATTAAATCTCAGCCACTTTTTATCCCCTCATTTGTCCTAGTCAGCTTGTCCTAGTCAGCCCTAGGATTCAAAAAACTCTGTCAAATGTAATATAGATGTATGTATGTATGTATGTATGCATGTATGTATGTAGATATATATACATATATGTATATATCTATTATACATTTGACAGCGATTTTTGAATCCTATGGCTGACTAGGACAAGATAAAAGATGGCTGAGATTAAATCTTAGGAAATAAAGGGCTGAGATGAGATTTTGGTGGGAAAACGTGTAATGTTAATTCTAAAAGTTTGAAATCCTTTAATCTGTGCTTGGAAAATGTGTTGGGGTAAAACGTGTAAGAGGAAGTCCAAACGTCCAAACGTCCAAAAGTCCAAAAAGCCATCACCTTCTGTATAAACCCACTCCCTGCGTCCTTTCACATAAAACTCATCTCACACTCTGTCAAAGGGGGGGCTCTAATCACCTCTCTCTATCTCTCGCAAAGAACGGCGAGGAGTGGAAGCTAAGGCGAAGGGCAGATGGCGGGCTCTCTCTCGAAGATGCCGTTGAAGGAGGCAAAGAACGACGCCTAAGGGTAGACGGCGTGCTCTCTCTCTCTCTCTCTCTCAGACGCCATTGAAGCGACGAAGAGCAGCGGCTGGCGGGCTATCTCTCTCGAAGATGCCGTTGAAGGGCGGCGAGGAGTGACGGCTAAGGGCGAAGTGTTGATGCGATTCCACGCCTAATTGTGAGGTCTTTTTTCCCATGTCCTTCTCCTTCAAATTTAGGGTTTTTATCGGTGATTTAGCTCCTTTTGATAGCTCGAATAGATCCAGAGAAGAATCTGGCCTTTCCTGTCGCTTTTTTGAAGTTATGATAGAGATGGGACCTCCATTTTTGAAAAGTTGTTTGTTTGTATATGTGACTTTTTTTATGTTGGCTACTTTAGTGCTTTTTTCTTTGATTAAGGAAAATTAGCTTAAATTATGAGTTATGTTATATATGATTTTGCAATTGAGTCTGGGAGGATGGGCATGTGGCTGAGAGTAGAGTAGAAGTGCTGGTTAACAAGATTATGACACATTTGTAGGAGAGTGGTTTGTAACCTTCTCCCCATTTGCAGACAAACTTTAAATTTTTGTCAACTCTTAGTTTTAGTTTTATTTTTTTGTTTCAAAGAAAATTTTTAGTTTTTTTGTGTCTTTACATGTGTTGTTAATTTGGTACTCTGGGTTGTGTGGATTTGTTCGGATGCAAGATTTCTGGACTAGCTGCTGCTACAGGAAATCATCAATGGATACTTGCTGATAGCATTCAAATTAATGCGTTGAGTGCCAGGATGAAGTATTATATATGATTTAGTGGTACGAATGCAGTAAAATGTAGGGTCAAATTTGGTACGTATTGCATTTTTATTACATGATATGGATTTTGGTCCTTTATAATACCTACTTGGTTTGGAGAAGGACATGGGAAAAAAGACCTCACATTGGACTCTATAAGCTCCATTGGGTGCCTTTAAGTGGTGCTTTTGATATGGATAAGCCGCTGCCCGCGTTGATCGAAGAGAATGAGGAGACACATCAGGTGAGAGTTTGGAATCTTGAAGCCCTCGAGCAGTATAATTGTTTATAATTGAGAGCAAAGGAAACAGATTTCTGTCCAGAGACTGAAAATTTCAGAGCAATTTTATAACTGAGAGAGTCTCAATTCAAGAACCGATGGGCTCACAGATTTAAGGTCACATTTTTTATTATTATCTCGATTTATACATGATAAAAATTTCACTTTTCTTCTAGATTGAAAATAGAGGACATTGAGAATTTAGATCTTAAGCTAAAAATCATTATCAAATTGTACTATAGCAGAATCCATAGGTTTCTGTAAACAAATTTCTGGTCCGCGGTGTAATAAGAAATTCAAATTGTTTGTCAACACTTCTTAAGGTGTACCTAAAGGTGGCTCAGTGCGAAAGCAATGACGTGCATGAAATGAAATATGCACTGGGTGTTATGGCCAAGCATAAAACTTAAGAGGCTCTAAATATGAACAGGTTCCGTTGGGTGGAGCAGTGTGTGGACGCGGATAGCGACGGCTCGAGCGGGGAGCACCGCGCACGCACGCCTGTCGCCTGTCGGTGCTCGGACGCAGCCACAACCACGCCAATTCATGTCCCATCTCTTTCACAATCGCGCTCACGCTGTCTCCCCTCATTAATCAATTATACGTTTGACAGTGTTTTTTGAATTATAGGGCTGACTAGGACAAGATAAAGAGTGGTTGAAATTTGATTTTGGTAAATCAATGGTTAAGATTGGATTTTGTGAAAATTTTAGTGGGAAAACTTAAAATTTGTTGGGCAAAGTGTCTTGGGAACCAAAACTTTGAAACTAGAAGTGTCTTGGTAAATATTGTGGAGATTAAATTTGGGGGTAAGTGCCATGTGAACATAAACTTTGAAATTAGAAGTGTCTTGGGAAAGATTATGGAGAAACATGATACATTAAATTAAACAAAATAAAAAATTTAGCGGAACAACAAATTAGCGTAAAAATACTATGAGATTTTTTGTTCCGCGCCAACGTCGAAGGCACAACAAATTAGCGTAAAAATACCCTGAGGTTTGGCGCCCGCGCCGATGGCGCCCACTAAATTTTTACGCTAATTTGTTCCACGCCAAAGGCGCGGGTACCAAATTTGTTGTTCGACTTCAAATTTGTTGTTACACGTCGAAGGCGCCTGCGCCGAATTTGTTGTTCCGCGTCGAAGACGCCCGCGCCGAAGATGCCCTTGCTGCTAAATATATTTTTGCTAATTTATTATTCTATTAAATTTTGGTTGTGAAAATAATTTTTCGGGGAACAAAGATTTTGTGGGGGAAATCTTAAATGAACCGTTTTTGAATCCTAGGGACAAGCTGATGTATAAAGAGGTTGACTGGGACAAAGATTTTCGAAATCTTAAATCTAATAATTTTTTGAGGAACAAAGATACACACACACCTTACACACACACACACTTATGCACTTCCACCCTTCGCGCCGAAGGCGCCCGCGCCCGCGAAATTTTTTTACGTTAATTTGTTGTTCCGACTAAAGGGCGCCCTCGCCGAATTTATTGTTCTATGCCGAATTTGTTGTTCCGCACAAATTTGACTGTGTAAATAATGCTTGGGAGCAAAGATTTCGCGGGGGAAAATCTTAAATGAACCGAGCCCGCGGGCACGGGTTATGACTAGTGTATATATATATATATATATATGCATATGCATGTATGTATGTATGTATGTATGTAGATATATATATACATATATATATATACATACATACATATATATATGGGATTAATGGGTATCAAACGCCATATGAGAGGGTGTCTCAAATGCCCTCTCACATAAAAGGGGTCAAGGACAACAAGTACAAGCCCATGTACTTGCCCCTTTTATGTGAGAGGGCATATGAGACACCCTCTCATATGGCGTATGATACCCATTATTCTATATATATATATACTAGTCATAACCCGTGACCTAAGGGCACGGTTCATTTAAAATATTCCCTCTCAAAATCTTGGATCCCATAATTTTTAACAGACAACAATGATTACAGTGTGTTTCAGAGTGTTTTCTCACTACAGGGCGTTGACCGTGGACAACCCGGTCAACGTGGTCAAGGGGCCCGCTTGGGTCCCTCGGGGGCTTCGAATCGGTGCAGATGGGACGAGGGGAAGCCTCGGCCCAGGTTGAGACGCCCGGCCTCGGTCGAACGAGCACGGCCTCGGAGGAAGGAAGACGAGGGGTAGCCTCGGTCGTCCAGCTAGAGGCACGGTCGGCGAAGGGCGAGGGGAAGCCTCGGACCCAGTTAAGACGCTCGGCCTCGGTAGGATGTGATCGGCCTCGGCGGGCGGACGGTGAGGGTAAGCCTCACTCGTCCAGTTGACTGCGAGGCTGGAGAGGGGCGAGGGGAAGCCTTGGCCCGTTGATCAGCTGTCCACCTGCGTAGACGAGAACGCTCGTCAGGGGGCCGGACCTAGGTTCCGGCCAAATCCCCTCCGCTGCCTAAGTCAGATAGAGATCTGAAAGAGGAGGCCCGACGGAGACGGTTCGACTCGTGAGGAGATCGGAACGGCGTCTCACGGCGCGAGCGGGGGAGACAGGAGATAAGATGGGGGAGCTAGGTCGTTGATGGAGTACCTTAGGTTTTAGATACCTGAGATGCGGTCCCGTTCTTCGTCGTCTTCCTAGCCCTTTTGTAGAGCTCCCAGCGTGATTGCCTCTGGCCCACGTCCCACGCCCGCCCTCGATCGTGCCCCCATCAATCCGCCCCCTCGCCGTCGCTCTCTTCGCCATGCCAGCACCTCCCCATTACCGCCATTTAGTGGTCGCGCGTCCGGGGGAGCGGTTTTCGCAGGAGTGGGCGAGTGACCAGCGGGTTATCGGGGCCGGGTCGGATCGACATTTGAGAAGATCCCTCGGATCGACATTTGAGAAGATCCCTTATAGGGCCTTTGTAGAATGGGCTTGAGGATGCAGATGGGCTCTCGACCAGTATTCGGGCTCCTGGGCTCGTGTCTTTTGGGTCTCAGTCAAATAGGCGTAACAATTGCCCCCATCGGTCGGGTTGATCGGCCTCGGCCGGTTCGGCTCGGCCGATGTGACCTCTGCCGATTTTGACAAGCTCGCTAGTCGATGCCGACTCATTTATTAGTCGTCATCATGAGTTGGCCCGCTCGATATTTTTAAAGCGCGGGCTCCGAAGCGCAGTCGTTCTTTTGATGCTGCCACGTGTGGCTGCAAGCCTATCCCCACCATTCGTGGGGTTGTCTTCAGTTGAGAAGCTGAGGGGGTTGTGAGCCGCCCTTGGTGGGGTCGATCAGCCTTGGCTTGCTCGGATCGACCGCTGTGCCTCCTGGGATTCCGAGTGGCGCTTCAATCGAGGCGTGGTCATAAATGTAGGTCATGATGAGGCGGATCGATTGGACTTCCCCTGGCGCCAATTTCGGAACGCCACCGGTTCTTCGAGCCTTGCCACGCGTTCTTGTCAGGCGTTTCGAATTCGTCCCTGGTATATAAGATCCCCAGCTGTGTTGATCTCCACTTCTTTCTTGCTCTTCCCATTGTTCTAGGCTTTCCCCAACTCAGAGTTTCCCGTCGCCTTTGCTTCCTTGCCTCCTCCGAACTAGCTAAAAGGTAATTTCCTTTCTCGCTCTCATATTATGGCTGCTCTTAGGATAGGCGGTTCTGGCCGAGGGGTGAGGGATTCTCCAGAGTCCAGGCGGGGCAGGCCCCGGCTAGTGGGATCGGGTTCCTCTTCCGGGAGTCGTCCCCTCCAGGATAAGGGGAAGGGGAAGCTTTTCCCAGACTTCGCCTGTGATGACATGGCGTCGGTTGCCGTGCGTCTTAACGTGCCCCCGGCTATCCTCCGTACGCCGTCGAGGACCGTTCCTTCGGCGGTCACGGAGATCCGGGAAAGGTATCTCTGCTTCCCGTACGATGTCCGAGTTCCATTCGTCGACGAGCGGATTTACCTTCCGAGGAGCAATGAAGTCGGCGTCTACGTCGAAATGTTTCGCCTGGGTCTTCGTTTCCCGCTCAATCCCTTCCTTGTCCAGGTCATGGAGTATCTCATGGCGCCCCTTTGCCAGTTCACCCCTTGCTCGATCGCGGTACTGACGGGTTTCGTAACGCTTTGCTGCACCCGCGGTCTGGAGCCGTCTCTTCCCCTTCTCTTCCACTTTTACCAGGTCCAGACGGTCGGGCCGGGGTCATGGTTGCACCTCCGAGCCCGTTCAAGGAGGGAATGTCTGATCGGGCTACCCCGCTGGTCGGGGGATTGGAGCTCGGATTATGTCTTTGTGGTCTTTTTGGGTGATGCCCAGATTCTGACAAGCTGGGGCGCGTCCGTCCAGCCTCGCCTGCCGTTAGCCCTTTCTGACGCTGATCAGGCAGCCGCCGCGCTGCTGTCCGCTCTTCCTTTGGAATCGAAATCCATCTGGTCTTTGTTGGACGACCTACTCCTGAAGGCCGTCTTGTGGTCTCCGGGTAGGTCGCTTTTTCATCCTCGGATCGCCCTATGACTCATCCTGATTTCGGTCTCCTTTGCAGGGATGGCAGGCCGCGAGTTCGTCCGTGACGTCGATGAGCTGATCCGTCGTGGAGCCGCTCGGAGCCGAGGTAGTACCTCTGGAAGGGCGCCTCGGAGGACCGTTGAGGAGGAAGTGCACCGAGCTGAGCCTTCCGTGGGTAAGGTGGTGGCCGCGGCTCCCGCCTCTTCTTCTGGCGATCCCCTTCCCGGGGGTGAGGATGGTGCGAGGCGGAAGCGTTCCCCTCCGGTGCCCTCGGAGCCCCACGGTGGAAAGAAGAGGAAGGAGGACGTGGATCCCTCCGGTCCGGCAGGTTCCGCGCTTCCCGTAGCGACCGCCGGGGATCCTTCGGTAGCTTTGTCAGCCACCCCCTCGCAGCGTCTTCGCCCGTATCACCGGGGGTCGGGGCCTTGTTGGCGAGCGACTTGGCTTCGATCGTCGTCCCTGGGAGTTCGATGTTTGTTGACCGAGCCCTGGCCCAGCAGGTTGCCGAGGTCTCCGTCCCTCCCCGGGACCGCAGCCTCCTCAAGAAGATCCCGGCCGACAAGATGTCGGATTCCTTGGTCTGGATCCTTCAACAGGTTCGGTTATCTTGCTATCCTCTCTTTCTCTTTATCCTCTTCTTAGCCCATGTCTCGTCTTTTCAGGGTTCAGCGCTCGCTGTGGAGTTGCAGTGTCGAGCCGTCCGCTTGAGGGAGCTGGAGGAGTCCTCCATGAGGGCTCAGGAGCGGGCCGGGGCGGCTGAGGTGGCTATGACGGAGGCCCAGATGGAGTCTCGGTGTCTCAACCTCCGTGTGGCCGAGTTGGAGGGACGAGTGGGTGACCTCCAGGGAAAGCTGGAGGATGCTCATCAGTCGGCTGAGGAAGCGGCGGAGTCGTTCCGCCTGGAGAGGGAGGAGCTTCAGAGGGAACTGTCGGATCGGCGCCAGGTGATGCGGCTTCCGGAGGAAGTGGAGAAGGGCGTCGTCGAGACCCTGGGGAAGAGGATCTTCGAGGTTCTCAGGGAGGCCTTCGGTAAGTACGAAGACCTCATCGCCCCTCGGATCGTCGAAGTCGTCCAGTCTTCCTTCCGGGAATGTGCGGAGCGTGTCCGGCAAGCCCCTCCGCCGGTCGATCCCCCTCGCTCCGAGCAGGGCGAAGTGCCCGAGGATGTGTCCTCCCGAGCTCGGGCTCCCTAAGCAGTCCCTCCCGGCCTTATCCTCAAATTTTTAAGCATCCGCTTCGCTTTGGGCCAGTCTACTTGGAATGGATCCCTGGCCCCCGCTATCTCCTTCGGCTTCGTTATCGGCTCCGTGGCCAATAATTGCTGGTTGCATGGCTGCTAGCTTGGGCTAACTACTTTGGGTCTTTTGTCAACCAATTTTGTTCTGTCGGGGTCGACCTAGCTTCTGTAGGTGACGAACTTTGTCATTCGTCGTGAGTGGATTATTTGTAGTGAGGTCTCTTCGCTTTGATTCCCTGTAAACAAGACACATTTTTGTACCCTGGTTAACTGTTATAAACGAAATCGACTTACTCGGACTTCCCGTGTACTTTGCGTCGCTGCCTTGTTCTTGGCCTAGGACTGGATGACGTTGGCGCGGGCTGGGGGGATTCTCCCCAGACCTACGAGTGCATGAGTCGGTCGGCGAGGGTAAAAGCTCCTCGGCTTAGGACCGGTCGGCGTCCGTGTCTTGGGGGAATTGCCCCCAGACTTATGAGCGCAAGAGTCGGTCGGCGAGGGCAAAGCTCCTCGGCTTAGGACCGGTTGGCGTCCGTGTCTGCTAGGGGAACTACCCACAGACTTGCGAGCGCAGGAGTCGGTCGGCGAGGGCAGAGCTCCTCGGCTTAGGACCGGAGCGCGGGAGTCGGTCGGCGAGGGCAAATCTCCTCGGCTTAGGATCGGTCGGCGTCCGTGCCTGTTGGAGGAACTGCCCCCAGACTTGCGAGCGCAGGAGTCGGTCGGCGAGGGCAAGGCTCCTCGGCTTAGGACCGGTCGGCGTCCGTGCCTGCTGGGGGAACTGCCCCCAGAGCGCCGGGGTCGGTCGGCGAGGGCAAAGCTCCTCGGCTTAGGACCGGTCGGCGTCCGTGTCTGCTAGGGGAACTGCCCCCAGACTCATGAGCGCAGGATTCGGTCGACGAGGGCAAAGCTCTTCTTCCTCCTCCAGTGAGGCGGCGGTCCCCATCCTTTTGCGCTATTGGTGACATGTCAATTCCGTCGGGGATTTAAGAAAAGACAAAAAGGGAATGCATTTGTACTCTCAAGAGTCCTGTCGGACTGGTACATTTGGAGGAAAAGGAAAAAAGGAAATGAAGCTAGACAGAGGGATGTAAACCTAGATAACTCCCTCTTACTAGGCTGCAACCGGGGGGAGAGACATCGCCCGCTCACTCTATGATGCGGAGGGGACCTTGGACGGTGCTGATCTTCTTCCCCTTGTCCGGCTGCGTGGAGGTCCCTTCTCCGTGGGCCGGCTCGTTGGCCTGGTTCCTGGCGTGCCCCGGCTCATCAGCTTCTCAATGTCCTTCTTCAAATGCCAGCAGTCTTCAGTGTCATGGCCATCATCCTTATGGTACTTGCAGTACTTCTCCCTGTTCTTCCCACCTCTTTTAGCCTTCAGTGGGGGAAGATCAGCTCGCTCTTCCTTCTGTACTTGGGTGAGGACGGCGTCTGGGGTGGTGTCCCTCGCGCTTTCTCCCCGCTGTCTGTTCCTCGGCCTCTTCTCGGTCCGATACCCTTCGGGGCTGCCTCGTCTGCCGTCGCCGCGCTTGGTCCCTCGAGTGGCTTTTCCTGCATCCTCGGCCAAGGCCTCCTCGGTCAGCATGAAGCGTTCGGCCCTCGCCATGATCCCGGGGAGGTCTTTCGGGGGATCGTTGTGCAGGGACTTCTTGAGGCCTCTGTGGCGAAGCCCTTTCTTAAGGGCCGTCTGGACCACCAGGTCAGGAGGGCTGTTCACGTTCAGCCTTTCCGCATTGAAGCGGCGCATGAACTGTCGGAGCGGCTCGGCCGGGCCTTGCACTATGTTGAACAGGTGTTCAGCACCAGGCTTGATCTGCCTCCCCACCATGAACTGTTTGCAGAATAACTGGGTGAGTTCCTCGAAGCTGTCGATGGAGCGGCCGGGCAGGCTGTGGTACCAGGTCCTCGCCGCTCCCCTGAGAGTAGAATAGAAGCCCCGGTAAAGTAAGTCATCGTCAGCTCCCTGGAAGGACATGTCCCCCTCGTAGTCCATCACGTGGTGTCCCGGGTCCCCTATCCCGTCGTACTTTCCCAGCACCGGGATCCTGAATCGAGAGGGGACCCGTGCGTCAGTTATTCTCCGTGATAAGGGGCACCGGTCTCCGTGGATGCCCCCGGGGATGCGGTAGTCGCCTGCCTCTGGCTCGTTCGGGGGTGGAGGAAGCACAGGCGCCAGCGGGGCTGGCTCCACGGCCCTCGCCACGCTGGGGGTCGGACTGGCCCGGCGCTCCCGACTCCTCCTGCGGGAGCTCCTACTCCGCAGTGATCGGTCTCTTGAGTGGTGTCGTTCGCTTCTCCTGCGGCGGGACGACCGTGACCGACGAGATGATGCCGTCATCGATTCGCCCTCCGTCCCTTCGGTTTCTCTTCGGCCCCTTTCACGATAAGGGGAGGAGGCGCGTGACCTCGCCTGACGGGAGTCGGAAAGCGTGAACCGACGCTCTGTGTTCGGTTTCTGGGTCCCGTGGTCATCGACCACGGCGGACCGCAAGTGCGGGGGACCCCCCGCCCATCGATGGATGTCGTCCAACGTGCCTCCGTTGGACGGCGCAGGGCCGACGAGCTGCTGTACCGTCGCGACCAGCGTCTGGAGGCTCGCATTGGTTTCCTGAGCCAGGGCGCGGAGCTGTCCCTGCGTGGCCAGTTCTGAGCCACCGGTCTCTTCGGTTGAGAGGGCGGGGTGGCCGCTGACGGGCGTGTCCTCGGGGTTGCCGTTCGATGTGCCATTCCCCTCCTCCGGGATGGGGGGCATGCGCTTCCTTCCATTGCTGGCTCATGCCATTGTTGGTGTGGTTTGCTTCTTCGTGGGACGGTTTTCGGATCCCACAGACGGCGCCAGATGTTTCAGAGTGTTTTCTCACTACAGGGCGTTGACCGTGGACAACCCGGTCAACGTGGTCAAGGGGCCCGCTTGGGTCCCTCGGGGGCTTCGAATCGGTGCAGATGGGACGAGGGGAAGCCTCGGCCCAGGTTGAGACGCCCGGCCTCGGTCGAACGAGCACGGCCTCGGAGGAAGGAAGACGAGGGGTAGCCTCGGTCGTCCAGCTAGAGGCACGGTCGGCGAAGGGCGAGGGGAAGCCTCGGACCCAGTTAAGACGCTCGGCCTCGGTAGGATGTGCTCGGCCTCGGCGGGCGGACGGTGAGGGTAAGCCTCACTCGTCCAGTTGACTGCGAGGCTGGAGAGGGGCGAGGGGAAGCCTCGGCCCGTTGATCAGCTGTCCACCTGCGTAGACGAGAACGCTCGTCAGGGGGCCGGACCTAGGTTCCGGCCAAATCCCCTCCGATGCCTAAGTCAGATAGAGATCTGAAAGAGGAGGCCCGGCGGAGACGGTTCGACTCGTGAGGAGATCAGAACGGCGTCTCACGGCGCGAGCGGGGGAGGAAGGAGATAAGATGGGGGAGCTAGGTCGTTGATGGAGTACCTTAGGTTTTAGATACCTGAGATGCGGTCCCGTTCTTCGTCGTCTTCCTAGCCCTTTTGTAGAGCTCCCAGCGTGATTGCCTCTGGCCCACGTCCCACGCCCGCCCTCGATCGTGCCCCCATCAATCCGCCCCCTCGCCGCCGCTCTCTTCGCCATGCCAGCACCTCCCCATTACCGCCATTTAGTGGTCGCGCGTCCGGGGGAGCGGTTTTCGCAGGAGTGGGCGAGTGACCAGCGGGTTATCGGGGCCGGGTCGGATCGACATTTGAGAAGATCCCTCGGATCGACATTTGAGAAGATCCCTTATAGGGCCTTTGTAGAATGGGCTTGAGGATGCAGATGGGCTCTCGACCAGTAGTCGGGCTCCTGGGCTCGTGTCTTTTGGGTCTCGGTCAAATAGGCGTAACACAGTGCAATAATCGTTATTTAGTTCAACATAAAAATATTAATTTCCTCCAAAATTTAGTTCTTCCCAGAGAAATTAGTTCCCCCTATTTTTTATTTAGTCACCCCAAGAATTTTTGTTCGCCCAAAAATTTATTTCCACATAGAGAATTTAGACCCCAAAATTTACTTCCCTTACAGAATTTGATTCCCCGAAAAAATTTTACTTCCACCCAAAATTTATTTCCCTTCAGATTTAGTTCCTACCAAAATTTTAAGTGTTCCCCTCAAAATTTTCACAAACTCTATTCCACAAAGAGAAATGTCAGGAGCATTCAAAATATTCATCCAAAAAATTTCAACTCATTTACAATCTCAGACCCAAAAGAAATTTGTAGCATTTTCACCCAAAAAATTACCGTCACTTTCAAAATATTCCCCCCAACAAATTTATTTTACCACATTCAAACTAAAAATTAGTTCCCCAAAGAATTTAGTTCTCCACAAACATTTTAGTTCACCCCAAAGTTTAGTTCTCTTTAGATTTAGTTTCTCCCAAAATTTAAAATTTTAGCTCCCTCCAGATTTAGTTTCACCCAGAATTGTAAATTAATTTTAGAACTTCCACCTTCCACTCAACTTCATGCTCTGAACAAGAAACATGGAGCATTGATTGCTTCTTCAGCTGGCTAACAGATGATATAAAAACAAATTAGAATTCTAAGAAGTCAAGGGTAGTTGTCTAATTCTAAACCACAACAAGTTAAACATAATTAGGCCATGTTAAAATAAGTAGAATTTGGTATGGAATTAGATTTATAAATGCCTTCATTTTTTGGGTTGCTGTCAGATACTGGCATAAAGAGCACTAAATATGACCTGATTGCAAACCAAGATTGGTTTCCTTTACAAAGATATGTCGAGCTGCTTACACATCAAAACCACATTAAGTATGAGAATCATACCATGGACCTTAGGTATATGTCGATGATTAAATCTACATTATGTACATTAAACCTCTCATATAAGAATTGTTGATAAATGAAGAACAGTCTCTAATACTGCCATCTGCCTTGTAAGCCTTCACTGCTATGCTCTATACTTTGATCACTTACGGTGATAATACCACACCGAGCATAGAAGTCCCACCATCAAAAGGGTGAAAACATAAGATTATTCAACTCTGGAACAAAGTTATGATTTCTTGCATACGCTGAGTCAATGACATGTTTTAAACTACAATGTCAAACACTTATAAAAGTCACATGTTGGCCTAAACTGTTTCCTGATGAGCTGAAACAAAGACATCAATAATCTGATCGGGGCAACTTTCACGAAAGAGACTATGCATATCTTATGGAACCACAAGCATTGATTACTTTCTATGAAGCAAAACCTCCAACAAAGGCTTTAAATGCATGAAGCTCTCACTTCCAGATCTGTACATTTCATTTCCCAGGTTCTCCAACAACGTAGAACCATAGAACCATTGATTACTTAATATGCCACAGTCATGTTATATCTTCATCTATTTGCTGTTAGGAACCATAAACCATTAAGCAACTGTACTCTAGCATGAGTTTATAATGTGGTAAGCATACTAAATAGGAATGAAAGATTTCTATTCATACACATCAAATAATCCATGAAATATATTGTAATTTGCAGCAAATCTATCAACAACAGAATATAAAAGTCAACATCAACACTGCAAAATAAAAACACTAAGAATTTGATCATCGTTGCAAACATTATCAAATACACAGAAATTATCTCTATCAATGTTTACATTCTTTAGTTTAGTTATTGCTCATGTCAAACACTAAACGAATGTAATAAACCAAACATTTTAGTAGATAACACATTATCACAATTATAATTCACTTTGCCGAAGAAATGTAAAGATATTCTCAACTACCATTTGGCATTTGCTTAATCAGTTCATTTTGAGGCCTCTACAGCGGTCATCACTTCTTGAGGTTAATTGTCACGCCCCGCTCACCCAAGTACTGGGGCGTAGCTGACGAGGTCGCCGTAGTATTCAGACTCAGGCTTCGAGCCCTCTTATCTAAATACTACTAGGCATTTTTTTGTGGTTGATTATGAAATAAATTAGCAGGCCACTGCAATAACACTGGAATAGTACACATAAAAAGAAAAGTGCTCCAACAGAAATAAAAACACAGTACTGAAAAGTAAATACATCAACACTGAAGTTACATTACATTACATAAGTCCATATACATACATACATACATCAGCTGTACAACGGGGGTACAAAAAGCGGGTACAACAAAAGAGAAACCCCCAGCCCAAAAGTACAAAAGTACACACCCGGTACAACGCACCCACTAGTCTAACCCCGGGTAATCTAACAGTACAAAGTCTCCTGAAGGCTCTACCTCGGTAGCACTGGCACTGACCTCTGGCTCCTGAACACCCGAAGACTGCTCGGGACTCGCACCTGTAAACCACGGGATGGGACACGTCAACGCGTGACCCAGTAGGAATTCCTAATCACCCTAGTAGAACCTAGTTTAGAACTGGTTTCCCTAACTAACTAACTAACTACAGGTGTCATGGCATCACATATTACGCAGAAATTAAAAACAGAGTATAAGTGCTGAAAGTAAACAACAGTGAACAGAACTGAAGTAACAAATGATTAAATTAAGTAAATTAAATTGTTGTTCTGTATTTGGAACCTGGATAAACCATAGGCTGCTAAGAGAGCGGACTTCACCCAGGGTGGGTGAAAAGTGGTACCACTCCAGCAACACGAGCACTGGAGGGGCCTCTCGTAACTCCGTACCCGACTGGACAAGGTACCGGAGTGAGAATCATCTCGGTTTTTCTGTGGGTCAAACGGAGAAAACCATCAATTACCAACCAGGTGCGTCACGAGCGCACCGGCGGCCTCTCTAACTCTAGTCAACTCCCCCTTCCGGGAGTGACGAAGCGAGTGAGAAATCATATCGTGTCCGCTTCTTAACACCTACAATTTACCCGTGTTTCCCCCAAACCCCGTGTCACCCTCCTCTGGGGAGGACTTAATCATGTTCCTTATATCAATTTCATGTGAGATAAAATAAAACACATGAGCAATTGGGGTAAAAGAACCACAACCAAGAATATACGAAAAGCAACATAAGAGAAATGTTTCCATAGTCAAATTACCCATTTCCTTCATGTTCTCCATCTTTCCACCTCTCTTTCCTTTCCACATTTCATATTCCACAACAAACCGATCATCTTATGTAACCACACAACTAGTGATTCAACAAGTATATGGTATAATGGCCAATTAGTTCAGGTAATAAAATACATAGGCATAAGAGAGGTAATATGAACATGTACCCATAGTACAACATCACCCAAACCATTTCAGGTTACTGGAAATGCACAATCAGTCAGATTGAAGGCCAGATTAAAGGCATTTATAGTTAGAATTTAGGAAAACTTAAAGCTGCAAAGTTGCAGGTATGACAGTTTTGCATCACCACACCAAATTTCAGAAAATAATATGACATGTGTGATTTATTGTGCTCAAATTAGTAAAAGATGGCAATTCTGCAGAAAAACAGAAACATTGCATCAACTTAATCAGTGATTTAATCCTATTTACAATCAGATCTGGGTAAAATAAAAAAACTTGGTATTGTGTATATTGAAGAGTAGTTGTCCAAAATGTCCTAAAACACATAATTTCATCAAGTTAAGAGGTGGTAATCACCATTTTAGTGCAAGATGTCAAAACTGCCAGAATTTCGACATGTTGCAGAAAAAGCTCCATTTCTCCTAGTTTACGAATTGAACATATATCATATCTTATATGATTTTAGGGTAGGATTTCGAGATCTACATGAATATATTTATTTCAGATTTTATTTTGATCTAGGTTGGGAGATATGCCTGTTTTAACAGAGGCTAAAACTGCTGGAAATTTCAGAATAGATTCATGAACACAAAAGATAAGTTTTTCCAAGCAAACAGGCATGCAAGTGAACTCCAAGGTGGAGATGGGTATCCTACTAAGTGGAGTTGAGATTCCTACTAACTCCACATATGAAACTCAACATAATTTTAACATCAAATTGTTACATTTACTAAATTAATGAGAAAACCAATCCTAAACCAAACTCTACTATGTGATTAGAGTTCCTACCTTGTAAAAAGTCCTCCAAATATGATCTTGGGCCCTTCTTAGTCCTTGATGACACTTAAGCCTCATTCTTCAAAGCTCCAATTTGATCTCCCAAAAAGTAGGATTTTTAGGCTATTTTGGCTAGTTCTTGGTGTTGAAATGTGAAGGGAAATTTGTGGGCTTTTTAGTGCTTGAAGAGGGATTATTTAGAAGGGTGTTTTAAGGAAGGAGATGAAACAAAATGAAAGAAAAGGGGCATGCACAATTTCGGCCAGAAATGGAAAGTGAGGGAGAGAGTGAAATGAGATTTTTTTTTTCTTTTCTTGGTTTTGTTTTTCATTGCCTAGATTTTAGGATTCCTTAAAACCCTCTCCTTCTTACACCTAATAAGCCATGTGTCTCATATTAATTAAAAACATGACACATAGCAAGTGTGTTGTCATGGTAAGAAAAATGTGGATTTTGAATTTTTAAGAAAATCAAAATACATGGAGAAATACTACATACACTCCAAATACATGTATTTTTCCAAATACTCTCCTTTACTAAATTCAAGAAATGAGTTTAAAATCTTTTAAAATAAATTCCTACATCAAATAATTAAAAGAAAAATATGGGCATACTCCCCAAAAATATACGGACGTATCTATGTCAAAAATAAATACGCGTATATAGAAATTAGGGTCATTACATCCTACCCCCCTTAAAATAAATTCCGTCCTCGGAATTTCAAATTAAGGGAGAAAAACTTTCTATACATCATATCATATACAAAAACAAAATTACATCAGATAAACAAGTGATGGTATTTCTCTTTCATCTCATCCTCAAGTTCCCAGGTAGACTCTCCTGGTGACTCTCGGTGCCACATAACCCTCACTAGATTGATCGACTTCTTCCTCAGCATCTTCTGTCTCCGGTCTAGAATGGCTACAAGTTGCTGATCATAAGTCAAGTCTGGTCGCACTTCGATCTCAGAGAAGTCAACGACATGATCAGGATTTCCAACACATCTCATGAGTTGCGATATATGAAACACATTATGCACTCCCTCAAGAGATGCTGGTAAGGCAATTCTGTAAGCCACTTCTTCCACATGAGCCAGAACTTCAAAAGGTCCGATATATCTTGGGCTCAACTTCCCACGTCTTCCGAAACGAATCAACCCTCGTGTCGGCGAGATCTTCAAGAATACCAACTCTCCTGGTTGAAATTCCAAGTGTCGCCTCTTTGCATCTGCCCAGTGCTTGTAACGGTCCTGAGCTATGCGAAGATTGTCTCTGACGACTCTCACAACATCTATGGTTTCAGCGACCATATCCGGCCCCAATAATTTGCGATCTCCAACATTATCCCAACTGAGAGGAGATCGGCACTTTCTTCCATACAAGGCTGCAAATGGTGCCATGCCTATGCTGGCTTGATAACTGTTATTGTAGGCGAACTGTACCAGATGTAGATGTTCGTCCCAAGAACCCTTGAAATCCAGCATGCACGCCCTCAGCATATCTTCTAGAATCTGAATTGTCCTCTCCGACTGACCGTCTGTCTGTGGATGGTATGCAGTGCTGAAATTCAGTTGAGTTCCCAAACTAGCCTGCAGACTTCTCCAAAAATGAGACGTAAACCTTGTGTCACGGTCGGAGACTATGCTTACAGGTACTCCGTGAAGCCTCACGATTTACTCCATATATCTCTTAGCAAGATGGTCTATTGACTGGCCAACTCGAAAAGGTATGAAGTGAGCTGATTTGGTCAATCGGTCAACGATTACCCAGATAGCATCATGTCCTCGAGAAGTGCGAGGTAAGCCAGTTACAAAATCCATCGTCACATGTTGCCACTTCCACTCTGGAATTGGAAGTGGCTGCAGAAGTCCTGTCGTTCTCTGATGCTCGGCCTTGACTTGCTGACATGTCATACATGAAGCTACACTTCTAGCCACACTACGCTTCATGCCGTGCCACCAAAAATGTTGTCGCAGATCACGATACATTTTGGTGCCTCCAGGATGGATAGAATAAGGTGAGCTATGAGCTTCCTTCAACAGTTCATCCCGAATGTCACCTGATGGCACACAGATCCTGCTCCCAAAACGTAGAGATCCATTTCTCGATTTGTGCGTGTCATCCTTGCGCAGGGGCCATGCTAATCTTCTTTGTAGCGTTCCAATTTTATCGGATGTCCCCGAAGAAGAAGCGAGTTGATAGAGGAATAACATGCAGATTGAATGAAATTGGGGCAAAAAAATACGTGCATGGCGAAATCATTTTGGCAGGGAGAAACCGTTTAATCAATTTGGACTCAATTGAAAACATTTTGAATACGGAAATACGAGCATGGCGAGATCGGGCCGTTACACAAGGGATTAAAACGAAACGTATGAGGAAGAACCATGTAAGAAAATTTAACATGGAGAAGGATTAGAAGGAACAAAGTCTGAAAAATCACTTAATAAAATAAAAAAGGCAAGTGAACTTGAAGATAAAATACGACGGATGGAAAGTGCGAATCGAGCAGTTAATAGCACAGGGTTGCAATAGATCCGGGGAGGGAAAAGGTCAGAGGAGGGAGAAGCGAGGGTGATAGAGGAATAACTTGAATGAAATTGGGGCAGAAAAAAAAATTTGGACCATTTTTCGATTTGTGCGTGTCATCCTTGCGCAGGGGCCATGCTAATCTTCTCTGTATCGTTCCAATTTTATCGGATGTCCCCGAAGAAGAAGCGACGTTGATAGAGGAATAACATGCAGATTGAATGAAATTGGGGCAAAAAAATACGTGCATGGAGAAATCATTTTGGCAGGGAGAAACCGTTTGATCAATTTGGACTCAATTGAAACCATTTTGAATACGGAAACACGAGCATGGCGAGATCAGGCCGTTACACAAGTGATTAAAACGAAACATATGAGAAAGAACCATGTTATATCATTTAACAGGGAGAAGGATTAAAAGGAACAAAGTCTGAAAAATCACTTAATAACAAGGGTATAAAATAAAAAAGGCAAGTGAAATTGGAGATAAAATACGACGGATGGAAAGTGCGAATCGACCAGTTAACAGCACAATGTTGCAATAAATTCGAAGGAGGGAAGGAGTCAGAGGAGGAAGGAGCGAGGGTGATAGAGGAATAGCTTGAAGATTGGAGGAAGTTGGGGCCAAATAAAAAAAAAATTTGGACCATTTCTCGATTTGTGCGTGTCATCCTTGCGCAGGGGCCATGCTAATCTTCTCTGTATCATTCCAATTTTATCGGATGTCCCGAGGGGACAGGTACAGTGGGGGCAGAGAACATATTTCAAGCGCTATAATCGTAACGTTTCCATGCGATGTGGGACAAAGAGGTAGAAGCGATTCCGCTTCTCTCTATTGGGTACCGTCTAAAATTGAGCAAAACATCAGCTTCCACGTTGGGCTGGGTGGGAGGATAAGGTCAAAATCTGAGACGAAGATTATGTAGTTAAGAATCTGGGGTAGGATTATGGATCACTGCCAAAAATTAATAACCTGTCATTCTCTAACCCCATTGATTTGTAGACGAAAATCATCTAGGCTTGTGACATGGGCATCGGCAGTGATTCGAAAAAGACATCCTTGCACTTATGATCTAATTAAGACGTGAGAGATTAATTTGCCTGAACTACTCTGCTAATCCTCGTGTTCCCACAAATCTAGCCAAATGAATTCAGGCGCACAACCAACAATGAGAAACATGCACGTTACAAGGAGCAATGCAAGATTTGATGTGCGCGCCCGTTCGAACTGGGTTCTGTCGCCCACATCCAGTGTAACGTATCCTTCCCAGGCGACCAGCCTCTTGGCCTCGTCGGCATTACCGAAATTCACTTCACACCCAACCACAGCACTTCTCTTTACATAAAACTCTGCAATTTTCCGCTTTCGATCGGTTGATTCCCAAGGTTTAGTCCCAGTGCAACTGAGACAAGTTCCACAAAAAATTATAAACAAGTTAATTCATTGCATTCTACGATTTGATTGGCGGCCACGAGTTGAGAATTACGGTTTCTTCAGCTCAGGAACACTTGCCCTTTGAATTACATACCTACCTTACAAAATTTAGACACTCAAAAAGCTTGGATTTTATTCGAAATTGACTTCGTCCATAAAAATTCCCCGTGCCGATCCATGACCTTGCTTGCTGTTCTCTTCTCGCTTGCGGGCATTTGCACCCGAATTCCTTCCGATCTTCGAGAAACATTAACCAGCCAACAGGCGCACGATCATGCAGCTTCAGCATAGATCATCCCAGCGGTTGGCACGGTCACGCCAACTCAGTACCGAACTTTACACGTCCGTGCCAAGTTGACGGAGATTCAACCTTACGTGCCATATTTTTTGTACCAGGATGGCACCCTCATGTCACTCAGCACAGTTACAGTTCATAGCTGTGCCGATACACATGATACGTTTTTGGGGCTATTTCGGAAGTCCAACCTATTAGGGGAACTCTCCGGGGCTTAACTACTCGTTTTGTTAAGTTAAACATTGACCTTTTTTTTCTACGTTTTTTACATTGCCACTTCTACGGCAACTCTCTTGTCTTTCGGGAGATACTTTGTGAAACTCTTTTTTGGATTGAAGATCGAAGACTCTCACGTTCTACCCCCTTTATCAATCAATATGTTACATCTTTCCTTTCTCTTTATTTTGATGACGATGTCTAATATTATTTGCCTCTTTGTTCTTGACATGAATTGTGTGTTAGATCTCTTGTCTCGGGTTGAGTTGAACCCTATCCTGGGTTAATTCGAATTGGTCTCTCTTTTCCCAATTTTATTGAATTATATGTTAGGTTTTGACAAGGTTGTGCCCATCGTCTATCTTGTTAATTGATTGCCTTTCAGTTTAAACCATCAACTAGAGTTGCATCTCATTGCGTTTTTATTTGATATGCTATTGATTGCGAGATCGTTTCCTACTCGTTTGAGATTATCAAAAAGAGTTGGACCTTGTCCTAGATAACCTTGTCAACGATTGAAGTTCTTCGACGAGGGTATGCGAGAACGGATATCGGGAATCTATTTATTGCCAGTCCTTAATGTGTTTATTCTATTTTGGTTGCCACGAGAGTACGTATCATCTCATGACAAACATGCACTTTACACTTCGAGCGAAGTTTCTAGGTATTGATTACGGAACATTAATCTCACCTATGCATTGGTTCGATAATTTGGCGTCGTGATCATATTTATATTCAATTCACGATAGCGAGGATGCTTAACTCTAGCATTTTCTCTCATTGATATTCTTCCTTATCACTATCCCATCACTTGATTGGAATTCGCGTAGCTAACTCATAACCTGAAATTGACTAGTACTTAATCATTAACCCTCCAGAGATCGTCCCATTTGTCCTACGATAACCCGTACACTTGCAGTAAGTTTATAGTCTCAACAAGTTTTTAGCACCGTTGCCGGGACGGTTAACGGATCGATATTAGCTTACTTTTACTATGCCTTTCTTTTTTTTTCTTTACTTCTTTCTTTTGTCTATTCTTCTTGTTATACTGACAATCTCCTCCAAGTTCTTCATTTCCTTGTACGAGCAAGGGAACTCGGAGTTCAAAAGACTTAATCCCCTTTAATCCTCAGATCGAAGCCACATGCTAAGAGATTAAATGCTGATAGAAGAAGGAAGCCAAGTCAAGAAGCGATGGCAGGAGAAGGAGACACTACCAAGTCACTCATGTACTTTTCTATGCCGTACAATGGTCCTACATCAAGCATTGCTCGACCTGCAGTCCATGCTACAAATTTCGAGTTAAAGACCGGGCTTATATTGCTCTTCCAGCATGACCAATTTGGTAAGTTGCCCATAAAAAGCCCAAATGATCACCTCAACACTTTTCTGGAGAAGTACGATACGATCAAGATTAATTGCGTAACCAACGATGCTATTAGACTGAGATTGTTCCCATTCTCACTGAGGAACAAGGCTAAGGAGTGGATTAAGTTCAATGGCTGTAATGCCTTCACTTCATGGGACGCTCTATATAATGCCTTTCTCACCAAATTCTTTCCTCCTAGGGAAACTGTGAAGCTGCGGAATGAGATTGCATCCTTTACGCAGTTTGACCAAGAATCTTTATATGAAGATTTGGAGAGATACAAGAGCTTCGGAGGTAGTATCCACGTCATGGAGTTCTTGAATGGGTTCTTATTCAAACTTTCTATAACGGACTGAAGTAAGATGTCACGATATCTATTGATACTGCAGCTGGAGGTGTGACAATGACTAAGACTGCCGAAGCGGCTAAGGCATTGTTAGAAGAGATGGCCTCCAACAACTATCATTGGAGCAGCGAGAGGGCCATGCTCAAGAAGGGAGGTAAGCTGGATGTTGATGTGATGACACTGTTTTTTAGTAAATTTGATGCTATATTACAATAGATTGCTCAGATTAGACATGGAGCAAATATTTCTAGTCCACTAGTTGTGGCGAGTTGTGAAGTTTATGACATGCAGGGGGCACTTGTCCAGTGAATGTCAGTTCATCGCTCTACAAACGCAAGCGATAAATATTGAGCAAGATAATGCCTTATGCAACATCAACCAGAGACAACCAAATAACCCATATTCCATCACCTTCAATATAGGCTGGAATAATCGTCCCAACTTCTCATATCGAAACACAAACCCACAACAACCTTAACCATTCTCACAACAACCTCCACCCTACAACCAACCGTCTTGATTTCAAGCTAAGCATCAAGTGCATATGCCTCCACTATCACCACAAAAAGTCCATCCTGGAGACCATCATGTAAAACTTCTTAGTAACCCAAGTCCAAAAGATGACTTTTTCCACAACTCTATTCAAAAGATAAACTCTAGGTTCGACTCGGTTACCTCCCACGGTAAGATGATAGAAACCCAACTTGGTAAGCTTGCCCAACAGATGAGTCAGCTATCTAAATCTCGGGAGCAACTACTAGGCCAACCAGAACAGAATCCTAAGGGCCAGATCAATGTAGTTACGCTAAGGAGTGGGAAACAACTGCAGGAACCGGCTAGGAGAGCATCTATAGCTGTTGATGCAAAGAGAGTAGAAGTTCGGATTGAGATAAAGGCTTTAGCCATACTGGATGATTTCCGTGGAGGCGATAAAGCCGAGAAGAAAAGACAAAGAAGTACCTTCTGAACCTTCAAGAGTCTACATACCGCCAGTTCCATTCCCTCAGTGGTCAGCGACGTGAAATCTTGAACAGAAATATAGGAAATTCATGGAAATTCTGAAGCAACTTCATATCAACATCTCGTTCTTAGAGGCCATATCGAAATCCCTTTATAAGCAAAGTTTCTCATGGAATTCTTGTGTAACAAAAAGAATGCCATGGATTTATTATTTGAAGAGTGTTGCGCCATCCTGCGAAACAAGCTCCCTCAGAAGTTAGAAGATCTCCACAGTTTCTATATCTCGTGCTCGATTGGGAATGTATCTATTCAGAGAACATTGTGTGACCTTAGTGCCTATGTGAGTCTCATGCCGCTGTCTATCTCTAAGAAGCTCCATATGTTTAAAGCCAACATTGATATCATTCCAGTTGGCTGACCGATCCGTCAAATACCCCTTGGAATTTAGAGGATGTTCCTATCCAAGTTGGTAAACTAGTGATCCCATGAAATTTTGCCATGATAGATATGGTCGAGGACTCATAGATCCCAATTATCCTAGGAAGATGATTCCTAGCTACTGTTGATGCCATGATTGATGAGAAGAATGGCAAGCTTTCTCTGAATGTGGCTAATGATAAGGTGCAGTTCGAGCTCCGCAAATCTATGGGGATTCCCCGGTAAGTGATGCTTTGTACATGATCGGTGATTGATATATAGTTTTCATCTTCATTTCATTCATGTTTTACTCCACACTGTCTCATTTCATGTGCCATTTTCTATCGCTTTTGTTCCTTTTTAGGCTTCTGGTCTAATTGGTGCTTTTTAAGTGAATAAGGAGGAGTTTGGAGCATTTTGGGCCTTTATATAGTAATTTTGTACATTGAGCTTATAACTTGAGGAATGGACTGGAGCTCTGTAGTCTAGGAGATGGAGCTGAAGCATTTGAGCTTTGGATTGAGCTTGTTGGAGTGACGTGAAGCTGGAGCCTTTTTCTGGAGCATCGAGATGAAAGCTGGCATTGTTTTGAGTCTGGAGTTTGGAGTGAACACGTGAGCCGTTTGAACACTTGAAGATGAAGAGCTAGAACCTGTCAAGAAAGCAAGCCAAAAAAACCAACCACACGGCTGTATGAAGTTCATTCATACGGCTGTATCATCTCAGGACGGTAGAGCTTCAAACCAACCATACGGCCGTATGAAGTTTAGTCATACGGCCATGTCACCTATCTTCAATCAAGCGACAGCAACATGCGGGACTTACACAGCCGTATGAATCCATTCCTACGGCCATGTCGCCTTCTCTCCCAGCCCAAGTCAAGCATCATTCTAGAATGACGCGGCCGCGTGGTTCAACCACGCGACCGTTTGAAAGCGGGTCAAGTGTGAGACCCGTTAGCTGCTAGGGTGGTAGTTAAACGCTGGAGCACCGTCATCAAGAGGGAGCCGAGCTTTAGGCTCGTTTTAGCCCGAGTTTACTGTTCTATTGCTTAATTAGGAGTAGTTTTAGTTTTAGATTAGTTTTATACATGATTTTGGATGTTTTTCCCTCAGATTTTGTAATGTATTGACAACCATATTATGCTATTTGGGAGATAAGTATTCCTTTCTTCTCTTTTTCTTTATATTGTTGCCGTTGTTTTGTTATTTTTTCTGTTCTTGTTTGTTGTTCTTGTTGTTATTGATGTTGTGTTGTGATTCTCAACTTTCCCATTCGTTTCTGTCATTGTCTTTCCCATCTCCATGTTACCTCTTTGTTTTATCCCCGAAATCCTTGTATCCCATCTAATTGATTAACGTAGATAGTATATAACCTCGAATCGAGCTAGTACTCGATCAAATCCACCTCCATGTGGACGACCCGTAACGCGCTACGACGACAGCCATGCGCTTGTGATTTACAAATATTAAAACCCATATCAAGTTATTGGCGTTGTTACCGGGGAGGTTGCGATTTGATTGATATTAGTTAGATTTGGGGTTCGCTAGACTATGTTTTATTCAAAAAAACTATAAAAATTTCAATAACCAAATTTTTTCCCGCCACCTGCATTCATTTAATTGCAATTCTCTTGTACCACTGACGCACTTGCCTTAGCTTCATTTTTTTTCAATTTTTAGGTGATATGCGGAGAATATGTGGATGCCGATGGATCCTACGTGGAGAGTTTCAGCGATTTATTCTCTCAAGATGCTCAATTTGAGGTTACAATCACGTTCCATAGGTTACAGTGCTTTGTATTAGATGTGGGATGCAGAGGCATGTCTTTACCCATTGCCAAGACCATACATACCCCTACAACCCACGATCATATACCCACAACATATATCATGAACCCTTCTACCATAACCCACCACCACCACCACAAAAGTCCCATTTAGAGTTGCTTTTGGAAGAACAACTCCGAGACGAAGCTCAATGGCTTGAAACCCAAACCAATGCACAAGCCCAACTCCACGAACTTTCCCAAAGTGTGAACCAATTGGTCATGTCACAGGGGCAGTCACATTTGCATGGTAGGGATTCGACAGTTCTACAAACACCGTCGGGATGAGATAATCTAGATGGAGGAGCCACCTCCACCATCGAGACTTAGGCAAGGAAATACCATTCACCACGGGATAAGATCGCCATCTTCACCCAACTCACTGAAGAGACGCTTGGGCAAGCTTGGGGGAGATTCATCAGATTAGTGCATGGTTTGCCAAGGAATGGGATAAGCACGCATGAGCTCCTCCGCATATTCAATGGAGGATTGTATTTTGACCTACAGGAATCCATGGTGAAGATGAACGAAGGACGATTCTTTGATATGCCGCCTGAGAATGCGTGGGAGTATATAAAGATTGCAGCTGCATCTCAAGTATCAATGAAAGGTAACTCATACGATTCAAATTTGAAAATTATTGATATGAGCTTATTTTTCCATGCAGAAAACACCACCAAGGCCCACGTCCATCACCACACTCAAAACAATACATCTCCACTGGATGATGAACCATCCATTAGCTTATGGGTGGACACAATTTTCTTGGAGAGGTTGGTGGTGAGCAAGGACCATACCAGAGCGTCATCGGCCTAACAAAAGATAATGATATGGATGATGGGACCTTTGTACGAATTACGGGGAATGCCATTCTTCACTACTCCACTATTGAAGACGGGAGTGAGGTGTACTTGGGTGAAAGCAGGATCTCAGATATCGGAGAACCCAAGTCACTTTTTCCCTACGATAGAATCCCCCACTTCATACTATGCGAGATCATCGAGGAGATTGTGGAGGACCACATTGACGAGGAGGATGAGAGTGAGCACACTCCATCATCACCTCCATAGGACACTCCCACTCCACCAGAGTCATCACACCCACCAGAACTTGCCACTCCCATTCTGGGAAGTATCTTAAACTTCATTTCTGAATCATCCATTCCATTCCATGAATCTTTTGATTCAGATGCTATTGACCTAACATACCCCTCTCAGGATACAGATTTTCATTCAACAGAGGTGTGTTGGTCCATGGCTGCACCTGAGGAGTACGTGTACGGGATTAGCAAAGCGGTGATAGCGTCATCGTTAATGGATTGCAATCTATTTCCAGGGAGTTTTCGTCATCACGCTCAGTACATTTTATTACATTTTGACGATCATCTTTGGGATACATTCATATTGGGAAAAATTGCATCGCCATGGACTGATGCTCCCTTTATTTTGTAGGATAAAGGTGGACGTTCTCAAGAGAAGCTAGGGAGAACATTGCTAGGGTTCGTAGGTGTTTGTGGCGTCACGACATTGGCAGAGCAACAAAAGGAGCAATTTGAACAGCTGCCTGCTCCAAATAAAGTGCTGGATCCCCCTTTTGAAAACAGGTGTACTCAACCCAATAGTGTAGGAATTTTTACGTTTTTCTAGGATCCCAATAACTGTGCCCCCTCTCGTTAGCGAGAGGAGCATAATTATTTTAGGATTATCTTATATTTACATAGTTTTTCTTTTCATTAAATATTAACTCTCTTCCTCGATTGGCATGCCCCAATAATTTTTGAAACCCTAGATCTCAAGCACATTAACCCCATCTATTCTATTGGCTCCTAATCCATAGCTTACTAGGTCTTAAGCTCAGATTTCTCAATTTCCTGAAGCCTACATCTAAGTTTGAGCTCAACACTTGGTTTTCTTTTTGAACTGTAGCTTAAAGGGGAGCAAGGGGCTTAAAAAGAGCAATGAAGGGAGGCAAAGCTCAAGTGAAGTAAGAAGAAGAGCTTGAGGAGAGCAGCTGGAAGCATGAGGCTGAAGGAGCAATGTGGGAAGAAGAAGAAGGCAAGAAGCCACCAAACCGATAACCACGCAGCCTTGTGGTTTTAAACCACAAGGCCATGTGAAACATACTTACCCATCATCTCCTAAAAACCAAAACGACACGGCCATTTGGAAAACTCCAAACGGCAGCGTATCTTTCTGTAACAATCAAGGAAATGAAGAGCCCTGTAGAGTGTTTTACACGGACGCGTCGACCTATCGACACGGCCGCGTCAAATTACCCCTAAGACCAACTTTTCACGACCGTTTGGATTTTTTCAAATGTCCGCGTCACAGAATTAGCAGCTCCTCTCTCTTAATTTAATTTTCCACGACCGTATGAATTATTTTCATACAGCTGTATCAATTTTTCCAACTTCTCCCCTCTATATAAAGTCTCTCATACTGTCGAGTCTTTACATTTCGACTCCGTTTCAAAAACTATCCGCTTCTTCTCGACTAAAACCCCCTTTCGACGACTTCATCTCCCCCAAACAGCCAGCAACTCTGCTCCTCTATCCCAAACATCACCTCCTCCTCCTCGATCACCCTCCACCATCATTCGATCAGCGCCAACTCCCTAACCCTCCCCTCCTTGCCCTAATTCCCATTGTAGAATAGCTCGACTGGTGCGGATGGATGCTAGGGCTAGAAACGAAGAAAATTAGCAACTCGTGGGGTTGAAACGAAGCAAAATTGCATGAATTCATAGCGATTGTTGGCAATGGTCCTTGGGTAGTCTCTTCCCCTCTCCTTCAATTTCGATTTTGCTCATTGATTGTGCTCATTCTGGGGTTTTGTTGTTGTTGTTATTGCCAAACTCCATTCTACACACACACACACACACACACACACACACATCATCACCTTCATTTTCCACCTTGCACATCAACATTCACCTCCATACTGTAACGACCACTTTTCGTTGAACGTTGTTCGTGCACGTGCTTTTGGCCGTGCACGTGTTTATTTTAGACTTTATTTGATTGTGAACACTTTTGTGTGATATGCCGTTGCGAACGTCTCTGAGAGTAGTAAATAGTGGCACTATCTTGGAACGACACTTCTCGAGTCGTTTTTCCACAATTTAAACTTACTCGATGAGACGTGACGATCTTCACTTTTGACAGGAGACGTTTCTATTTTTAGTTTCTTCGTCCGACGTCGAATTTGAGATCCGTCTTCTTAGTTAGCTCACATTCGTCGTCACGATCACCACGATATTTATTTTATAATTTTTGGAGTTTATTTGACCACTTTTATATTTTTAACAAGTTTTATATTATTTTTAATAATTAATTTATAAACTATTTTCGGACAAATAAAATTTATTTGAGTTTTAAACGTTTTAAAGAATTTTTGAGGAAATTTCCAGCTCATTTGGACCAAGTCAAATCCTTGGGTGAGTTGGAGTAGTTGGATTTCAAATTTTGAATTATTTTAAACTTCTAATCCTATTAGATTTAGCCCTAGACCAAGTCAACCCATCTACACTATATAAACAACCCCTAGGAAGACCTATTTTCGTAAGAAATTAGCCCTAGCCTCTTCCAAAACCAAAATTGGACGTTGCGACGATTCGTCGCAACGTTGCGACGTTCAGCCCCCGCACCGACCGAAGAAATCTCGCCCGTTCCCCCGTTCCGACCGGTAGCCGCCCCCGCATCCAAGCCGCTCGCATCGCAGCTGCCCCGTTCGCCCGCTTCGACCGAGAGAAGCCCTTGGTCTGACCGAGGGCTTGGCTCGCATCCGCTCCGCATCCCCGCTCCGCACCGACCTGCCTTGTCGCCCCGCTCCGCACAGCGCCTGACCGATCGCCCCGCCCGCTGCGACTGACGATTGCAACGTTGCAACGTTGCAACGTTGCAACGTTGCAACGTCGCAGCCGCCCGCATCCAAGCGCACGACCGACCCTCCCGACCGGTCTGACCGAAGGATCTCCCCGCACCCGCACTGCTGCACACCCCCAAGTGCCGCACAGCCCCGTTCTCTCGCAGCGACCGATAGGATCTCCCGCATTGGCTGGGTACGACCGAGAGTCATTCGCCGCAACCCCGCATCCGTCGCACCACTTGCCTCCGTGTGCCCCCCAAGTTCTCCAGAGGTATTGTGGGTCCCCCAAAGGTCCCTAGGACTACTGTGGGCCCCACCTAGGTGCGTTCTCTTCGACGACTTGCCGCGTACGACGTCGTCGCACGTCGTAGCCCGTCGTCGCACGTGCGAGCTTTGGAATCTGGAATCGTCGCCCGGGTTGATTGCTCTGAAATTTCCAGCGAGGAATCTAATTGGAATCTGGACTTGGAGCGCGATCTTATTATTCCAACCCCCGGCGTCGCTACCCGACGCCGGTGTAGCTTTCGCGTCGTGTTGAGGTAACGTTTTGCACCCCTAGGACCCCCAACCAAATTGCATGCTAACCAAGACTAAAAATCAGTATTTTAAAGTATTTTAAATGTTTTAGCAATCACTAATCAAGATTAATAAAACGGATGTAGGCCGGTGGACTTGTGCACGTAGGAATCGTGACTTTGGACTCGTTGGACGGTGTTTTCTTGACGTGATAGTTGCAGGCAAGTGAAACTTGCCAACTCTTGTGTAGGGACATGTTTTTACGCCACTTCCTTGCTTTTAGCGTAAAAGAGACTAGTCAGTGAAATGATAGCTGGCTAGACGCCTACTTGATCTAGTTTGACAACGAAACTAGATCCGTCACCTAATTGATCTAGCTTGACAACGAAGCTAGATCCAACCCTTAAAACGTGTTGTTCATGCATACTAAACTGTCACGTTTACTTTCCTTACCTGTACGCCTTACTACTTGTCATGTCATGTCATCCATGCATTGAATGTCGCATTGGTAGCACACGCTACAATACTTGTACTTGTACTCCCTTGTCTGGCTAGGTGCACCCCTAGACCAACAAGATAAAACACTTCCTGGCTCGTGTTCCAGAAGCGAGCATTCCCGTTCGGGGGTAAGGCCCTGGCTCGACACACGTGGAGGGGTAGGGATAAACGTTCGCTTGAGCTTAGGAGTTGGCCCGCGCAGCCACTCTAGCCAAAAGACGGAATCTCTGTGCACGAGGTGCTTACTTTTCTTGTCTTGTACTTGTCTTGTGAATGTCATGCCATGCTCGTACTTTACTTTACTTTACCCTACTTGTTGCACTCATTACTTTAAACTGCCATGTCATTGCATCATGCTAGAACTGCTAAGTTGCTTTACTTTTACCTACTTTTCAGTTTCCTTGCACAAGTCTTCCAGACTTGCTAACATGTACCCCTTGCTCTTTTGGGTGTCACATGTTAGACCCTGAGCCAGAGACAGTTGTTGAGGACGAGTTGGTTGCTGACACTGAGCCTACGTTCGTCGGGGAGTTCGTGGACACCGGAGTCCAGTTTTAGAGACTGTTTACGTTGATGTTGCTTTAGGTTGCTGTTAGATGTCGGTGCTTACACCATTACTTTGTTTCTGTACTTTGTACTTTTGTTGGCCATGCTGGGCCTCTTTTAGACTCTCTTTCTTTTAGCCTGGTGGCTTTCCTGCGATGTTGGAATTTATTATTATGGATATTCTGAGATGTTTCTTTTGTCTCTTTTGTTATTATTATCTTTGTTTCGTTTCGCGTTGCAAGGACCTGCAGTTTAAATTTGATTGACGCTTATCGGACTTGCAGCTTTGTAGCTTCAAGTCTGAGCGGACCTTCTCACGCTTCGCCTCCACGTTTTTGGGAAGCGGGGCGTGACACATACCCTAGCACACACACTAACACTCACGTACATTGCATCACACATCACCACTGCATACACCTTCACTTCATTGCACATACTTCGCACACCCCACATTTCCTACTTCACATTGCATTTACACACACACCATTTCTCCCATACTCGCGGCAAATCATCATTCCCAAACACATTGCACATACACTCCATTACACATTCATTTCACATATTGCACAAACCCACAAACCCTAGCACATTTATATTCACATACCCCCACATCCACCCACACCACTTCACACATCATGCCACCATGCGTGAAACATGCACGCCCACCACCTCACGACTCCCAACTGGGGAGGTCTTCACGGCAGTGTACCTTAGACCAACCCTCCACATTTGCACAGCCTCCATCACCACCTCATGTGACCCCTCCACAGATAGACACTCTGGGGATCACTTTCGCCTCTGAGACCTAGATGGATCACTTTGCCACCCTCTCTCGACGGACCGTGCTCACTATGAAGTTCGTGAGCATTCCTGCTCTCGACACATTAGGAGCCACCGAGGGAGTTAGACGTCTGTATACCAACATAGGGTGGCAGGATTTCCTCGAGTTTAGAGCCCCGACCTATCATCGACTCCCACTTGAGTTTCTTAGCTCCCTGAAGGTCGAGGGTTCTAGCATAGAGTTCAATGCACACTTTCATTTAACGTCCTGAACTCTATTTTCCACTGGCCTGTCGCCATGGCAGATGCCATCCCCCACCGCAGCAGCACTCACCCATCTTCCTTTAGAGCCTCCCAATTTTAGGATTTGATTACTGGGTTGGGTACCTTCCCCCGCACGGCGGGAAAGGCATCTTGCATCATTCATCCATCCCTATGCCTTGCCCACCGTATCCTAATGAGCACTCTATTTTGTAGGGAGGAGACTGGCACAGTTACACGACCTGAGCTCCTATTTCTGTGGGGCATGACACAGCCGATAGTCCTCCGTCCCACAGGGACTGGTGTAGTGATCAAGGTCCCAAAGAGGCTTTTCCATGCGGGCTCATGGTTGGCACATAGACTCCTGAAGATCGCCAAGCCCCCCATGGAATGGATTTGCTGTGACAATCTCATCACACTTATAGCCTGTCAGCCTCCCCTCTCCATTGATTTAGATGACTGCATTGACCCCATCTCTGGCCCTAACTCTTTGGATCTCTTAGTTTTAACTCATATGCATATGATCAAGGTGAACTTGAGATATCAGATCGTATGGCTTTATGGGCCAAAGTGCGCTCCATACACTACCTTGCCAAACCCATTGCACACATAGGTCACCGAGCTTACGCAGTGGATATTTCCACATGATCATATGTTTCATATCCCTACGCAGCCCCAGCAGCCTGAGCCATAGCCTCAGCCTCAGCCATTCACTTCCACCCCCACACACCACCACCATTCTCGTGACCACCGCGGAGCCCGTGTCCCCACAGATTCCACTTATCACAGATGGCTCCGGGCCGTCTGGTCCCCCTTCTCCTCTTGATGATCACACACATCTTCTTATTCTAGAGGATATGATTTGGGGATTCCAGGGCCGTATAGATACCTTTCGGGAGACGCATGCCCAAATCCTATCGTATGTCTCCGACATCCATCGACCTCTTTTTCCACCCCCTCCACCACCACCACCACCCCTCACCTGAGGCTGGCACTTCTAGTTCTCTTCCACATTCCTCCGCACCCACTGAGCCTGCACCCTAGCTTCGTGCTAGCTTGGGGGAGACCGTTTCTATTTGTCACTACCACCACACATTTTCTATCCTCACACTTCATTGTTTATCTTGCATTGAGGACACTGCAGATTTTAGCTTGGGGGAGTAGTGTTGCACATTTACTTTTTATTTTTATTTTCAATTTCCACCTCCACTTTTGCATGCTTATATTTACATGTATATATCTTGTTTTCCTTTATTTTTGCTTTTATTTTCCATGCATCATGCATCATGTTTTATTTTCTTTTATTTTCCTTTTTATTGCATGCCCATACATCACGTTTCCCTTCCATTTATGCATACAAATTTTTTTTCAAAATCAAAAATCCAAAAATATTTGCATCGCATCATACATCTTGCATCATCCATGCATCATTTGTATATACTTGTTTCGAGGATTTTCTGAAATCGAGCCATATATGCGTGTTTTTCAAGTAGGATTTGATTTTCTATCTTTTGCGCTCGATTTCGTCGATATCGGTTTGACTATAAAACTAGAACAAGGTTTTAGTCCCAGATCCCATCTAATATGCCTGTTGTGATCAATCTTATATTCGCTAGGATAGGAATACACAAAACTGGCCTAGGCCTCCTAGAGATCTATTTTATGCATGAGCCACAGAATTAATAGTTGAGTATGATGGTTTATAAACCGTCGAGAATTGGATAACAACATATTAGCGAGTACTGAGGAGTGTCATCACCATGCTTATTCACGCTTTCCATTTCAAAAAAGAGAAGAAAAAAGGGAGAAAAGAAAAAGAAAGATGTGTATATATGAGAAAAAGAATAAAGCACACACCATTCCTCCAGCAAAGCTGAGTAACCGGATCCACACGATAGAAACCGTCGGGGCCTCACGTCAAAAGGTCTAGCTTAGGGGAGTGCATGAAAATAAGGATTATGGTTGGTTCGAGCTACTAGGTCTGAGGGGTCCTTCTTGGCCTAATGCCCTAACGTCGTCTGACCGGGGAGTCATCGACCCAATGCTCCTTATACGAACCAATTAAAATCCAAATAAAAAAATATAGAAAAGAAAAAGATTTGGAAGCATGAATAGATTGTTTTTAAATATACTTTTCATCTTCATTTCATTCATGTTTTACTCCACCCCTCCTCATTTCCCGTGCCATTTTCTATCACTTTTGTACCTTTTTACGCTTTTGGTCCCCCCGGTGCTTTTCAGGTGAATAGGGAGGAGTTTGGAGCATTTTGGGCTTTCATGGAGTAATTTTGTACATTGAGCTTATAACTGAGGAATGGACTGGAGCTCTGTGGTCTAGGAGATGGAGCTGAAGCATTTGAGCTTTGGATTGAGCTTGTTGGAGTGGTGTGAAGCTAGATCTTGACCACGATATTAAAACCAAATATTAAAACCCCTATCAATCGACATGTTAGAGAAATTGATTAATGAGAGAAATCTGGAAAGCACCTTTCTTGACTTACTCCAAAGGTGCCTCTCTGGTGATCTAGATCTTGACCACGATATGGAAGCCATGGTTTATATGAGAGCACATAATGAAATTCTGGCTATTTTTTTGACAATTTATCTCACTTGGAAGCTTTGCAGCTGGAGGCGGTGAAAAAGGAGAGTACTACGCCTCTTGAGGTAGAATTGAAACCCCTTCACCTCAACTTGAATCATGCTTTTTAGGTGAAAATTCTACTTAATCGGTTATTGTCAATGCTTCCCTCAATGATGCTCAGCTTGAAAGTCAGTTGGTTGTTATTCGAAAATATAGAAGTGTCTTGGGGTATACCATTGATGATATCTGTGGATCAGCTTGACCTTTTCCATGCATAGGATTCTACTTGAGGATGGTCATGTCACTTCTATTGAACCCCAAAGGCGTCGTAATTCTAACATTAAAGTGGTAGTCAAAAAGGAGGGTTTGAAACTACTTGAGGTGGTATAATCTATCATATCTCTGATAGCACATGGGTTAACCTGATTCAAGTAGTTCCAAAGAAAGGTGGCTTGACCGTTGTAAAGAATGACAAGGATGAGTTGATCTCAACTAGAATGATCACCGAGTGGAGAATGTGCATTGGTTACATGAATTCAATCAAGCCACCCACAAGGACTACTTCTCCCTCCCCTTTATTGATCAAATGCTTGAAATATTGGCCAAGCACTCTTTCTTTTGTTACTTGGATGGATTCTCCGATTTCTGTCAAATCCATATCCATCCAAGTGATTAAGAGAAGACAATGTTTACATGCCCCTATGGTACCTTCGCATATCGACGAATGTCATTTGGATTATGTAATGCACTGGCCACCTATCAAAGAGGTATGCTGGCTATTTTATCTGACTTTATGGAGCACATTATGAAAGTGTTTATGGATGACTTCTCGGTCAATGGCACACACTTTGATGACTGCTTGAAAATTTTGACAAAGGTGTTACATGATCGCGTCGGAGTGTACACCCGAAAAACGACTTGTAGTCTTACCGCAAGCACACGGTGTAGCAGCGAGCGGGTATCGAACTCAGGGAGGACAAATGACCGTGTCTTTTTCCAATCACCTAGCTATCAAGAGAATCAAGAATAGTTTTGGGTATAACAGTCGCAATCGTTCAAATGTCAAAACAAATATCAATATGATAAAGCGTCTATGGATAGGAAATCCCCACTACGAACCTTCTCTCATCATTGTGATTCATAAGTTTCATTGTTGCTAAGCTTGAATATAGGTGAACTAATCGCAACTTAATGTAGAACCAAGCTCACGCTCTCGTGCTATTGTCGGTCTATAGCAAACCTAGGACAGGGCCCACTCTTGTGCAAACCCTAGCCTAAGCCGCTAGCGTGAAGAACGACATCATTGTTCAATCGTATCTTGAGCCCACTCTCGTGCAAACTCGAGGTATGACCTAGGTTATGATAGTTCTTATCCGTCCAATCTCTTGCAAACGGATATTAGTATATAATCACAATTAAAAATCCTAGCTTTGGTCCAATCTCTTGCAAACCAAATCAAGAGAAATCCAATTGTCAATCTAAATCGAATATCTAGGCTTTCCTATCAATTAGTATCCAATCTCTTGCAAATCCCAATCGATATGAATTCCTAGCTATTCATAATCAATTGATCACAACCTAACCTTAATCAATTCTAGCAACAATTCTACAAATTTCATCACAATTTAGAGATAGGGTCCATAGCGTTCATCCCTATGCCCTAGGACGACGGCACTACTCACTAAGCATCATGAAAATCTCAGAAAAATCGATAATAATCACGGCATAATTCATTGCAAAAGAGAAATAATGCATAAAAATCAAGTTTTTAATAGAAATAGACAAACCAATGTGATTGCCGACGATCTCCAGCTGAGATTTCACAAAGAGTAGCCGTCAAAATCCTAAAAGAAAGTCTAAAAATTAATTGTTCAAAAGCTCTCTAAACTAGGGTAAAAATAGGGCTTAAATACCCTCTAAAATCGTCCAAAAAATCGTGCCCAAACTGCCCCTGCGTAGCCCAGAAATCGCAACCCTAACAGCAGGTGTAACGACCGGTTTTATCGGTACGGTTATCTGTATTTCTCTCGTGTGTATTTCTTTCGTATCTGTAGTAGACGTATCTGTTCCCGTACCAGTATCCATTCTTTTTCGTACTTATTATTATTATTATTATTTTGTGACACTTAGTTATTCATTATTATTATTATTGTTATTATTATTACTACTATGTTGTAGCACTTGGTTATATATTTTTATTATTATTATTGTTATTATTATTACCATCCTTTTCCTTTTTAGCATCTCCCTATTATTATAAAACCCAGGCTATCACCTTAGCCACTGCCCACGCATTGCCATTGAACCCTACTTGCTTCTATAAGAAACAATAATACCAAAACCCTACAGCAACCAGTCACGCACACCTCCTATTAAAAAAAAAGGAAAAGAAAAATAACCGTAAGCCTAACTTAGGCCTGACACACACACACAGCCCCCACACCAATGTATACATTATAAAACCCTATATTTCTATACTAAAAATCCCAAGGCTGTACAACCCTCACCCTATTTCATATTATTTTAAAGCCCAGGCCCTCATTTCAAGTGCCCTAGCCTACAAGAGAACCTAGAAGCCCTACCCTATGTTAATACCCATTCAATCAAAACCAGAGCACCAACCCTAGAGGCCTAAAAATCCTAGCCGCCTGTTACGCCTCAACCCCCTCACACTTTATAATCGGAACATTAATTCTCAGCCTTACGTATTGTTGCCTCACCCACCCTACATTATAATATATAAAAACTAGGTTAACATTTCCTCACCCTCAACTTGAGCAGCCGCCGCCTGCTACATCATTTCTTCCCCTCGCCCACGAGACAACGCGAGACCCCACCCGCGAACACAAGCCCACGGCGAATCCTTCACCCTCCGACCTTAGCCCGCAGCCTTGCCATCTCCCAACCACGCGGCCAACACCCCGCTGCCCATCTCCCTTCCGCCTGCCACATCACCCCCGCCGGAGCTCCGATGCCCAACCTCCCCCGGCAGTCCAGAACGCCGGCAAACCCCGCAACACGACCCACGCCCTCGCCTCAGCCGACGCCTCTTTCCTCCGTGCCCTCCTCCCCGATCCGACCACACACAGACCCAGTCGCCTCCACTGTGCGGCGTACCTCCGAACAGCCCCGAACCCAATCGAGCTCCGCCTCCACGCCGCCCTGACCTGCCGCTGCGGCCTCCGCCGCCGGCGTGCAGCTCTCTTTGGCCGCCCCTGTCGAGCTGTTCTGCCGCCGTCGCCTGTGCCGAGCCCCCTAGCCGCCGATCAATCATCGCTTCTCCTGCAAAAGAAAGAGGGAAGAAACAGAGAACGGAGAAGAAGAAAGGAGTGACAGGAGATGGGATGTGAGGTAAGGGCTTTAGGATATAATATTATGTTATAATATTATTTAGTTAGTTTTATAATAGTTAAGTTAGCAGGCCAGGTCATTAGTTAGTTTGAACTTATAATATGCACCTTGGAATATGTGACTATTAAGTGCTGATGGAAATGTTAGCCTACTTTGTTAAGACCTATTTTTCATGTAACAGTAAGTTTCATTAGAACGACAGTTCTATTATTATAATGGTTTTACAATAAACTAGTTGTGATATACCTCTGTTACTTTATTTGGTGTTAATATATGCTAGCTGTTAGTGACATATGTTAATGTATACATGTAACAGCAGGAAAATAGTTAATGTTAGCAGTAGGTTAACTCCTGCAATATAAGTTAGTATTTCATAGTAGTAAGTGAATTAGGGTTAATGGCAGATGAGTGAATATGTTTGGATATGATATATTTTGCACGTTTTTTTAAATGAAGTTAGTATATTGGTAAATAGATATCATTATACATATATACTTAAGTTGTGTATAAACAGTGCATGATGATTTGATATCCGGTTAACTCATCGAAACCCTTCTCTAACTATAAATCTAATGTCGCAGTTATAACGCGCCACCCATTACGATCGCTGGGACACCCACGACCCCCGAGATCGTCTGATCAGGCAAGTGTGCAATTAATATGAATTTTTGAAGTTTAATAATTGTTTGCGTCATTTTTACTTAAATCTTCATATCTTGAAACTGCACGTGAAATGACACTTGGAATTATTTCCATAATGTTCTAGACTAAATGCGGCTTTTGGACATATAACCTGATATTGTTCGACTTTAAACATTGGCAAAGAAAACTAGCTTTCGCAACCTGTGTGTTCAACCCACATGTTCAACACTCTCCTTAATTTATTGTAAATGTCGGGCAACCCTCTCTTAATGTTTGAAGATGTTGTACAAATGGAAAGATGACATTGTTAAATTGGTACATAACTTGTCTGGACATTTTGAATGTTTAACAATTTATGACATCGTGAAATCGTGCGCCTCGAAGGCGGTATCGTGATATCGTGATGTCGTGTGAGTCGACTAGGCCGGCTCGTGTTCCGGCAAAACTTTTGGGTGGGGTTAGGGTTGAGCGGCCACTGGGCGTATGAAAGGTACTCTCCTCAAGAGCACCACCCGACGCGGTGGGTTAGTGTCAATCACGGTAAGCCCCCGTGAGAGGAACGACCTTCTCATCACGACCTAAAGGCGAGAACCCTAGATTAGAATGCTAACTCTTGACATGAAAACTTGCAACGCTAACTTGGTCATCCTGATGATTGAAATGCTAATGGACTCGGAGGAAATCTTAACTTTATTCTTGCAATTGTTTAGAACTGCATGTCAGGGATGTCGTTTTCGTTTCAATATATTTGCTAATATTAAATTGCCGCAGTCTATTCTTTTAACTATTAAATGCTTCTTAAATTCATAATATTTGTATATCTTGCCTTGGGATGCTAATCTTTCCTTGCAGACCTTGCTGACATACATTCATTGTTTGTGGATGTATGTCAGATTCAGCGCTTGAGTACCCGGAGGATTCGTACGTGACGCCTGGCTCGGAGAGCCAGAGTTGGTCGTAGACGCTGAGCCGCTTTCTGCGGAAGACTAGGGCCTTCGTCACTGCTTGAGTTTTAGTTTAGTTCCTTGTAGTAGGATTAGTGTGTTGTTGTAGTTCTTTTTGGCCTTGCTGTGGCTGTCTTGTAATTTTGTGTACGCATTATATACCTGGATGTGGCATTTACCTTTGAATGTTCTGATTGTTCTGATACGCAAATGCAAGGACCTCTTCTGTGTTTTCATCACAGACGCTTATTGAGCTCGAGCTTCACCGCTCCAGTTCAAGCGGGCCGTGTAACGCTCTCGCTTCCGGTGTCTTTTGGGAAGCGGGGCGTTACAGGTTTTAGTGGTGGCCCATGCAGGTCGTGCAATTGCAAAATTCAGAACAATGAGAACACTGTTCATTAGCCAAAACATCCAGAATTAGTTCGTACGCAGAATTACTCGAATGCCTTGTCTCAGCATGATAGGAACCCAATATCAGGATAATCGGAAGAGTTAGTTAGACGCTCGTGATCGTTAGTTAGATACCCTTACCACGACATTCCTATCGCAGTCTAGCTCGTTGAAGAACCTTAGTGCTAAACATTAGTTGACCCGATGATTATTTCTCCCCTGATTTTATTTTTCCTAAACATTACATTTCCATATTAATGATCGTAGAAAGCCATCGTAGCGTATCCACGGAGTTGCTTCTTAGTCGTCCTTTCGTTTCGACCGTCGAACCTGATCCTTGACCTCGATTCACTTTGACTCTCCAGATCCGCCATCTTTAACCTGGAACCCCTCCTTCTAAAAAGATATTTTCGATACTTCATTTATTGAATTCTTCGCTAAGTTTAAAATTCATTCGAAAAAAAAAAACTTTTACTAGATTCTCTACACTTCAGTTGACTTGAACCCAATCTTGACATGAAACTTTTCTGACGCGATTTTATAACGATTTCCTGACATTCATCTCTCGCACTTCTATTTCGCATACCCTCGTATAACCACTCTATTTTCTCTTGTAAAGAACTTTTAAAACTTTATTCCTACTTCGCTAGTTCAAAATATCATCTCCTCTCTTACTAACGTATTTTAAAACAGTCATCCGTGCATACTTTTAAAATACTTTCCTAAATTAAATAGGACCTTAAAATCTTGTGTAACAACCTTATAATCACTTTCTTCATAGTTTCTTTTTTTAAAATAAAAAAAATTATTTAAAAAAAAAATTCTTTTTGCAAACCTATTTTCCACTTACGAAACAAGCACTACAACACTATACCCCCATTACCCTTCCCCTATGATTTGACTGATCACCTTCTACGTTTTAATTCCTACCGTATGTTCGCTATTCTACGTAAGTTACAACGATGTTATTATTTTTACACATATCCTTATCTTCTTAATTATTTAATCATTCATAAATATTTTATCTCACCCAACCGACTAACCTCTTATCGATCCCACATTTGGAACCGTCCATCACAATATTAACACATTGCCTCATTCAACTCTGAATCCTACCCAATTAGTTAGTTGTCACATTAGTGCTCATCACTGCTTAGTGGGACCTTTAGCATTGATTATGGTGGTGTTGTTGTGCATGTAAATAGATAGTGATTGTGGACCCGTGTGTGCGAATCTCAAAGCACCACTAATGCGTGAGTGTGCTTACCCTTAGTTTATTGATAGTGTGATTATCTATTGTGTTATATGTGCGTGTACGGTGATACGTGACATATATGTATATAGTGGAGTATAGATCAGTAAGTGTTATATTTATACTTAGGCGAGTGATTAGCTATATCGTTAAGAGAATATCTGAGCGTGATTGATTTAGTTTTGGCTAGTTACTAGGAGTATATGTATCTTAACCGTACTCGTTAATGGTTGTAATTGTATGCTAGTACAGTGATACGCGTGTTAGATGTATGATAATAGGCGTATATATAGTGGTGTGTGCAGATTTATTATGTGATCTATATGTTAGTATGTCTGGCGTGTGCTCGTGTGTATATGTGTACGTGGTTAGTTATAGGTATATATATATATATATATTGTATGAATTAGTGTGTTTTATGTATAGTGGGATTCTAATATTACCCCTACGGGATGATGTGTGAGCATGTGCATACCAGGAGGTATGCATGGCCGTATGTTTGTGACTACGTATATGTGAAATTATGAAATAATGTACTTGCCTATGTAAATTACCATGGTTGTGAATACCGGTATGTGTATATAGCTACTCTATATAGATACGAGATAGGCGTGTAGTAATGTAAGTATGTATATGTACGTGAAATAAACGTATGTATAAGTATTTGAAAGTGCGTGATATATGGGTAAGTGTATGCAAATGGGTGTATATGATCTCATTATGATGTATGCATGACTGGGATAGAGTGACATTGGTGTCTAAGTCCGCTCACCCCTAGGTCGGCCTACTTAAGAAGTCTGAGGACGGACTTGATCCTAAGGTGGGTAGATCACTATGACCCTAGTGCTAGGAGTAAGGCTTATACGATCTGTGTATGGTGTAACGTATTACGTGCATGTATATACGTGCAATGATTCATATTATAATGTGTATATGGTAATGTGTGGTATGTAAAAGTGGTTGTACGATTGAAGTGTTAATAGACTAGAATGATTGTATTTATGTGTTTGAGGCATGTTTAATTGACATGTGGAACTATATCATTATAGATTGTGAGTGTACAAGATATATGGTAATGCATTGTGTATTGGTAATAATGTGAGTGTGCAAAGTGATGGCACACTTACAGCTAGTAATTTGATGTGGTGGTGTAGTAAAGTGTTACTGCTCACCCGAGTATAATATTGGTTGGATTATATTTGTGGGATGATATTAGACAAGTTATGTAAATACGTAATTGGTAACGTGTGTATGTGTATAGTTACTACTAGTAGCATTGGCGTTGTTCTGTATTATCGGTGGTAATACTTTTGGTGTTGATATTCGTGTTAGAAATACTACTTATATATGGCATGACGGTTGTTATGGTATGTATGCATTAGAAGAGAGATACGAGCGTTAGCCTTACATTTTTCAGTGTCTTAGTCGATTAGATTCCGAGGACAGAATCGTCTTTAAGGTGGGTAGGATGTAACGACCGGTTTTATCGGTACGGTTATCTGTATTTCTCTCGTGTGTATTTCTTTCGTATCTGTAGTAGACGTATCTGTTCCCGTACCAGTATCCATTCTTTTTCGTACTTATTATTATTATTATTATTTTGTGACACTTAGTTATTCATTATTATTATTATTGTTATTATTATTACTACTATGTTGTAGCACTTGGTTATATATTTTTATTATTATTATTGTTATTATTATTACCATCCTTTTCCTTTTTAGCATCTCCCTATTATTATAAAACCCAGGCTATCACCTTAGCCACTGCCCACGCATTGCCATTGAACCCTACTTGCTTCTATAAGAAACAATAATACCAAAACCCTACAGCAACCAGTCACGCACACCTCCTATTAAAAAAAAAAGGAAAAGAAAAATAACCGTAAGCCTAACTTAGGCCTGACACACACACACAGCCCCCACACCAATGTATACATTATAAAACCCTATATTTCTATACTAAAAATCCCAAGGCTGTACAACCCTCACCCTATTTCATATTATTTTAAAGCCCAGGCCCTCATTTCAAGTGCCCTAGCCTACAAGAGAACCTAGAAGCCCTACCCTATGTTAATACCCATTCAATCAAAACCAGAGCACCAACCCTAGAGGCCTAAAAATCCTAGCCGCCTGTTACGCCTCAACCCCCTCACACTTTATAATCGGAACATTAATTCTCAGCCTTACGTATTGTTGCCTCACCCACCCTACATTATAATATATAAAAACTAGGTTAACATTTCCTCACCCTCAACTTGAGCAGCCGCCGCCTGCTACATCATTTCTTCCCCTCGCCCACGAGACAACGCGAGACCCCACCCGCGAACACAAGCCCACGGCGAATCCTTCACCCTCCGACCTTAGCCCGCAGCCTTGCCATCTCCCAACCACGCGGCCAACACCCCGCTGCCCATCTCCCTTCCGCCTGCCACATCACCCCCGCCGGAGCTCCGATGCCCAACCTCCCCCGGCAGTCCAGAACGCCGGCAAACCCCGCAACACGACCCACGCCCTCGCCTCAGCCGACGCCTCTTTCCTCCGTGCCCTCCTCCCCGATCCGACCACACACAGACCCAGTCGCCTCCACTGTGCGGCGTACCTCCGAACAGCCCCGAACCCAATCGAGCTCCGCCTCCACGCCGCCCTGACCTGCCGCTGCGGCCTCCGCCGCCGGCGTGCAGCTCTCTTTGGCCGCCCCTGTCGAGCTGTTCTGCCGCCGTCGCCTGTGCCGAGCCCCCTAGCCGCCGATCAATCATCGCTTCTCCTGCAAAAGAAAGAGGGAAGAAACAGAGAACGGAGTTTTATAATAGTTAAGTTAGCAGGCCAGGTCATTAGTTAGTTTGAACTTATAATATGCACCTTGGAATATGTGACTATTAAGTGCTGATGGAAATGTTAGCCTACTTTGTTAAGACCTATTTTTCATGTAACAGTAAGTTTCATTAGAGCGACAGTTCTATTATTATAATGGTTTTACAATAAACTAGTTGTGATATACCTCTGTTACTTTATTTGGTGTTAATATATGCTAGCTGTTAGTGACATATGTTAATGTATACATGTAACAGCAGGAAAATAGTTAATGTTAGCAGTAGGTTAACTCCTGCAATATAAGTTAGTATTTCATAGTAGTAAGTGAATTAGGGTTAATGGCAGATGAGTGAATATGTTTGGATATGATATATTTTGCACGTTTTTTTAAATGAAGTTAGTATATTGGTAAATAGATATCATTATACATATATACTTAAGTTGTGTATAAACAGTGCATGATGATTTGATATCCGGTTAACTCATCGAAACCCTTCTCTAACTATAAATCTAATGTCGCAGTTATAACGCGCCACCCATTACGATCGCTGGGACACCCACGACCCCCGAGATCGTCTGATCAGGCAAGTGTGCAATTAATATGAATTTTTGAAGTTTAATAATTGTTTGCGTCATTTTTACTTAAATCTTCATATCTTGAAACTGCACGTGAAATGACACTTGGAATTATTTCCATAATGTTCTAGACTAAATGCGGCTTTTGGACATATAACCTGATATTGTTCGACTTTAAACATTGGCAAAGAAAACTAGCTTTCGCAACCTGTGTGTTCAACCCACATGTTCAACACTCTCCTTAATTTATTGTAAATGTCGGGCAACCCTCTCTTAATGTTTGAAGATGTTGTACAAATGGAAAGATGACATTGTTAAATTGGTACATAACTTGTCTGGACATTTTGAATGTTTAACAATTTATGACATCGTGAAATCGTGCGCCTCGAAGGCGGTATCGTGATATCGTGATGTCGTGTGAGTCGACTAGGCCGGCTCGTGTTCCGGCAAAACTTTTGGGTGGGGTTAGGGTTGAGCGGCCACTGGGCGTATGAAAGGTACTCTCCTCAAGAGCACCACCCGACGCGGTGGGTTAGTGTCAATCACGGTAAGCCCCCGTGAGAGGAACGACCTTCTCATCACGACCTAAAGGCGAGAACCCTAGATTAGAATGCTAACTCTTGACATGAAAACTTGCAACGCTAACTTGGTCATCCTGATGATTGAAATGCTAATGGACTCGGAGGAAATCTTAACTTTATTCTTGCAATTGTTTAGAACTGCATGTCAGGGATGTCGTTTTCGTTTCAATATATTTGCTAATATTAAATTGCCGCAGTCTATTCTTTTAACTATTAAATGCTTCTTAAATTCATAATATTTGTATATCTTGCCTTGGGATGCTAATCTTTCCTTGCAGACCTTGCTGACATACATTCATTGTTTGTGGATGTATGTCAGATTCAGCGCTTGAGTACCCGGAGGATTCGTACGTGACGCCTGGCTCGGAGAGCCAGAGTTGGTCGTAGACGCTGAGCCGCTTTCTGCGGAAGACTAGGGCCTTCGTCACTGCTTGAGTTTTAGTTTAGTTCCTTGTAGTAGGATTAGTGTGTTGTTGTAGTTCTTTTTGGCCTTGCTGTGGCTGTCTTGTAATTTTGTGTACGCATTATATACCTGGATGTGGCATTTACCTTTGAATGTTCTGATTGTTCTGATACGCAAATGCAAGGACCTCTTCTGTGTTTTCATCACAGACGCTTATTGAGCTCGAGCTTCACCGCTCCAGTTCAAGCGGGCCGTGTAACGCTCTCGCTTCCGGTGTCTTTTGGGAAGCGGGGCGTTACAGCAGGCGGAGAGGGTCACTCGGGCGAGTGACCCTTGTCAGTCGGCCGAGTGACAAACCCTTAAAAAACAGTAACTTCGGGGGTTTCAGGGTCTGTCATTGGGGGGTGGCTCGGCCGAGTGGACTTCCTCATTCGGTCGAGTGAGCATTCATGCTTGGCCGAGTGGGCCTCCAAAGGATCTCTGAAAATTCCAGTAACTTCGGTCTTTTCTCTGGACGAATTCCCTGTACCACTTGGGCGAGTGAAGTTTCTCACTCGGCCGAGTGGGGTTTCTTTGTTCGGTCGAGTATACGCTGAAAACTTCGTGTGCGTATCCGTTCTGGTCAGCCGAGTGGGACTTCTTGCTTGGACGAGTGAGTGGTCTACTTGGCCGAGTGATGTGCTGCTGAGCTTATTCTTCTTCTTTTCTCCTCTTCGTCGCTCCTATTGACTTCAGTCTTCTTTCGCTCATCCTCTATCGTCGATAATTTCTCGAATGAGCCGTGGGTGACACCCCTAAGCACGTGAAAATCCCTTGATCTCAAATTCGCTCCAAATCGCTCCATATTTCCTGAAATACGACAAAAAACAAGAAATAGTGAAAAGCATCGCAATATTGTCGAATAATCGTGAAAAACGCGATATGGGCGATCAAAATGGCATGCAAACATGCAGAAAAAAGTTATAAAATATGGAGTGATCAAAATCCCCCAAGCTTACCTATTACTCGTCCTCGAGGAAGATAAGTAAAAGGCGAACCAGACGGGAAAATTAACAAAAATGAAAAATGGAAGAAATAGAAAGTAAGGAAAGAAAGCAAAGAAAGAGGTGCTAGATTATTTTCTCAGGACGTGGGTTTCGCTTACTCATATAGCATACGGTGAATATAATAAACACATGCCAAAGATTTTCATCTCGACATCATAGTCATATGGATGCATTCAAAATAGAAAACCCGAGAATATCAAAGCAATATGAAATATGAAATCGTTCTAGAATTAACATCGTCTGAAGCATCTAAAGCGGTATACAAAATCATAGACCACACACTTTTCAATTGAATGCTTTCTATTTGGAGTATAAGAGATATCACACATTATGGATCAATAAGAATAGAAAGGTATGGTTTTCATGAAATGCATGCTAAGTCTCAATTCCTGGATTTCGTAAAACTTTTAGTAATCTCACCGAGTATAGAAAATTACCTAGCTTCGGTTGTCATGCATAGTCAAGTAGTCACTCTCTCACACATCATTGGATCCTCTCCCCCAAGCTTATCTATAAGCGTGGTGGCATAAGTAAATCAATAAGTACATTCCCCATTTTTAGAGCTCCAATAAGAACAAAAACAAAAGAGGGAAGAAAGAGAGAGAGTATGAGATGGGATCATGTATAAGCTTCTTTTCTCTCTTTTTTTCTTTTCTTTTTCTCTTTTTTTCTCTCTTTTTTTCATAGCATGTATACATCTGAGATCCCAAATCAAAAGATAGAAAGATATTCACATATTATTATTTTTTTCTTTTTTTCTTTTTTTTTGATTTTGGGGTATTGTAGCATGGAATTTCAATAGCGGGGGAAATGCCAATAATAGAATTGCTAAAGGGAGATTCACCAATGAATACAAGTATAGAAATAATGCTCAAGATATGTGGAAAAAGAAATATATGTAACTCTCGGTTCACTCTATATGACGTGCACGACAACTTTCAGCAGAGTAATGTAATCTACTCAGTTTAATCTCAGAAAGTAAACTAATCCAGTTATAAGACCTAACATACATCCATCAGACCTGAAAGTGAGGCGTACAATTTTCATGCAATAAGAAGTGATATAAGAAAAGAAAGCAGTACTCCAGATGTAAGCAATCAATGTGTGAAGCTTGGTGTGTTTTCTACGAAGAGTATACAGTGAAAATCATCAGACTCAGCGAATAAAAGAATTTCATCCATATTCATTCATGAAAGTGCGGGTTACTATCTCAAATGCAAAGCAAGACATAGCATATGGTGTCTGAAATAAAAACTATGGCATGACAAAGTAATATGCATATATAGATAAGCTAACACCACGTCATCATCATCACAGAAAATTCATCTCTAGCAAAAAGATGAAAGAAATAAGGATAAAAAGGAAATGAAAACTACTACTGTACAATGCAGCACACTCAAGAAATCGAAAAAACGTGATGCATGATAATAAAGTAAAAAGTGGGCGAAAATAGGGGTAAAAACGAAGAAATGCAATAAAATAAAAATAAAGGCGACAAAAAATGAAAAGTGTGAGAACTCACTCCCCCAAGCTAAAGTACACAGTGTCCTCATTGTGTAAAGTGTGGCACACCGAGACACAAAATATGGGTGGGGTGGGTGAGGATGCATGCATGATGGAAAAGAAATGAAAGAAAATGATATGAGAATTCGGGTGATGCTTGCAGAGATCAAAATAGTGCAGATATGAGTGTTCTCAAAAAGTACTCCCTCTCTCCCAAATAGATATATACAGATAGGACCAAAATGTGAACAAAACAGTGCGTGGAGGAGGGGTGCAAAATCAGCAGGCGCACAAAAAGTATCCAGTGTATCGACATCAAAAATATGGAAGGCATCAAGTGTGTGCCTAAGGGGGTGGGGGTGCACCAGCACCGTCCTGTGGCGGAGGTGGTGGGCGAGGTGGACGCTGGGTGGGTGTGGGTGGCAGAGGTAGACGCGCAAGGATTTGGTTCAGGCAAGCTTGAATACTAGGAAGTATGGCGACGCGGGTCTGGACTGCACTGATGGTGGCGGAGAGAGCCCTAAAGTCTCCTCCGAGTCCACTAACTACCCCCTTAAGAGCACGAATACTCTGGACTAGGGTGTCGGGGGAAGGTGGAGCAAAGGGGCGAACAGGTCGAACATGTGAAGAACGGGGCTGTCTCACACGGCCGCCGTAAAGGATAGGTGCAGCTATGGGGTGGTGCTCGGGTGCTGTGCTAGCTAAGTGTCGCTCAGCCTCTGTGTGAGGCTGAGATGCAGGCAAGGTAGATGAGGAAGGAGCAGCAGCAGAAGCTGAAGCAAAAACAGACGACGAGGCAGGCAGAGAGGTCAGTGACACAGAAGTGGGGACAGACGTCACGATGCTCTCTGAGAAGACTGCGGCAGTGGAGACAGTGAGGTCGACGACTGGGGAGGACGTGAAGGGTACAGAAAATGACTCCCCAGAAGCCGAGAACAAAAGTGAGGATATGGTCTCTACTGCGGCAGTGAAGGAGATCTCTCCGCTCTCTAAAATGGTGGTGGGGCGCTCAGGGATCACAGCGGAAATGGGATCGACAGAAATGGGCACAATAGTGGTGGCGGTGGTGGACGAGGACTCAGCAAAAGTGCTCCCGACACTAACAGAAGTGTGGACAGAGGTGTCGGTAGGTGCAGACAGGTCAGGCACAGGCTGAGGGATCACGGGGTCCTGGGGTGGATGAGGGGCTCCTACGGAGCATCCTCGGGCTCTAGCACGTAAGCGACGGGGATAAGGAGATCCATCGCTAGAATCCAATCTCCGCCCGCGGGTCCTATATGAGTCCGAGTAGGGCTCGGAAGGATCATGTAATCCGACCGTGGAGCCACACCCAGTGCTGACGACCATGAGGACGCAGCATCCTCATCCGGGCCATAACGTCTATCGAGAGTGAAGTGGGGCCAGGTGGTCGAAGCAATTTAGCAGGTAGGTCGACGCCGGTTATAAGGGCCAAGAGGGTAATCAGACCGCCGCAACAAATAGGCGTCTGAGAACCGACAGAAATAACTATGCGGTCGATGTACCAAGTGGCAATATCAATCTCGACGGCGGGGACCAGGACGTCACTACCCCCATCGAAGACCCTAGGCCGTGTCATCGTATAGAGCATGTTGAGCTCTGGCATAGACAGCATCCCGGGCTCGTACCTCGTAAGAAAAGTGGTCGCCATGAGGCGCTGTGCAATGCGGAGGTAGGGGTGGAGAATCACGGATGCCTTGGCCTTACTAGGGTCAAAGGCGAGTGGTGAACCCGTGATCCGTGTCCAGAAGGCGTGTGTGTCGAACGACGGGGGTGGTATGTGCGTGGGAGCGTAAGCGCGGTCAACGACGGGTACAGCGGGCCACTGGAAGAAAGCTCAAAGCATGTCGAGAGTGACCTCGCACTCTCGATCCATCAATCGAAATGAGCATCCTCCAGCGGTCCGAGAAATAGAGCTCAGGACCTCAAGTGTCAGGCAGATGTAGGTCTCCGCCGATACAGACAGAAAGTCACACCAACCCATGTTGTCGTACAACGTGAGTAGCCCCTCAAGTACCCCTAGGCGATCTAAGTCAGCTAGGTGAGTGAACCTGGAGGGTACAATCGAGCGGTGGGAGATACGCTCAAATCTGGCACGGTGTGCGTCATCTCTGAACGTAATCCCCATCGCATCGATAGCGGGCACCGGCTGTGTAGGTGGTGGAATGGGATCGGGCGGAGGCGGCTGTGTAGGTGGAGGTGGGCTAGGTGGTGGGGAGTCCGCCCTAGCGGAAGAGGAGCCAGGATCACCTGACTTCTTCCGCTTGGGAGTAGGCTCCCGAGTGCATGGCCTAAGGCGAGGTGGCATATGTGCCGCGAGACGTGCCCACCACCCGAAAAAATGTGAAGTGCTAGATGATGGAACGAGTATACCTGAGCACGACACGAGAGCAAAATCTGAAGTGTGCGAAGAGACGCCTCCTCCGCGAAGCTCCGAATGCATCCAAAAGCTCCCCAAAGCTCCCCCAAGCTATCCTGAAAAGCAAACAATAAAATCAGCGGTGTACGTCAACAAATATGGGGGGAGATGGGGATACAATAGACATATATAGGAATTGATTTGAGTTTGGGACGCAAAGGGCATACGATATGGGAGAATGGAGGAGAAATACGGATTTGGAGTGAAATGGGGAGTGGCCGGCGGCTGGGAGGCGGCTCCGGCGGGTGGCAGCGGACGGCGATGAGCCGTCAACTGGCGGCGGCGAGGGATCGGGTGAAGGCGCTGTCGATTCGGTTGAAGGGGGAAGGAGCGGCAGCCTGCTCAGCTTATATATGGAAGTTGCGACTCGGCCGAGTGAAGAGTTCACTCGGCCGAGTGGAGGAGGTTTCAAAAATATCTTCACAATTTACGACTCGACCGAGTGGTCTTTCTTACTCGGCCGAATGGACAAGTTCCATTCGACCGAGTGACATGGTCACTCAGCAATTTTTAGAGCGTGTAGGGTATCTGATTCACTCGGCCGAGTGACAAGTCACTCGCCCGAGTGGCAAATTATACTGTAAAACACAGAAAATAACAGAGAGTTGGTCAGAAGGATCTTCCCTGATCTTGCTCCACTCGGTCGAATGGAGTCTTTGCTCGGTCGAGTGACATATGTTACTCGGCCGAGTGGCACCCTGTTTTCTGCAACGGCTCTCTGTTTTCGCTCTATTCTCTGTTTTTCTTCCTTCCGTCAGTCCCTTCCTTCTCTTGGGGCCTGAGCGCGTTCCTGCAGCGCTCTCCCTTGCCTTGGCTCTCCTTCATATGAATGATCTCTCGTTCTCCATCTCCTGTCAACAAAAATAGAGCCCGTTGTCACGATTTTCATAGACGCTAGACTCTAAACACTAAGAAAAATCTAAGATAAAAATAAAAATCAACTAAAAATGATATAAAACCGTCGGGTTGCCTCCCGACAAGCACTCGTTTAAGGTCATGAGCTCGACCCCTTATGATTTTCATTTAGCGCGTGATATTGGGTGCATGTGAGATACGCCCATCAAACTTGCCGAGAAGGCCACTTGGATTTGGTTGTTGATGCTCGTGGCCTTTCCTCGGCGTCCCCTCATCATAGGTAGAGTTGGGGGATAAGTCCCCCAAGCTTGAGCTAGAATCAATCTTCTTCCTCACCGGTGACACCGATCTTCTATTCGGTGGAGCTTACATCGATTTGTTGGCTGTTGAGAGCTTGCAAAGCTCCCTTATCCTCGCGACATCAGTGTCATATTTATGATCGGCCATAGAGCTATCCGGAGGGTCCTCCAACTTTTCTTCAATGCTAGAAGTTTGGCCTTCTTCAAGGCCATCATCATGGAGAGCGCCAATGGAATGCGGAATGGCTTCATCGATTACCTCATCAAGGAGATCCGCATAATCCAACTCCTCTTGGTAGGGCATATGCTTCATGGCTTTGGGTATGTGGAGCTTAACCTCGATGTTGCCGACATTCAAGGATAATGTACATTCTCTTACGTCGACTATAACACCGGCGGTGGCTAGGAACGGGCGTCCAAGTATAAGTGAAGTGTCACCCTCCTCCTTAATGTTCATAATGACAAGTCGCAAGGCAAGTATATCCCTCCCAGAACTTGTAGCGAAATGTTCTCTGCGATCCCTACCAGCCTAGTAACCCGACCATCCGCTAGTTGTATTCTCATGTCGGTCGGCTTCAAGTCGGTCCCCGTATTCAATTTCCGGAACATGCTAAGGGGCATTAGGCTCACACTTGCTCCCAAGTCAACTAGGGCCTTTTGCAATGGGACTCCTCCAAGTGTGCATAGGATGCGAAAGCTTTCGGGATCCTTGAACTTCGCAGGCTCCTTTTCCCTCCGGGTGAACCAAGTTCCTTGTTCGTAAAGCATTATTTTCTCCTTCCTTTTCTTTCCCGATATTAAGTCCTTCAAGAACTTTGCATACGACGAGATCTCCACTATAGCATCCAAGAAAGGTATGTTGAGGCTTACTCCCCTCAAATATTCAAGGAACTTGGCGAGCCTCTTCTCTATTTTGGCTCTTGCCAACCGTTGTGGAAAGGGCACCGGCGGCATGTAGGTGCGCTCCTCACTAGGCTTCTTCATTTCAGAATTTCCAACTTCTTGCGGCTCTTTCGTACTCTCCTCTTCAATAGCCGGCTCTTTTTCATCCAAAATCTCTTCCACGGGCTCCTTGGTTTTGACCATGGTGGGAGTGGTATCCTTCCCGCCCCTAGTTGTGACTGCCACTACCGCATTTATGTGGCCGTTATTGCTCCGTGGATTGGGCTTCGGTTGAGCCGGCAATTGTTGAGTGTTTTTATTTAGCAATGCAAGTTGCTCTCCAAGTTGCGCAACGACGGTATTTAGCGAATCTTGTTGCGCCGTCAACCTAGCATTGATTTTTCTTTGCTCCACCATGAATTCCTCCACCCTAGCTTCATGATCTGATCGTGGTTGAGCTTGTGGTGGGTTTGGAGCTCTCCAACTTTGGTTATAACCGGGCGGCCTATACGGTCCCGCTTGTTGCCTAGGCAAGTAATTTTGTTGTTGTGGCCCCCTCGGTTGGTATTGAGGTTGTGGAGGTGGAGGCCTAGCTTGAGTTTGTTGCGGCGGCGGCGGGTTTAGAGCTCCTTCATTATTCGCATACGAAAATCCCGGATGATTCCTTGCGGCCGGGTTGGCCCAATAACCGGAGTTCCCCGCAACATATTGCACTTGTTCCAAGGCTGCCTCTCCATGCTCTCCTCCTACGAACATAGCTTGAGATTGGTCTTGCCAATCACTCATATTTCTCCCCGTCGTAGATGTGGAAGGAGCTCCATGCGGCTTGGTGATATACTTCTCCAATCTCTCCACTACCTTGTGGATAGAGTCGAACTTATTGGAAAGCTCTGCTACGGCCTTGGCCTCATATATGCTCGTTGGCTTCAATGAGGTAGAAGATTGCCCTCGCTCGTCGCCCCATTGCTGATTATTAGAGGCCATCTCCTCTAATAGGGCCGTAGCTTCATCCGGTGTTTTGGAAAGAATGGCTCCGTTAGCGGTTGCATCTATGATTTGCTTAGTGCCCAGTTGGAGTCCATTATAAAAGCTGTGAACTAGCTCCCATGCTTCTATGCTGTGATGGGGGCACTGATGCTGTAGATCCTTAAAGCGCTCCCATGCCTCGTATAGGGTCTCCTGTGGTCCTTGCTTAAAGGACATGCGTACGCTCCTAATCTTCACTGTCTTAGATGGCGGGTAGAATTTATCGACAAAAGCACTAGCCAGCTCATCCCAAGTAGTGAATATCCCTTCCGCCTGCGTCCTCAACCAATATAGAGCTTTGTCTCTGAGGGTGAAGTGGAAGAGTCTCAAACGGATAGCATCGACGGAAACACCCGACATTTGAAAGGTGGCGCACTTGGACAAGAATAGCTGTTGGTGATAATGTGGATTCTCATGGGAGTTCCCATGAAATGGGTCTTGTTGCATTAAGACCACTAATCCTGTCTTGAGCTCAAAATTCTTATCCGCCGCCAACTCCGGCATAGCGATGGAAGACGTAGTAGAGGGAGTCTTAGGCCGAAGCCTATCTCTGATGGATATAATCCTCGCCATACGTGCCGCTAGTTCTTCCGGTTTCTCTGGGTGTTTCATACAATTATCCTCTATATTGAGTCTCTTCTCGGCTCTGATCCTCCTCTCAGTACGCTCGATCTTCGGATCAAATATTATATCCTCTGGGTCCGTCGTCGATCTTGTGTACATGCAAAGAAAAACAGAGCTTCGATGGAATTGTTAGCACGATAGAGGAGTAAAATAAAAAATAATAAAACAAAAAGAAATAGCTAAGTAAGGAAAATAAAACACTGTCGCCTCCCTGGAAACGGCGCCAAAAACTTGATCGCGTCCGAGTGTACACCCGAAACACGACATATAGTCTTACCGCAAGCGCACGGTGTAGCGGCGAGCGGGTATCGAACTCAGGGGGACAAATGACCGTGTCATTTTCCAATCACCTATATATCAAGAGAATCAAGAATAGTTTTGGGTATAACAGTCACAATCGTTCAAATGTCAAGAGAAATATCAATATGATAAAGCATCTAGGGATAGGAAATCCCCACTACGGACCTTCTCTCATCCTTGTGATTCATAAGTTTCATTGTTGCTAAGCTTGAATATAGGTGAACTAATCGCAACTTAATGTAGAACCAAGCTCACGCTCTCACGCTATTGCCGGTCTATAGCAAACCTAGGACAGGGCCCACTCTCGTGCAAACCCTAGCCTAAGCCACTAGCGTGAAGAACGACATCATTGTTCAATCGTATCTCGAGCCCACTCTCGTGCAAACTCGAGCTACGACCTAGGTTATGATAGTTCTTATCCGTCCAATCTCTTGCAAACGGATATTAGTATAGAATCACAATTAAAAATCCTAGCTTTGGTCCAATCTCTTGCAAACCAAATCTAGAGAAATCCAATTGTCAATCTAAATCGAATATCTAGGCCTTCCTATCAATTGGGATCTAATATCTTGCAAATCCCAATCGATATGAATTCTTAGCTATCCGTAATCAATTGATCACAACCTAACCTTAATCAATTCTAGCAATAATTCTACAAATTTCATCACAATTTAGAGATAGGGTCCATAGGGTTCATCCCTATGCCCTAGGACGACGGCACTACTCACTAAGCATCATGCAAATCTCAGAAAAATCGATAATAATCACGGCACAATTCATTGCAAAAGAGAAATAATGCATAAAAAATCAAGTTTTTAATAGAAATAGACAAACCAATGTAATTGCCGATGATCTCCAGCTGAGATTTTACAAAGAGTAGCCGTCAAAATCCTAAAAGAAAGTCTAAAAATTAATTGTTCAAAAGCTCTCTAAATTAGGGTAAAAACAGGGCTTAAATACCCTCTAAAATCGTCCAAAAAATCGTGCCCAAACTGCCCCTGCGCAGCCCAGAAATCGCAACCGTAACAGTAGGCGGAGAGGGTCACTCGGTCGAGTGACCGTTGTCACTTGGCCGAGTGACAAACCCTTAAAAACAGTAACTTTGGGGGTTTCAGGGTCTGTCATCGGGGGGTGGCTTGGCCGAGTGGACTTCCTCATTCGGCCGAGTGAGCATTCATGCTCGGCCGAGTGGGCCTCCAAAGGATCTCTGAAAATTCTAGTAACTTCGGCCTTTTCTCTGGACGAATTCCCTGTACCACTCAGGCGAGTGAAGTTTCTCACTCGGCCGAGTGGGTTTTCTTTGTTCGGCCGAGTATACGCTGAAAACTTCGTGTGCGTATCCGTTCTGGTCGCCCGAGTGGGACTTCTTGCTCGGCCGAGTGATGTGCTGCTGAGCTTATTCTTCTTCTTTTCTCCTCTTCGTCCCTCTTATTGACTTCCTTCTTCTTCCGCTCATCCTCTATCGCTGATAATTTCTCGAATGAGCCGTGGGTGACACTCCTAAGCGCGTGAAAATTCCTTGATCACAAATTCGCTCCAAATCGCGCCATATTTCCTGAAATACAACAAAAAACAAGAAATAGTGAAAAGCATCGCAATATTGTCGAATAATCGTGAAAAACGTGATATGGGCGATCAAAATGGCATGCAAACATGCAGAAAAAAGGTTAAATTATGGAGTGATCATTACATAAATGCCAAGAAGTCCATCTTATGCTAAACAGGGAGAAGTGGAATTTTATGTTTCAAAAAGGGGTTGTTTTAGGACACATTATCTCTGCTAGGGGTATCGAAGTTGCCAAAGCTAAGGTAGAGGTTATTGAGGGGATACCGGCCCCCACCAATGTGAAAGGAACAAGGAGTTTCCTTTGTCATGTAGGTTTTACCGTTGCTTTATCAAGGACTTCTCAAAAATTTCCCAACCCTCACTAAGCTCGTTGCCAAAGATACTACAGTTGTGTTTGCTGTTGCGTGTCCTGAAGCATTGAACGGGTTGAAGAAGGCACTTATCTCTGAACCCATCATCCAACCGCTGGATTGGACTCTTCTGTTCGAGTTAATGTTCAATGCTAGTGATCATGCGGTTGGCGCGGTACTAGGCCAAAGCAAGGATTGGAAGATGCATACCAGTTGGGGTCTTAATATTTATAACCGCAAGCATACGGCTGTCATCATAGCACTAACGGGTCGTCTGCAAGGAGGTTGTGTAATCGAGCACTAGCTCAATCCTAGGCCATTGCTAGCTACATAAGAGGGGTACGCAAAATATGGAGAATAGAATAGAATGAAAAGGCTCTAGGGCTAAGTATCACCCTAATGTGTGTTGAAAATGTGGACGAGTTCATTGCATGGCTATCGAATAGATCCTCGGGTAAGAATGTGTAACCTAAGGATGTCACCTACCCCCCACTTCTGTGATGCTATGATAGGATTGTCCCTAGTGTTAACACATGTCGGTCTTCGAGTTTCCATCCACCCCCACTTTTGTGATGCAATGATATGTCAACCCAATTATCACCTACACCCACTTCCATGATGCTATGATATGTCTACTCCCCCCGAGACGAAGCCTACTTCCACAGTGCATTGCCACATGACAGATGAATGAAGTTGACAATAATTCCTAACCCTCACACCATCCAAAAGCCAAGCAATTAACTCAATCCATACTCAATTCCACAAATAGGGGTCAACCATGCCCTATATGAAAATCTAGTCACAAATCATTACGAGATACAAAGATAAACATAAGATCAATAAGAAAACAAGTAGAAAACAGAGACAATCACATACATGTGGAAAGCAAATAAACAAAAGCAAGAAATACTCATCTCAATGGTTGCATACAAAATCCCCGCTAATCCATGCTATAATGCATGCATAATCCCCGCTAAAATCATATGAAAAATCAACTTATTAAAATCCCCCAAGCCGAACTCTTCCTTATCTTGAAGGAAAACAAAGAAAGAGATGAGAATGGGGGGATGCATGCATGGAACGAATGATATCAAGAATTTCACAACGACAAGCATATGTACAAGGGGAGTGAAAATATCCAGATTATGGAATTAATAAGCATGTCAATCCCTTATCAATCTATCAAGACATTGCCTAGAGTAATATTTTTAGTATAAATTAACATGCAATATACAGCACTATGATCATGCTCAAATCCTAAAACATTTCCACTATCCCGCATAGGCTATTAGAATGGGAATCAAAATTATGCAATGAACGAGAGAAGAGTTAGTATCGTATAATGGGTTATGAATCCATCTAGGAGGTAACACTCGTTACACGCCATCATTCCATAACTCGTGGGGTTTCTGGCTTCAGTATGTTCCATTTTCGTTATTCTTGGGTTCTTAGTTGGTTTGTGTAAGGAGCATTGGATCAATGACTCCCAGATCAGGCGACCTTAGGGTATTGAGCCAAGAAGGAACCCTCAGATCTGAAGGGTTTTAGGGAACCATTAGGACACAAAAACTCTATTCCCATCCTAAGTCGGACAGAACATAGACAAACGAATTTGCAGCGGAAAAAAAAATTATGTCAATCTAATTAACATGTAGTTAAACAATTTTAACTTAGCCCTAAGGTACAAGACCATTAGCCAAGATCTATGCCGACTCGGGATGGATCTGACCATCCTAAGAAGGATCTAACCTACTGCGATTAAATTAAACTAATGCTTATAAAACACATACCCAGAATCTCAATCCTGGGGCATGCGAGATGTTCCGCACCATCTTCCAAGCTGCTCCCCATCCCATGCCGAGCCGCTCCTCGAACCGCTCCTCATCCCGAGGCGAGCAATCCTCGTGTTGCCGAGCCAACCACGTGCGAAAGAAAGTTTCACGCGAGTGAAAGCCTTCGCCAAGATTTCGGATCCGAATCCGAACTCCTTCGTGGCTTTGCTAGAGCCCTCAGGAGTAAGACAGAAATATAGGGAGATGGAGAATATTAATTTAAGCCTAGATCCAAGCGTGCTACAATATTTACGGGAGCCGCTCAGATCTGGAGCTTGGGACAAGTTTGGAGGAAGGGGGGAGGCCCATATTTATATAGGCGGCGGACTCTCCCCTTTTCTCCACAACCGATGTGAGACTAATAAATGAGAGTTAATAAAATCAAGTTAGTTTGCCTTTCACAATGGGCAAACTTCCGTGAATTTTAACTCATTCACCGTTGGACTTCATGATTGATACAACCTATCAATACGAAGGGCGTTCAACGGTGAACGCATAGGAAAAAATGGTGCGTCAATTGGAGTTCCTTTGACCCCTCAATCGTATGTCCAAAGTTAAGCCCAAAACCAGTTTTTCGTTCAAAACGGCCGTCAAAAAGAGAACGCAGAATCTAGGGTTCCGAACCCTGCTGTGGGGCCCACGGAGTGGGCCCCAACAGCCTGGCGCGTGCCAGCCTGCAAGGCACGTGCCTTGCATGCGCCCAGCGATGCGTGCCAGGCACACGCTGATGGATCCTGTACAAAACAGAGTTAGGATCGATAACATGAAGTTTAGACTTACGCTTGCGTACGCGGCACGGTAGTCTACGAACTTCGCCTTCGGATTCGCCACGACGGATCGAGTCTACTCACAAACGGAGTAAGGCTACTAATCCCACAATCTAAATCTCTATTTTAGATTAAGAACTTGGATGGAGGGAGAGGAAATATATTTGCAGAGCTTCGCTATGAAGAAGATGCATGCATGAATTTCATGCAAAATGTGTAAGGAAAATGGCTACCCTTGGGTCTTATTTATAGCCCCCAAGGTAGTTATTTTAGGGTAAGTTGTTCCTTTGGAACAACTTAATTAAGGTGTACCATGATACATGGCACATTATAAGCTTAAGTTGTACCATATGCATGGTACAACATAAGCTTAAGATATTCCCCCTTTATTAGCCATATGTCGCATGCACTTATGCATATATAATGCGACTTTCCCGCTCATACAGAGATCCTCTCCGCTAGGGAACAGATTCCCTTTGCACACGACTTCGTGTGCGCGACGTTCGAGGTCCGTATTCCCTCGTACATCCCCTACAAGGGTGTACAAACGTCTTCCATATCCAACATCTCCCACTCACACTTGAGGGGATTGTAAGAGAACGTTTTTCCCTTAGTTCTTTCATCTATCATACCGAGAAATAGACCGTGCGACCGTCATGCGCGTAGAGTCTGTTGTTGTGCACTTGTTAGAGATACACAACGACCTCGAAGGTGCAAAGTTGAGTAGTTCAACGCATGCTTTACCCTAGATTATTTCTTCACATTTTCTTGTACTTTATATTCAACAATTGAATCCCATCTGGATTACAATTGGCTGGCCAGCTTTGAATCATTAAAGTCCAAATGCGAATATGAAATCAATCTTCCTCTTCTTGCGAACCTTCTGATCTTGACTTGATTCGCTTTTCTAACGTGCCCCGCCGAGCCGAATTACCATAGCCCATTAGTAACACGCTAAGATAGCGATCATCTCGTCAAATCTAAAGGAACCAATTGGAGTCCTTGAGGGTAAGAGTTAAGACCCGTATGGCCTTTGAGTCTCACATAATAGCAAACACTATTGCTACTAACTCAGTGGTCGAAATGCATACGTGGTATGAACACGTATTACAACATCACTCCTTTCCCAGGGAGAGTATGTCTTATTGATGTTGTACGGATGAAAGATCAGACACCACAGTGCCTATCTTTTGAGTCCCCTTACTACTCAGGAAATATTCCCGGACTCTCATCCTGCATAAGACAGATAGGATTATAAAATCCAATGAGATCTTTTTATCCTTGTGATACAGATCTCAGATCTTTTGTAAGCATCCATATGATGCAGATCTTTCATTCGACTATCTTTGTTAAAGTCATGACTCTAAATCATTCGTCTAATGATTTTGACTTTAAACTAGTCTCATCGCTATCTTACCCATCTGATAAGATAAGGCGGTTGCTCATGTGAGAGAGCCAACCTTAATCTGTCCGACATACACACAATTCAGCTGAGATTTCAAAAATGTACACAAACATTTCTTAAGAAATTCATATGCAATGTTGGAAAAAGAACTTATTCTTTTATTAATTTTGATCATTTCTTAGACATGGGAATATATATTTGGTACAACTCAGCCCATACGCAATCCTTGAGATGATAAGTGTTTATAAAACACATTTCTGGGGATCGCTTTCGTAAGCTGATCCTCTATCGTCTCATGCGTAGATATGTACCTTATGTCTACCTTCTTGGTTTTATCATGGTCTTTTGCAAATCTGCAGTTCCTTTAAGATACTGCATTATCCTCTTAACCGCTTTCCAGTGTTCTTGCCCTGGGTTGGATTGGTAACAGCTTACCATTTCCAACAGCAAAACAGATGTCCGGTCTCGTACACACCATAGTGTACATAAGACTATCAACTGCACTGGAATATGGAACTTTTTCCATAATTTCCTTTTTTCTTTTGGTTCTTTGGACACGATTCCAGATATAAGTTATCGCATATGCTTATATGAATATCAATGGACTTGTAGTCCTGCATATTAAATCGTTCTAGAACCTTCTTTATATAAGTCTCCTGTGAAAGAGAAAGAAGTTTCTTCGAATGATTCCTTGAAATCTTAATTCCAAGGATATATGCGGCTTTTCCTATGCCTTTCATCTTAAATACTGATGAAAGCCAAGCCTTGATACTCATTACAAAGCCCTTGTCATTTCTGGCTATTAAAATGTTATCTACATATAGATACATGATAATATACTTGCTTTTAATCCTATTGATATATACTCAGTTATCTTCATCAAGCATGGAAAAAATCCATTTGATAAGACAACTTCTTGAAATCGTATATATCATTGCCTCGAGGATTATTTAAGACCATATATGGACTTACGAAGTTCACAAACCTTATGTTTGTTTCCTTCTTTTACAAACCCTGTTGGTTGTTCCATATAGATCTCCTCGTCCAATTCTCCATTGAGAAAGGCAGTCTTTACATCCATCTGATGTAATTCGAGGTATAAGCAAGTTACCATTGCGAATCAAGGTAAAACGCACAACAAGTGAGAAGTTTTCTTTGTAGTCTATCCCTTCCTGTTGCGTAAAACCTTTCGCGACAAGGCGAGCTTTATATCTAACTATAGAGCCATCAGCCTTATGCTTGATCTCGAGAACCCATTTGTTCCCAATTGCTCTATGTCCTCTGGGTGAGTTAACTAAGTCCCAGACTTGGTTAACTTTCATGGATTTCAATTCCTCCTTCATCGCTTCCATCCATTTGTCATTTGCAGGGCATGATTCGGCATATTTGAGATTCTTCAAGTCCTTGTTGACTTGAATTTAGATCAATTCTAATATCACTCCCACTTGAAATGTTGTTAGAATTGCTCCCACTTGGATCATTATTCCCGTATGGAATGGGATAATCGTCATTCGTATAATCCATTGGTGAAGGTTGAAAAGTATTTTCGTTTTCACCAAGAATTTCTCCCACTCGAATGAGGTAATCCTTTTTGATCATAAATCTCAAAATAGGGATAAGTCCTGACTTATCTCGCCCTGTCTTGGAAACTCGTTTTCCAAGAAAGTGACATCCCTCGACTCAAACTCAATTAGCACACCATTGTCTTCCTGACTAACAAAAAACATAACCTTTGGAGTTTTATGCGTATCGTTTAAAGATACATTTCCTTCTCCTTGGCCCAAGTTTGCCATACTTATGGGAGGAAATATGTGCGTTGAATGCACAAACTCAAGGTAAAATGTTTAAGTTAGGAGACCTTTGGTTCCACAACTCAGTGGAGCTAACTGATTTCGAGGGTACGCGGTTTAAAATGAAAACGGTTGTCAATAATGCATCACCCCAGAAGGTGATTGGCAAGTTAGCTTGCGCCATCATTGAACGGACCATTTTTCATTAAAGTCCTATACCTCCTTTCTGCAACACCAATTTGTTGAGGAGTATAAGGCATAGTTACCCGATGTACTATGCCTTTTTCATCACAAAGTTCCTTTAAACTTGTTGATTGATATTCACCGCCCCTATCGGTTCGCATGACCTTAATCTTGCGATCTAATTGATTCTCCACTAAACTCATATAGTTTTCAAAGCAGGTTTAGTGCTTTCACTTTTGTGGGATATCAAATAGATATGACCGAATCGGGTGAAATCATCAATTAAAAGTGATGAAATAGGACTTCCCGCGTCTTGTCTTGACATTCATCGGACCACATATGTCCGAATAGATAAGCGGTAATGGAACCTTGGCCCTTGTGCCGGTTCCAAACGGCTTGCGACAAGATTTCCTTTCAAGGCAATGTTCGCAGGTCGACATTTCAACCTTTGAAACATTGGATAGAAGGCCACGTTTGGCAAGTCTATCCATACGCGTTGGTCCAATATGACCAAGCCTTGAGTGCCAACAAATTATAGTAGACTCATTAGTCAAAGAATTTGTCATAAGGAAATGAGAAATCATACATTGTACTTATTACAATGAATCCTTTAAATACATAACCCAGAACCAATAAAGGAATTATTACAAAAATAGGTCCATAATACAAACATGAAGGAACCAACTATTAACCAAGACCCATTAAATTGACCACAGTATTAATATTCCTTTGAATATATGGAATGAAGAGAACATCATAAAGTAGGAGAATGTGGCCGTTGTCCAAGTCTAGCTTGCAATTCCCAACGCCTTTCTTTACAACACGTGTGTTGTTTCCTACATTGATCCACTTCATTCCTTGAGTATCCGGTGATACTCCACGAAGGACCGTCTGTCCTTTACTATGTGGTCGGTGGCACCTCGTCACTTCCACTCGTACACGAACGAGCATAGTGATCGAGCTTGTTACACTTGAAGCACTTGATCCTTTTCAAGTCTTTCTTCTTGTGCCATTTCTTGTGCCCACCCTTATGTTTGGGTTCCTTGGTGGACTCAGGTTGCTCATTACGTTCATTAGAAGACTTCGAACGATCTTTACGTTTCTTTCCCCCGTGTGAGGAACTAGCAACCATGTGCACTTCTGCACTTGGCTTGGCAGCCGCAAGCCGCTCTTCCTCTAATTCGAGGTGCTTGGAAACATCGTTGAAGGTCTTGATGCTCTCATTATGAGTGAGATGCATCTTCATCTGATCACACCCATTTGGTAGGGAACGTATGACTGCTTGGATTTGTTGCTCATCCGTGAGCACATGACCTGCGTCCTTTAACTCTGATATAAGGTTCGCCATATGTCGCAGATGTTTCCCCATGGAATGATCTGGACGTTTCTTATATGTATCGAACTTTATAGTTAAGGCACGAAGTTTGGACACCGATGTGCCACCGAACTTCTCCTCTAGCTTGGACCATATGTCCATGGCTAGGTCATGTTCTCGGAAGATGCGCATTATGTCATCAGCCATGCTGCTTAATAACGTAATGCGCGCTATCTTATTCTTCCGAGACCAAGCATCAAAAGCTTCCTTGTCTTTTCGGTGTTGGGCCGTAGTGCCCAACTCGGGTTCAATCATTACGTTCTTTAGAGTTTCGAGCACTTCTTGCTCCTCTAAAACGTATTGTATCTTAATGGACCAAAGTTTGTAATTATCGCCGTTGAGTTTTTCACCTTTGTTTAACTCAGCGACGATATTCTTTGAAGCGGAAGACATTTTACTTTTAAAATGCTGCAAAAGACACAAAACCGAAGGTTCGATCAAAAAACATTGCATAAAAAATTCTTAAAATATAACTCCCACTTGAAATGATAATAGAATATCCCATTTGGATAGTTCTAAAATTCAAATCCCACTTGGAATTATATTATATTTGATAAGTTACTTTCGAAAAATATTGAAGGTGTTGTTCTAGAATCGAAAAGGTCTCTATGATTCCAATCACCATCTAGAACAACTTTCAATATTCCCCCATCACTTATCAAACAATAGTACTCTTATAGTACTAGCAGCGGAAAATAAGTATTTGATAAGTTACTTTCGAAAAATATTGAAGATGTTACTCTAGAATCGGAAAGGTCACTATGTTTCCAATCACCATCTAGAGTAACTTTCAATATTTCTCCCTCACTTTATCAAATGTTAGTACTCTTATAGTACTTAGCAGCGGAAAAGCGTTTTTGAAAACGTATTTTTCAAAACGAATATAAAATACATTGGCTAATCTCCGTAGAGTAGAGCACAACGTCATAAGTTCATTGGCTAATCTCCGTAGAGTAGAGCACAATGACATGGCTAATCTCGCATGAAGTAGAGCATTACGGCTAATCTTCAAGGAGTAGAGCACAATTTCATAAGTACATTGGCTAATCTCCGAAGAGTAGAGCACAATGACTTGGCTAATCTCGCATGAAGTAGAGCATTATGGCTAATCTTCAAGGAGTAGAGCCCAATGAAAACTTCATTAAAACGTTAGTCCCGTATGAACTATTCGGCACTGTAGTTAGCCCCGTATGGACTAATCTACACATTCGAGTTTGACCAAGGCCATTTGTTACCCCGTATGGGTCATCTGGCAAGTTTACAATCGACCCAGACCATTTGTCGGATTGGTCGACCAAAAACACAAAATTGGTCGACCAATTTTCGAATTCAACTTCTTCCCGGTAAGGGCCTCTGCCCTGACCCAGGCTTGGCCAAAGGCCGGCCAGGGCCTCTGCCCTGGCCGGCCAGGGGGCCTGGCCCCCTCGGCCAGGGCCGGCCAGGTCCTGGCCTCTGCCAGGGCCGGCCGGCCAGGCCCTGGCCACTGCCAGGGCCTACCGGCCAGGCCACTGGCCGGGGCCAGGGCTCCTGCCCTGGCCTCGGCCAGGCCCTGGCCTGAGGCCAGGGCGCCGGCCCTGGCCTCTGCCAGGGCCGGCAGGCCGCTGGCCGGGGCCAGGCCCTGGCCTGAGGCCAGGGCGCCGGCCCTGGCCACTGCCAGGGCCGGCCTGGCCCTGGCAGTGGCCAGGGCGCCGGCCCTGGCCTCTGCCAGGGCCGGCAGGCCGGCCAGGGCCGGCAGGCCCTTGGCCAAGGCCGGCCACTGCCGGCCCGGCCTTGGCCGGCCACTGCCGGCCCGGCCATGGCCGGTCATGGCTTGGCCATGGCCGGCCATGGTCAAGGCCTTTCGGCGTTGGCCGGCCATGGCCCCTTTGGCCATGGCCGGCCACCCCCTTTGAATGGGGTTGCCGCACTTTCTTCTCCCCCTTGATGGGGTGGTCGTCGGTGGTTATTGGCCGTAGCCAACCCCCTCCGCATGAGGAGAGGGGGTGCATGGCCTTCATGGCCCATTTGGCCATGGTGCACATGCACCAAATTTTCCTCTTACCCGATGGAAATAACTTCCATCATCTTCCTCGATGAAGCACCCGTTCGTCGAAGAAATTAGTTATCTCTTAATGGCCGTGTGCCAAAAATGAATAACGTACTACGTGAACGGTCGGTTCTTCCCGTCACGGAGAGTTCCTACCATATCCATAATGATAGGAGACCCTAACGTGAAAAGAACAACCGCTGCGTTCTCTCCGTCACGAAGCGTTCCTACTATATCCGTAATAGTAGGAGACCCATTCGTGAAAAAGACAACGACTCGTTCGTAGTTTCGACGGGGCGGTGGATTGACCGGGGCGAACCCATATGGCTCCGATACCAATGATGGATCCTGTACAAAACAGAGTTAGGATCGATAACATGAAGTTTAGACTTACGCTTGCGTACGCGGCACGGTAGTCTACGAACTTCGCCTTCGGATTCGCCACGACGGATCGAGTCTACTCACGAACGGAGTAAGGCTACTAATCCCACAATCTAAATCTCTATTTTAGATTAAGAACTTGGATGGAGGGAGAGGAAATATATTTGCAGAGCTTCGCTATGAAGAAGATGCATGCATGAATTTCATGCAAAATGTGTAAGGAAAATGGCTACCCTTGGGTCTTATTTATAGCCCCCAAGGTAGTTATTTTAGGGTAAGTTGTTCCTTTGGAACAACTTAATTAAGGTGTACCATGATACATGGCACATTATAAGCTTAAGTTGTACCATATGCATGGTACAACATAAGCTTAAGATATTCCCCCTTTATTAGCCATATGTCGCATGCACTTATGCATATATAATGCGACTTTCCCGCTCATACAGAGATCCTCTCCGCTAGGGAACAGATTCCCTTTGCACACGACTTCGTGTGCGCGACGTTCGAGGTCCGTATTCCCTCGTACATCCCCCACAAGGGTGTACAAACGTCTTCCATATCCAACACACGCCAGGGTGGCGCCTGCAGCGTTCAATGATGGCGCCCCTTAAAAGGGGCGCCAGACAAATCCCGGCCCTATGGGCCGGGCTGATAGTGTTTTTAAAAAAAACTTTTTTTTTTGTTTGTTTCTCAAACAGCAAAAAAACACATGGGCCTGATTTATTTGGGCTTCTATTTAAACACTTTAAATAGACTTATTGGACTCGTTTGGACTCTGTTTTCGACGCGGGACGAACCCGTCTTACCGGTGAACTTTTCCTTGCGTTTATATCATTAAATATGGTCTTAAACTATTTAAGACACATTTAATCTCTTTTGCATCATATGTAAATTAGTCCCTATCTAAGCTTAAATTTTCATTTGCATGAAATATAAATGATCTGAGGGCATATCCCCCAACAACTTCCACTTGCACTCAGGATCATTTATCCAGAATACAGGAGATACTTTTGCAATATTTTATCCCTTGCATCAAATGCACATTCTCCCTAATGTTTCTACCTATTACTAGACAAAATTCGCACTCTGTGTGAGACCCTACAGCCTGACCCTTACAACAGGTTGGGCTCGAAGCCCTTTACAGCGGTGACCACGAGCAGTGGTTACCGTCTCTGCTTCAGGAATCATCATTATGTGGTTGACTCATTAACATGAGTATTGTCGGGACCACACTGACTGTTTCTGTGATGAATTCTGCAGTTATAGTCTCTTCGTCTAAACTATGTCATGTAGATCAAGTCTAGGGTACGGTCAAACTGTCAACCCCAATAACTTGACTCTGGTTAGTTTCTATCGATCTTTAGTCAACTAATGTTGGACTTCTTCCAACATACTCTGCGCAGAGATTTTACTAAAGACCGTACTAACTCTACGGCACTAACTCCCATTGACTGGGAGAGACGAATCCTCTCTTGGTCATTACTCTCCTCGTACGCTTCAAGTGACACCCAATCAAAGACCTTTCGACAGGCCTAGCATTGAAGCTAGGTCAGTGATCTAAGTGGCACCGTTCACGCACAGGTTCGTAAAATAACTTCAAGTCAAAAGACCAACTTGCCTATCATCACTAAGAGTTATCATTGACAAATTGGTCAATATAACCATATGATAACTCTTGTGGATCGTTCAGTGAACTCATTCTCTAATGAGCACCTTTGTCTCGTCTTCGACTTCGCCAAGTCGAACGATCATGAGATCATCGCCCCCGCTAAACGGTGAAGACTAAGACACATTGGTCTATCAGATGTTTCGATATCCTTGTCTCGAAACATCTACGACCACGAACCCTTTTAGACTTATGCTACAGACGGTCAAACATTTCTCCATGATTGAGATACTCATCTCGATACCTGTTTGACCTTGCATAAAGTCTCAGGACTTTACCTAGGTTGATATCTAATGTTAACTACATTATAATATAACTTAGATAAATTATTACCAAACAGCTTACTGTTATTACGAACAAGACATTTGTGTTATTTACACAGAGATGGATTGCCTCGAGAGTATCATCTCTCAACATCTCCCACTTGCACTCAGGCCCATTTTTCCCGGTATCTAATACCGTTTTTACACATAAGTTTTCCAGACTTCATGTGGTAGAGCCTTCGTGATGGATCGGCTAAAACTGTCTACAATATAGACTTAAGGGGTTTCTATGTTCATGCTGGACCAACCATTTGAATCTCATTCAAATAATTCACTTGGTCTTTTGAAATCCATAATATTTTATTTCCTTGGATGTTATCCAGTCTCATCGTAACTTACGATAATAATTTTAAATTAATCACTGGTCATTTCAAATGGCTCATATTTATTTCTGATAAAGTGTCAAACCTTTTGATTATTTTGTCAAAATAAATGTTCCATCCCTTTGATGCCTCGCATGTAATTTATACGCTCCCACTGACCTTGAAAACTTTCTGGCTAATTCATATAAGTTGGTTTGTCTAAATCATATTTAGAAAAATGAACTTATAAGTGAATGCTCCAATTTTCATGGTCAACATGAGCGTTTACATCGAGTTTGGTCTGAGTAGATCTGTACACATCTGCTGGCAAAAAAACAGTTTCATTCTAATCCGTCTTATAGGAATTAGGATGAAAACCATTCTCGACCAACATGATTACATTTCACTATTTCCCTTTCTGCACCTATCTTTCAACTTAAAGATTTACTTGCAGAAAGTGAGGAAACATTTTCCTTGGGCACGTAAACTAAATTCCAAAATTTATGTACGCACACGGACTTGTTCTGATTGCATCAAGTTATAAATCAGAGTTACTACTCCGAATTTCATCCTAGAAGTTGACTAAGTCATCATCAATTATGATGTCTAACTCGACTCTTCGTCTCACGAGATTCGAGTAATTATACAACTTCCTAATGATTGATTTAATGAATATCTTGCTGATAATGTCCACATAGAACATTATCAAAACCTAGGCATTACTATCTGGGACTCAACCCAGAGGGAGGACTTAACTTAGAGTCACTTGCAATGGATCACACCAAGTCTAACTAAGTGTGATTCATACTTTTTAACACACTGATGTGTTAACAGTCTTGACCTGAGAGAAAATCACATTTTCTTTTTAATTACGCAATATTTTATGTAGTTAAGTTGTCACGCCCCGCTTCCCAAAAACGTGGAGGCGAGGCGTGAGAAGGTCCGCACAAACTTGAAGCTGTGAAACTCCAAGTCTGATAAGCGTATAAATTATCATATGGCAGGTCCTTGCAATGCAAACGAAACAACAATAATAATAAAGGAAAGAGACAAAAGAGAAATCTCTGAATATCCATTGAATGAATTACAATATCACAGAAAAGCCACCAGGCTCAAAAGGGAAAAGCTAAGGCCCAACATGGCCAACAGAGTATAACTTACATACAAAGGTGCCACGCACCAAAGACTAACAGCAAACCTAAAAAGGAAGTGAGCACGAGCGGTCTTCAAGACAGGCCCCTGGTGTCCACTCACCACCACAGCAAACATCAGCAACACCGTATCCCCTGCAACAAAGCTCTGGCTCTGGGTCTAACATGTGACACCCAAAAGAGAGAGGGGCACATGTCAGCAAGTCTGGAAAGACTTGTGCAAGGAAACTGGAAGTAACTAACAACCTAGCAATTATAATATTAAGCAATGACATGGCAGTTAAGTATGATGCAACAATTTAAAAGAGAGACAAGCATGCACGATGTAGCAAAAGCTACCAATTCACTAATCACTTATCATTTAACACTTATCACTTAGTGCATAGAGAGTCCACCTGCTGGCCAGCTCGTGGCTCAGTCCGCTTATCTCTATCACTAATAATAACACTTATCACTTTTTACTTAGTACTTATTACTTATCACTTAGTGCATAGAGAGTCCACCTGCTGGCCGGAGTGGCGGATCAGGCCAACTCGGCTCAGTCCTCTTATCTCTATCACTATCAATCACTTAAACACTAGAGAGTCCACTTGCTGGCCGGAAAGGCGGATCAGGCCAACTCGGGCTCAGTCCGCTTATCTCTTACCCCACCCACATGTGACGAGCGTTGGGGTTTCCAACTCATTATGCTCGCTTCTGGTCACGAGCCAGGAAAATAAGTGTGTGTTGACATTCGAGCGTTGGGGTTTCCAACTACAGGGCTCGCTTCTGGAACACGAGCCAGGAAACATGGGATTGTAGCGTGTGCTACGCAATCACGATAAATAATCACTATGCAATGCCATGAACAGATAATTGCGTACCGTTAATGGAATTTAAACGTGACAGGCAAAATGCAATGATATGAACATATTCGCGTACCGTTAATTTGAATTAAACATGGCAGTTAAGTATGCGTGAACAACAAGTTAAATGGGTTGGATTCTAGCTTCGTTGTCAAGCTAGATCATTTGAGGTGACGGATCTAGTTTCGTTGTCAAACTAGATCGAGTAGGCGTCTAGGCGACTATCATTTCACCGTCTAGTCTCTTTTACGCTAAAGCAGAGTAATGGCCTAAAACATGGCCTAAATCCTAAGTGGCAAGTTTCACTTGCCTAGCACCGGGGATGACGACCACTTCGTCACACGGATGCTAATCTACGGGGAAAACGCTGTTTTTTTGGGGGACCAATCAACATACAACAAGAAATTATATTAGGGTTTCATAAAAAAATATAAATAGGTTAAGAAAACAACGGGGAATCGATTTCTTACCAAGAGGAGACGGAAGAAACACTCCGGGGAACCCTAGGATCAGATCTGGAAAAGATTGGAGAAGTTTGGGGAAACTAGGGTTTTGGGGGATTTTGGGTTTTGATGAGATTTTGGGGAAGATGAGAGGTAGATGGAGTGGATGGATGGATTGGATGATGGATTTAGGGCTTGGAATGAAGGATTGGAGCTTGGAGGGAGATGGGGGCTTAGAGGGGAAGATTTTAGGGTTTTGGGTCGAGTGGAAGAAGATGAAATCGTTTGGGTTGGGTATAAATAGGCTAGGCTGGCGGCTGCCCAGAAATTAGGGTTTTAACACTGGTTAGTCGGTCAAAGAGCAACCACTGACCGACTAGTTTGTCAACTAGTCGGTTGGTCGACCAACGCAGACCGACTAAGTGCAAACAGTAACTCCTGAACGAAAATAGGATTTAGAGTTAGTCGGTCCATGAACAATTACTGACCGACTAGTTTAGCATCTAGTCGGTCGATGAACGTTCTTAGACCGACTAAGAGTAAACAGTAACTCCTGAGAAATTTAGAAAGCTAACTAGTCGGTCCAAGAAGGATTGCCGACCGACTGGATCGACATCTAGTCGGTCGGTGCCCCTTCTTATACCGGCTAATGAGCACCAAAAGTTCCGATACGGAGCGCGGGGCCCCGGGATCGATTCCTAAGACTCCTAGGCTTGATCTAATAGTAAGATACGACCGTTATGAAGCCCGTCACGAATGACATACTTCGAAATCGACGATCCTAAGGAAGAAACGAGAAAATACGACGAATCGATCGAAAATGAAAGCTATGGCGACGAAACCACACATCCAAGGAGAAAAATCCACCAAGCATATATTATAATATAAATAATCCAATTACACGAAAACCAGTCGTTACATCCTACCCACCTTAGAATAAAGTCCGTCCTCGGACTTTCTAACTATAGCTATATCTAGCCACCCTAGTAATTACCCTCAATCAATATCACATCATAACTTCAACCAAGTACTTTCATTTCGAGTGCTTATATATATATGCACTAGGAATCAAATATTACTACCACTACACACATATTTTCACGCACATAATACACTCATACTTACTATAGTCAATCAATTTCATACACGTAGTTCAATCACATATACATAGTCAATATATATATTTATACAACAATAAACACTTATTACTTACTTAAAGAAATAACCAAGCCTCTCTTATTTGAAAATAATTTCACATTTATTTAGTCATTTAAATACATGCAAATATTTCACCATATTTTCACCTCACATATAGTCCTATAACTATATATTGGTATAGCCACCCACAATCGTGTGCGTAACACAACCAAGCACAAACAATTCAAACACCATACATACATCATCCATCACTATCCATCACCACATACAATTATACCAAGGTACATAGAGTATACCTACTCAAGCTTGAGTGAGACTCAAATCATAGCAGGACATTTACATACGTAACACAATAACCATACACATACCAATACCACTCCAAGGCATACACATCCACGTATCACGTATTTTCACACCACATCCATCCATTTATAATTACCATACTAACACATCAACTACATACAAGTTTAAGAGATGCAATAGTCGGGTATACCTCCTGATATACACGCATACGACATCTCATAAAACAAGTAGTACCAACCAAAATTATCATTCTGATATCATACGTATATCACATCATACTCAAGCAGAAAATTACCTACACACAACACACAAATGCCAACACCCATACCACTATATACACACCACGAAATCAACACTACGACGACATAACCACTTAACTAATGGGCCCACCAAACTATAATAAGGTTGACACAGGCAACGACAAGCTCTAAGGGCTAGACAAAAAAGAAGGAACTGAAATCACATGCGTAACGAATAGAAAGATCGAAAAGCATGAAAACGGTCGGTAAAACAAATTGTTTGAAAACGGGTTTGAGACGAATATACGTAATAAGAGGAAAAGCAGTTTATTGGCTTATATAAAATTATTATGAGGAAAAAGGAAATCATTTACTCGAACATCAAAACATAGGTCAGAAATGTTATGCGGCAGCAATCTAAAAATTTTGGAAAAGTTTTTAGATTCGAAGATTGAAATCAGATCAAGTATAGTGTGGAGAATTTAAGCGCATGCTAAAGGTTTTCCGAATCTTAAAGCTGAAGAGAAATCCCAAATAAACCATATCGAAAATACTTTTAGAGAAATCCGGATTTGCCAACAAAATTGATTTATACAAGATCTTAATGTACGAGCAAACGAACGTGGTACCGATATATAAAAATAATTGAAGTCATATCTCAGAAATTATCTTAGAAGTGTGTATGGTGAATGGAAAGATAACATCTTAGTAGTATGGGAAGAGAAAAGGATATTTAAACTCATCAAGTTAGTGTTAAAACTTTTAAACCGTTTTATGAAGGGTCTAAGTCAGGAATGATTTCGAAATGGTAATAAAAATTATTATTATTATTATTTTAATAAAAAAAATCTGAAATATGGAAAATGTTGAGCATAAAATCGATTTGCTAAAAGCCGAAGTCCAAAGGGGCTTGAAAAGGTTATTAAAAGTAAGCACAAAGTGTTTTCGAATAAAATTTTAATGGCACAAGTAAGAAAAGAAATTATGAATCGAGTTAGGAAAATAGAAATACGGTTCAGAATGAAATTTGTATATGAAAAGGGACAAGACATTTATATCGATACGAAGGTATATGCAGAAAATATTATAAACTTCTAATCTAAAAATCTCAACACCAGTTTTGATATTTTAAAACATAAATAATTTAAGTCGGCGAAGGAGCATGAAACCTTACATATATCAAAAGCGTTTCGAACAAATTTAAACTTAACGAGTACGACGAACCTATAATTGATATATACAAAAATTAGTTGAAGCCCATTCAGTTTGGAAAAATACCCCTAAAGGTATGTAAGACAAGCGGTTAAAAATAGATTTTTGTAGTTAGGAAAAAGGACGGTATATCGAACCATCAGGATAGTAATAAAGTTTAAAAATCAAAATGCGAAAGGTACATCGTTAGAAGAATAGTACAAGTTAGTAATTTTAAAATTACGACCAAAAGTCTTCAAAATTCAAGAACGACTTTTAACTCCATCGAAATTTAGGGAGACATATTTAAAGAAGTTTAGAACAAAATTTAAATTGAGTGAAACTTCGAATAAAGAAAGCATTCGAAAATACTTTTGGAAGAATCAAGATTTGCAACGGAAAACATTTGAAAGATCAAGGATAATTGTAACGAGGTGGTCATGTGAATTGAGGACAAGGGAAGTGGTTACGGAAACGTAATTTTCCAAAAATCTGTCGTCGGGAAAATGTTTAAACATAACTTGATTTGTTGAAAGCTGAAATCATCTGCGACTTGAAAAGTATATTAAGGGAGTGCGACGAGACATTCGAATAGCATAAATAAATAGAAAATTCATAAATCGAATTTGGAAAATAGAATTGCAGCTCAGAATTAAATCGATTTATGAAAAGAGACAAGGTATTCGAATAGGTATGAAAGGTATAGGCTGTAAAACATTATAAAACAGTAATCAAAATCTCGTCAAAACTTTCGAATTCCGGAAATTAATTTAAGTCAATGAAAGAGTACAAGATATAAGTATACATATAACAATTAAAATTCCATTTAGCTTGGAAAAGATTTTAAAGTATGTATGCTATGCGATTAAAATGGATCAAATAGTTAGAAAATGGTATATCGAATTATTTTTTTCCAAAATAGTATTGGAGTCTTTAAACCGAAATGCGAAAATATAGACAAGAAAATGGCTACAAGATAGCAATTATAATTTCAACCATTAGACTCCGAAATCTACAAGGAATTTTGACTCAATCGAAAAGTGAGAAATTCAAGTATATACGTAGCGGGTTTAAAACAAAATTTAAACTTAGCGAAAATCTTTTAATAAGGGGAAATCGAAATAATAACTTTGGAAAAATCAAGTTTTGCGAAAGAGGACATTTGAAAGTCAACGATTTTCGAAATGTGGTGATCACGTGAATCGAGGCAAGGAATTGGTCGGATGATCAAAACATAAATACGCCTAGGTTTACGACTTAGGAAAATCTACGGGAATCTCCTACGGTCATCCAGCTAAAGATTATGGGACTAAGCGCTAAGACTCCCTAAGGGCTAGACAGCGATGAAATGAGTTCAGCTTGGTCCGAAATCGATGAACTCAAGGGAGAGACCAAAGAATTCTAGAAGTCTATCACGGCCAGAGCTAGGCGGGAACCACTAAGGTAACTCTTAGGACAATCAAACAAATCACTAACATGGAGTCTAGCTAACAATCAAGGATTCCTAACTAGTAAGCACAGACGTCTATTTAAGTCTAGCTAGGGTCCTGATCTAATGGGTTCCTACTAAGCTAAGACAGATGCCCTAACACGTCTACCAGCTACCTAAGGCATAGGAACGCTAAAAACCCTAGACTCCGGGCTTATAAATTGGATGTTCTAATTTATTTAATGGACATTCTTTAATTATTATCATTGTTCCGATGGTTCACATTTGCAAATGGACCTGCATGGGCCACCACTAAAACCTGTCACGCCCCGCTTCCCAAAAACGTGGAGGCGAGGCGTGAGAAGGTCCGCACAAACTTGAAGCTGTGAAACTCCAAGTCTGATAAGCGTATAAATTATCATATGGCAGGTCCTTGCAATGCAAACGAAACAACAATAATAATAAAGGAAAGAGACAAAAGAGAAATCTCTGAATATCCATTGAATGAATTACAATATCACAGAAAAGCCACCAGGCTCAAAAGGGAAAAGCTAAGGCCCAACATGGCCAACAGAGTATAACTTACATACAAAGGTGCCACGCACCAAAGACTAACAGCAAACCTAAAAAGGAAGTGAGCACGAGCGGTCTTCAAGACAGGCCCCTGGTGTCCACTCACCACCACAGCAAACATCAGCAACACCGTATCCCCTGCAACAAAGCTCTGGCTCTGGGTCTAACATGTGACACCCAAAAGAGAGAGGGGCACATGTCAGCAAGTCTGGAAAGACTTGTGCAAGGAAACTGGAAGTAACTAACAACCTAGCAATTATAATATTAAGCAATGACATGGCAGTTAAGTATGATGCAACAATTTAAAAGAGAGACAAGCATGCACGATGTAGCAAAAGCTACCAATTCACTAATCACTTATCATTTAACACTTATCACTTAGTGCATAGAGAGTCCACCTGCTGGCCAGCTCGTGGCTCAGTCCGCTTATCTCTATCACTAATAATAACACTTATCACTTTTTACTTAGTACTTATTACTTATCACTTAGTGCATAGAGAGTCCACCTGCTGGCCGGAGTGGCGGATCAGGCCAACTCGGCTCAGTCCTCTTATCTCTATCACTATCAATCACTTAAACACTAGAGAGTCCACTTGCTGGCCGGAAAGGCGGATCAGGCCAACTCGGGCTCAGTCCGCTTATCTCTTACCCCACCCACATGTGACGAGCGTTGGGGTTTCCAACTCATTATGCTCGCTTCTGGTCACGAGCCAGGAAAATAAGTGTGTGTTGACATTCGAGCGTTGGGGTTTCCAACTACAGGGCTCGCTTCTGGAACACGAGCCAGGAAACATGGGATTGTAGCGTGTGCTACGCAATCACGATAAATAATCACTATGCAATGCCATGAACAGATAATTGCGTACCGTTAATGGAATTTAAACGTGACAGGCAAAATGCAATGATATGAACATATTCGCGTACCGTTAATTTGAATTAAACATGGCAGTTAAGTATGCGTGAACAACAAGTTAAATGGGTTGGATTCTAGCTTCGTTGTCAAGCTAGATCATTTGAGGTGACGGATCTAGTTTCGTTGTCAAACTAGATCGAGTAGGCGTCTAGGCGACTATCATTTCACCGTCTAGTCTCTTTTACGCTAAAGCAGAGTAATGGCCTAAAACATGGCCTAAATCCTAAGTGGCAAGTTTCACTTGCCTAGCACCGGGGATGACGACCACTTCGTCACACGGATGCTAATCTACGGGGAAAACGCTGTTTTTTTGGGGGACCAATCAACATACAACAAGAAATTATATTAGGGTTTCATAAGAAAATATAAATAGGTTAAGAAAACAACGGGGAATCGATTTCTTACCAAGAGGAGACGGAAGAAACACTTCGGGGAACCCTAGGATCAGATCTGGAAAAGATTGGAGAAGTTTGGGGAAACTAGGGTTTTGGGGGATTTTGGGTTTTGATGAGATTTTGGGGAAGATGAGAGGTAGATGGAGTGGATGGATGGATTGGATGATGGATTTAGGGCTTGGAATGAAGGATTGGAGCTTGGAGGGAGATGGGGGCTTAGAGGGGAAGATTTTAGGGTTTTGGGTCGAGTGGAAGAAGATGAAATCGTTTGGGTTGGGTATAAATAGGCTAGGCTGGCGGCTGCCCAGAAATTAGGGTTTTAACACTGGTTAGTCGGTCAAAGAGCAACCACTGACCGACTAGTTTGTCAACTAGTCGGTTGGTCGACCAACGCAGACCGACTAAGTGCAAACAGTAACTCCTGAACGAAAATAGGATTTAGAGTTAGTCGGTCCATGAACAATTACTGACCGACTAGTTTAGCATCTAGTCGGTCGATGAACGTTCTTAGACCGACTAAGAGTAAACAGTAACTCCTGAGAAATTTAGAAAGCTAACTAGTCGGTCCAAGAAGGATTGCCGACCGACTGGATCGACATCTAGTCGGTCGGTGCCCCTTCTTATACCGGCTAATGAGCACCAAAAGTTCCGATACGGAGCGCGGGGCCCCGGGATCGATTCCTAAGACTCCTAGGCTTGATCTAATAGTAAGATACGACCGTTATGAAGCCCGTCACGAATGACATACTTCGAAATCGACGATCCTAAGGAAGAAACGAGAAAATACGACGAATCGATCGAAAATGAAAGCTATGGCGACGAAACCACACATCCAAGGAGAAAAATCCACCAAGCATATATTATAATATAAATAATCCAATTACACGAAAACCAGTCGTTACATAAGTATTTGACCATTCGATCTAATCGAATCAGTTTAAATACTTTTGTCATTTCGTTCTTTATTTTATCAGACTTGTGTTTCATCAAGAACACATGTCTTAATAAAATATAAGAATAACTTATTTTGGTTAATCTAGACTCATGTACATCATTATGTACGAGACTGAGTTCGACAACTCATTCTCCCACTGTCTTACAGATGGGTTTCGGCCATTATATTTAAGAGGAAAAGACTTACAAGTGTCCGTAGACTTCATAATATAAGAGGTCAGACCCCTCTTATGTGACTTGTGAAGCTTAGTCTCTCGATACGGCCTAGTCTATTTTGCCATACAAGTTTTCTACTATCTCGTGTATTTATATATTAACATTTAATATGTTATAGTTATTACAAATTACCAACACAAAACATTGCTTCAGAAGTAAGGTGACGACATTCGTCAAAATATGTTAGACGTCTTTTGTATAACAATTATTCTGAAATCGTGACATCAAAATATGTCACATTTTCATTTCCTCCTACTTATGCCTTTACTAATGATAAATATAACTAACTTTCTCAATTGACTTTCCGGATTGCCTTCTTCCTTTTCTAAATCATATTTAGATATTAAATAACCCAACATAAATAAACAGCTATGCAAGCATCTCATGTATCCAAATGACTGAGAGTTGCAATCTTGTGTGTAGCTCAAGAAGTTGCTTGTCTCAAGATCCGGTTGGGATACATAGTCTTGCACCGCTCATGCACTCGTATTCGACTCAAACGGTTTGATCGAGTTCTCGAACTTTACCGATCAAAATTGTTTGTCCATACAACCATGAGTGTCGCTCGACAAGTTGTAGGGAGAAACATACTTCGAATATCCTATATGTTCAAGCTGCCTCATATAGAGACGAGTGACATGTAGCGTGAATTTATTTGTTGGACCCAGAATTTAATGAAATCATATTTCTTAAGTCTGTTCTTTAGAAGGTCATTTTTATGTCAACGAGAATATAGTTTAATTCTATCAATTAGAATTTAACTTGATATTCAATTAATCAACCTGATTGACCAGTTAACTTATGTCATTAAAATATTATATTTTGATTCCTTCGGTAAACATAGTCTTGCCCTAGTTCAGCATATGTTCAATATTAAATATAGGTAGAATGGCTTTTATCTATCTATATCCTCCCACTATTTTTACGATCATTTAAAGTCTAAACAATGAATGATTTAATCGAATTAAATTAATGGGAAAGAGGTCCAATCACCCTGAGCCTAACAACCTTGAGTGTAGCTCAACAAGTTGCTAGACTCTGTAAATCAGAAGATGACTCTTCATCGATCATATCGGATATGACCCTCTTATCGGTTTTTACCCCTAGCCATTTGTGATCATGAGTGTGCTCATCCAAATCACAATGTTTAGTCTAGTCGGACCCTTGTTTTCGTGTCTAGCCTGACTTGCCCCAGCACTCGGTGTATTCACGACCCGTCGGTTTGGGTCAGGTCTTAGACTACATATAGCCAGACTACATCACTGACTCAACTTACGCCGGCGCTCGGTGTATTCACGATACGACGGTTTGGGTCAAGTCAAGATTTCATCTTATGTATTTAAGGAGTTGGTTTCTACAAGGTTGCCATGTCACAGCTTGAGTGTAGCTCAACAACTGTAACACTGGTCCTATAGATGCCAACCCCTAAAACAAGGAGGGCTACGGCTAATCTTGAAGAAGATTATTAACGTATTTGACTTAGATATAGTCCAGGGTGTCATACAATCATGATTCGCATCATTGCGATCCAGCGGAATACAGCCAGTGAATTGACTAAGCCAGAATCACTATCCCTTATATGGTGATCCAGCAAACTTAGCCAAGCACATTGACTGAATCATGGTCCATTGAATGACGCTTATCATTTTTATATGCGTGCCATAGACTAAAAGGCTTTTATTAACAACTAATTAATCCTATCAACTAGTTGTATCCTTAAATTCAAATTTTTAGGATTTTTTAATAACTTTTATTAAATCATTATCAACTATAAGGTTCACGTGCTGTCCTAATTGTTATTAGGATTTTAATAAATTTATTAACAACGCTTAAAAGCGAAGTCCTTTAATGAGAATTAATCATAACAATTAAAATTAAGATTTTCATTAAAAGGACTACCCTAATCAGGAATTAGGTCTTAAAGTGTTGTTAATGTTTTGTTGATACATAACATGTCATTAGAATTTATCTCATAAATTTTAACGAATTCTTAATGGCTACCCTAAGAGGTTGTCTTGTGTTATCTAATAAGGGACAAGATGACATAGCCATTAAAATAAAGTTACACTAATTTTATCGCATAAAATAAAAGTGTACAACTATTTAACAACTAAATAGACTAAAGTTTATCGCATAAACAACTTTAGCATGCATACTTAAATTTAACAATTAAATTTAAAATTATGATTTTTAAAACATTTTATTTTATCTCATAAACACTTGTTTTAAAAGATCACAAAATTTGCATGCTACTTAAAATATTTATCGTATAAAAATCTTAAACTTTTAAAATCAGTTTTAAAAATATCTTATAAATTTAAGACATCATTTTAAAAAATTCCATGCTTAAAATTTATCATATAAAACTTTTAAACATCTAAAATTATTTTAAATTTATCACATAAATTTAAAGAAACATTTTCAAAAGGGCTTCTAAAACATTTTTAAATTATCTCATAACTTTAAAACATTTTATAGGGCATCTAAAATATTTTAAAAATATCTCATAACTTTAAAACATTTTAAAAGTATTTTAAAAAGCATTTAAACGTTTAATAAAATCGTAGTGCTAGATCGTTATGCAAACCTAGGCTTTGATACCACTGAAGGGTTTTGGGGAACCCTTAGGGCACAAAAACTCTATTCCCATCCTAAGTCGGACGGAACATAGACAAACGAATTTGCAGCGGAAAATAAAACTATGTCAAACTAATTAACATGCAGTTAAACAATTTTAACTTAGCTCTAAGGTACAAGACCCTTAGCCAAGATCTATGCCGACTCAGGTGGATCTGACCATCCCGAGAAGGATCTAACCTACTGCGATTAAATTAAACTAATGCTTATAAAACACATACCCGGAATCTCAACCCTGGGGCAGGCGAGATGTTCTGCACCGTCTTCCAAGCCGCTCCCCATCCCACGCCTCCTCGAACCGCTCCTCGTCCCGAGGCGAGCAATCCTCGCGTCGCCGAGCCAACCACGTGCGAAAGAAAGTTTCACGCGAGTGAAAGCCTTTGCCAAGATTTCGGATCCGAATCCGAACTCCTTCATGGCTTTGCTAGAGCCCTCAGGAGTAAGGCAGAAATATAGGGAGATGGAGAATATTAATTTAAGCCTAGATCCGAGTGTGCTCCAACATTTACGGGAGCCGCTCAGATCTGGAGCTTGGGACAAGTTTGGAAGAAGGGGGGAGGCCCCAATTTATATAGGCGGTGGACTCTCCCCTTTTCTCCACAACCGATGTGGGACTAATAAATGAGAGTTAATAAAATCAAGTTAGTTTGCCTTTCACAAAGGGCAAACTTCCGTGAATTTTAACTCACTCACCGTTGGACTTCATGATTGATACAACCTATCAATACGAAGGGCGTTCAACGGTGAACACATAGGAAAAAATGGTGCATCAATCAGAGTTTGTTTGACCCCTCAATCATATGTCCAAAGTTAAGCCCAAAACCAGTTTTTCGTTCAAAACAGCCATAAAAAGAGAACACAGAATCTAGGGTTCCGAACCCTGCTATGGGGCCCATGGAGTGGGCCCCAACAGCCTGGCGCGCGCCAGCCTGTAAGGCGCATGCCTTGCACGCACCCAGTGGCGCGTGCCAAGCACGCGCCATGCTGGCGCGTGCAGCGTTCAACACTGGCGCCCCTTAAAAGGGGTGCCAGACAAATCCCGGCCCTATGGGCCGGGCTGACAGTGTTTTTAAAAAAAACTTTTTTTTGTTTGTTTCTCAAACAGCAAAAAAACACATGGGCCTGATTTATTTGGGCTTCTATTTAAACACTTTAAATAGGCTTATTGGACTCGTTTGGACTCCGTTTTTGACGCGGTTTGAACCTGTGTTTAGAGCGGGACAAACATGTCTTCCCGGTGAACTTTTCCTTGCATTTATATCATTAAATATGGTCTTAAACTATTTAAGACACATTTAATCTCTTTTGCATTATATGCAAATTAGAGCCTATCTAAGCTTAAATTTTCATTTGCATCAAATACAAATGATCTGAGGGCATATCCCCCAACAAGATCTACTAGCTCAAACCAACTAAAACCCTTTATTCCCATGCACTCCCCCAAGCTAAACCTTTTGGTGCGAGTCCCCAATGCTTACTAAGGCACTAGGATCCAGCTACTTAATTTAGTTGGGGGAACGATGCATCCATATTCATTTCATTTTCTTTTTTTTTCTATACTTTTTTCTTTTTAAGAACAAGAACAAGCTATGCAAATCCACTCCTCTGTTCTAGATAGTCATGAAGTTATCCAAACCCTATCAGATTGCTAACCATTATACTCAACTAAAACTACGAAAATGCATGCACAAGATTGGTTTCCAAGAAAAAACATAGCGTAGGCATGTTTCGAGTACTTTTATTCTCGAGATTATGAGCATAAGCATAATAAGCATATGGCAATGAGATTTTAAACTAAAGACCCCTTAGCATATATCATGATTGATAATGAGAAATTGAATAAAAAGGAAATGTAAATCAGAAACATTTTCACCAAAGTGTACAAGCACATAAAAACATGACGCCGTAGGATTCCTAATACGATAAATGCATAAATGGTGCACGAAGTGCACCTTCCCGAAGCTTAAAATCAAGCATTGTCCTCAATGCTGAAGAGTGGAAAATGGGGGATCTAAATGATGCATGTAGGGAAATGCTTCCCCCAGGCTAGTATAAAAGCATACCTGACTATGAAAAATAGAGTGAGAGCTAGGGTGTAAGTGTTGGGGGGTGGTGCATGGGCGTTAGAGTCATATAAATGCGAGGCTAAGGCAAAAAATGGGAATTAAAGCATACGATAGGATTTGGTGTAAAATGATTGGGTGTCCCGCATGAGAGGCGAGAGTTTATTCAAAATTTCTAAAACTAAGGAAAAAAACAGAAAATCCTAATACGCTTCCCTCGCTAATGCGAGGAGATGAGTTTATTCGATCTACTATTCTAGAAAGCATATAAAAGACTACACTCCTGGATTCGAGTGCACCTGAGCAAAAGGTGGATTACAAATCTGAAGTGCAGCAGGCAGCTGCTCTTCTTGATCCTTTCGTGGTTTGGCAAGCTACCTCCCACAAAATCCATCGGGTTCCAATAACACTCCTCCCAGCATCTCTCCAAGATATCCACCTAAATCCTGCGAGAAACGAGGGGCGTCAGCCGGATAGGAAAAATTCTTCCCCAAGATAAAATTGTTCCAAAGATAATCGTCAAAAGAGTTATGCAAAAATAAAGAGGGGTGACAAAAAATCCCTTAAAATGTGTGCTACTCTCTGAACAGGATGCAATCAACTCCTCGTTCGCATCAACATACCAATATCCAGAGGATGGTATGACCAAGCATACCTCTGATGCATCCAAACCTGGGTCCTGCAAGAGGTACGTCGTGTCAATAATATCTGAATCTAAAGAATTAGAGAATATAATACAAGATTCAAAAATAAAGGGGCTAGAAAATCTTCTTGAATGGCATTATGCTCTAGTGGATGCTCTGCCTCTAAGGGAGAGGCGAATGGCTGCATGGTCTGATGTGGAGGTGAGAATGCTTCAAGCTCCCTGGAAGGGATTATCATGTTCATGCCCAATGGTATTTCCTCGTCGTCAATATTTATATCATCTGCAGTCTCTTCTGTGCTCTTGATGATCTCGTACGGGGGAAACCAAACAGCGGGAAAAATTGGCTTGGGCTCATCAAGTATAGAAGTCGTGGGTGTGCCCTCGCATGCTCCATGTATGCTATCGTCCCAGCAGAGGAGTATGGTTTCTATCCATTGTCTGACACATGGCCCATCATCCATCTCATCAGGAATAGATATGTGGTGGCAGAAGTGGTCATCGGTAACATGCATCTCACTAGCGGTACATGCAAGAAGGGAGAAACCCATATCAATATTTTTAAAGTGTTGTTCAAATGAATTACCTCTTGAGGTACAAGTGGCAAATAATGCATGAGTCATCGTGACATCCTCCAGATGCTCTCCCCCAAGCTGCGGTGTAGGCTTAATGATCAGATCCATGTCATGTGTTCCTAATTTCCTTTGAGATATGGAGGTTCGAGATAGATTTTGGGAATTTTCTTAAAGGTGGGTATCGATTATGGTGGTGGGGGAGGGTGAAGTCATTTGGCCTTGGTTTGAAAGGACATTTTCCAAGAGAATCTCACGACTAGACTTTGGTGGAGGTGGAGGCATGTAGGTGTGGGAGTATGGATGGGAGGGTTCAAGGTATATGTTTTAGGTGTAGGGCTGTGGGTCATGGGAATGGGCATAATATTGGCATTAGGTGTAACATGCCCCTGCATCCCACATGCTTCGTAAACTGCTATAACATGCAGAAAATTGTTATTATTTCCCATTTGAGCACCATTTGGCATGGATGCATCAAGATTTCCTCCACTAAATCTATCAGGCATCCACATTATGCTCAAGTTCACCTGGAAAAATAAGAAAAACAAGGAGAGAAGCGTGTCAGTGGTACAAAAGAATAGCACAAATAATAATGTGGTGGTGGGGAAAAAATTTCTTTGTTTATTTATAATTTTTTATATGCACGTAGACTAACTGAGTAAGACTAAACTAATGTCAATCAAGGCAACCTCCCTGTGAACGGTGCCAAAAACTTTTTGGGGTCTTAATATTTATAACCGTTAGTGCACGGCTATCGTCGTAACGCTAACAGGTCGTTCACATGGAGGTTGTGTAATCAAGTACTAGCTCAATCCTAGGCTATGGCTAGCTATGTAAGAGGGGTATGCAGAATAGGGAGAATAAAATAGAATGAAAAGGCTCACGGGTTTGGTATCACCCTAATGTGGGTTGAACATGGGAACGAGTTCGTTGCATGGCTATCGAATAGATCCTAGATTAAGAATGTGTAACCTAAGGATGTCACCTACCCCCTACTTCCGTGAGCTATGATAGGATCGTACCTAGTGTTAACGCATGTCGTGTGTCACCTACCACCCACTTCCGTGATGCTATGATAGGTCTATCCCTCGTGGGACGAAGCCTACTTCCATAGTGCATCGCCACATGCCGGATGCATGATGTTGACAATAATTCCTAGTCCTAACACCATCCAATAGCAAAAATTGACTCAATCCATACTCAATTCCACAAATAGGGGTCAACGATGCCCTAAATGAAAACCTAGTAACAAATCATTACGAGACACAGATAAACATAAGATCAATAAGAAAACAAAAAGAACATAAAGACAATCACAGAGAATAATGAGAAACATGTGGAAAGCAAATAAACAAAAGCAAGAAATACTCATCTCAATGGTTGCATACAAAGAGTCATTAATTCCATGCTTACATCCGTGAGAAAAAGCAATAAAACCTAATCTAAACCTAGTCAACTCCTAGAAAGCAAGAAACGGGTAAAACTGGGGTAAAATCGCATCCCCAAGTCACCTCCCTCCCTCTGGTGGCACAAAAACACTTAAATATAAAACCAAATCCTAGCAGGTCGGTGGTTAAACCCGATCTGACACGACCACCTCGAGAGTCCACGCAGTCACATCGATCTGGGGAAATTACGGCCTCCGAAGGCCTTTAAAAACATGATTTGACTTGGTCGCATTAGAGGATCGACGTAGTCACGTTGATCTGGGAAAATTTATGCACAAAAGGGCCTTTAGGTATCGAGATTCGACACAGTCGTTTGGCAAGGCTATACGACCGCGTTAAATTATGGCCCCAGAGACAGTAAACTGGCATGGTCGACATGGCCGTTTGGATAGTCGACGCGGTCGCGTCGATCTATGCTCAGTCTCTAGTAGATGGCCTATGCGACCGTGTCAAACGATTGCGTGGGGGCTCCTTTCAGATCGCAGCTGTATTATTCCACGCGGTCGGAAAAGCCACGTGACGGCATGGATCTTCTTGTCCACGCTAATGTTTGGTTTGATTCTGACGACGAGGTCGCATGTGTCACCACACGCGATCGGGTGGAGCTTGTTCCCTTAGATTCTTTCTTCTTTTGATTCTATCTCTTTGCCTCGTTTCTTCTTTTCACTTCTTTAACGCCAATTAGCTTCTTTAAGCTGGATTTCAACCTGAAATGCATACAAACACCCAAAAAGTAAAACGGAACAGAAATATGATAAAGTGGTGTATAAAATGGGGGGTTATGTGGTATAATTCATGAATAATCCCTGCTAAAATCATATGAAATATCCACTTATCAATGCCATTTACTATGCTAGCAAGACCCTTGATGAAGCCCAAATGAACTACACCACAACAGAGAAGGAGTTGTTAATAGTGGTGTTCTCCATAGAGAAGTTCCAGTCCAACCTGGTGGGGTCAAAAGTGATTGTCCACACAGATCATGTGGCTATCAATTACTTGTTGAGCAAGAAAGATGCAAAGCCCCATTTGATCCGTTGGATTCTTTTGCTCTATGATTTTGATTTGTAGACAAAGGACAAGAAACATGGTTTCTGTTGGTCGCCTCTATTCAAGAATGTGTATACATTTGTCAAGGGGTGTGGCAGATGCCAAAGAACGGGGAACATATCAAGGAGGAATGAGATGACATTCAACTTCATTATTGAAGTTGAGCTCTTTGATGTTTGGGGGATTGAGTTTATGGGGCCATTCCCATCAAGCTACAACAAAAGATACATCTTTGTTGCGGTTGACTATGCGTCCAAATGGGTTGAAGCCATTTCCGTACCAACTACTGACGCTTGGGTGGTCTCCACGTTCTACAAGAAATTCATCTTTCCCCATTTTGGAGTCCCGAGAGTGGTGATTAGTGATGGAGGGTAGCACTTCATTGAGAACAAGTTCGAAGCCCTTTTGAAGAACTACAGAGTACACCATAGTATTGTCCTTGCATATAATGAAGATTAAAACAAAGAGATCAAGAAAAACTCAATTGGAATCTCAGAAATGTGAAGATTAAGCTCGAAGAGATTCTTAATTGCTCAAGGTTTGAATGCTTACAAGCTTTAAAGAAATGAAAACCAAAAGCTTTGAAATCTTTAGAATGCTTGAGAGATTTTTAGAAAGTTTAGAAAACTTAAAAATATGCTCAATAATGGTGCCAAAAACTCCTAGCAAACTCCTCTTAAATAGGGCTCAGAAATCCATTGAAAACTATGGACTAAAATGCCCTTACAATGGATAGATCGATAGATTTTCATAAAACAAGGAGTGTGTCTACCTCAGAAGTAGTCGACTACTATGCATATGGTAATCAGCTATCTGTATAATAGTATTCGACTATCTCGACTATTATACTCCTGGAATTACCTCTAATCATTTTAGAAACTTTTCTAAATAATTTTAGAAGTTTAAAATCATCTATTGTGTGTGTGCAAGCTTCAACTATTAGCTTTAACATTCTAAGACAAGTACACGAAATATAAAATACGTCACTCCAACCTCGAAGAGTCTTTGATGCATTTCCTTAAGGTCTGGCCACTTGTCTTGAAGTTTGTACTTCTATGAGTTCTTGACTTGAGCTTTTGATCTTCGGTTTGAGCTTCAAGTTCTTTGACTCCTCATATCAAGCTTCGATTCTGTATCACCATATGGACATTAAGCTTGAGTTAACCAATGTTTACTGATGAGTCTTTATTTTGCATAATATTAGTACAAGTTGTACATGCATTCCATTGTATAAATATCACATTTTTATTACTTTGCAGTCACTTTTTATTTGGGAAGTGATGGGAAGAGTAAAGGAGAAGGTACAACGATGATCGGGAGAGAAATGAAGAAGAAATGGACCAAAAACAGGACAACACGATCGTGCGTTGACACGCACGGCCATGCCAACATGTTAGCTATCAATAGGAAGTGTACCTCCAGTGACACAACCGTGTAGCCATCTGCACTGTCGTGCCAGACTTGCGGAAGATGGGAAAAGTTGCTAAAAGAGCCGATACGGCTGTGCAAAAGTTGCGTAAGATTGAAGAAGCCGGTAGGGAGCTGACACAGCTGTGTAACCATCTGCACAGATATGCACGATTTGCAAAACATAGGAGTTCTACTGCACAGCGGCACGACTGTGTGACTTAGTGACACGACGTGCGCCCATGTTTCACAATTTTTCGACCCAATTCGTTTAGGGTTTCTTGGGGGGGAGTATAAATAGGTGTTTTGTGGATTATTTTACGTGTCCTTCTTTAGAGAGTTTAGGGGGCTTTGGCCACTTTTGACCACCTTTTTAGGGTTTCTACTTGTTCCTCTTGTATGGATTTATGAAGTTCATTGCTCTTCAATTTAGTAATATCTCTTAACTCTCTCTTTTTATTTCTTATGCTTTCTATTATGTATTGTTTGATGATAATTGACGTGTGTGTATATTTTATATATCCACGCACGTCTTCTTTGTGCTTTTCCGTTATTTTCCGCCGTCTCGTACTCATTTTCTCGTGTTTTCTTGTTTTCTTTCACTTTTCCGTGTTTTTGTATGTTTGCAGGAGTTTGACAGCATAGGGGACACATAGTGATCCAGGGGGGCAGACACAAAGATTTCTATCTTTCAGCCCCTCACCCGATCGGTTGGATACAGCCAACTGATCTGGTGGTGCACGCGTGCACGATCCGGACAGCAGCTGAAGCAAAGCGAGCGTCAACCGACCGGGTCGGAGACCGGTTCAGCCCGACTGATCTCTCGGGAATTTGAAGCTGAACTCCAACCGATCAGGTGCCTATCACCCGATCAGTTCACCTGTAGCCAATTTCCCCAAAGAGATGACCTGAAGAGCTACCCGACCGCCAGCAGACCGTGCCAAAATGTCCGAAGTTACTGTCTTTTGGGCGAAAATTCCAACCGATCGGTTGATTTATCAACCGATCGGTTCACCCAACGACACCAAGATCCAAACGGCTAGAAGCTTCCGCCAACCGATCGTGTCGCCTGACCGGGTGAAGTCCTGAAGATCGCTGCCGAAGTTCGCAGCAGGTCACCCGATCGGGTGATTCTTCACCCGATCGGGTGACGTCATTTTCTATATATAGAAGCCCTAGGTTTCCAGAAACGAGAGTTGTATTTTTTTTACTGTTTTTCTCTCTTGTGACGGCTGTAATTTCTTTGTTATTTGTAAGTGTTCTGATCTTAACCAAACTTTGATATTATCTTAATTGCATTGTTATTACTTCATTCCAAACGTCTGATCATGTTTTCAACGGTCAATTTTCATTTAGATTGCTTTATAGCAAATATGTGTGAGTAGTTCCCAAATCTGGGATTTTGGTGGAAACCCCTTCGTGGGTTCTCCCTAATGCATCCATAGGACTAGGAAAGCGATTGGGATTAGGAATCTATCGGTTACACGAGGTGTTTTATTGTCATCGGTGGGAAAAAGACCGCTTTTGACCGTTGGGCCAAGTGGGAATAAACTTGACGGTTGACCCCCTAGCCATAGCTCACGCCCTTAGCGTAGACATCGAATCCTAGCGCGCGGGAGCGGCAGGATGAGATGTCAGGAGTTATCATTGCGAGCTTAGTGCTCCCGGAGTCGGTCAATGTTAATGGACATGGGAATGCCCACTGACCAAACCCGGGTAGTCCGGCGTATCATCCTGTGCACCGACCGGAATATCGGGCCCATGGGATGCTGGTATCACTCCTAGAGACAACATCTCACCATTAGACCCTAATTCCGATCGTTATCCCATCCACCGGTCGTATTAGTGTGAATCACATGATAGTGTGGAAATCGAAGTCCCGGGTTTCCCTTTATATTGTCTATCACTCGCATTCTATTTCTGTGACAACCCATCTACCGATTCGGGCTAGCTCATCCATGGGGTGAATTTGGTTCTTTCTGACACAAGCACAACCACGCCTCCCTGAGTTCGACCCCCAAGCCACACTACAACACCGTGCGCTTGCGGTTATAAGTATTTAAATCTCACGCCCCCCAATATCATATTACACACATCAAACACGAACAACGTGGGGACGTCAATAATGACTATGTTTAGTGAGTTGATTTCTTCTCTAGGGCATAGGTGAACCCTATTGAATGTTAGTCGTATGGGTAGATCGTCAAAAATACCAATTTATCATATTATTGCTAGGGTTTAACCTTAGACATGCATATTATCGATTTTAGTTATTAAATTGTTTCATAACCTTAATCACCGACGAGAAATCAGGGTTTTGGTTAGACGCATATTAATATTGCATTGATTTTATATTAATTAGGGTTACAACGAGACATCAAACCCCGGTTAATTAGAGCTACTAATTAGGATTACCAACGAGACATTAGAGTTTTGATTTAGAGATGTAGGCTTTGATCCGAGTTCTCCCATGATACATGGAGAGAACGACGATTAGGAATTAGATCTCACCTAGGCTTTAATTAATAGATTGAGAATTTAGACCAACCTTACGTTTAATTTGCAATATCGGGATACTTAGCCCTGCATTCTTTGTCGTTCTTCTTATTCCCCTACCTTATAAACATCTACATTGCTAACTATAGTCTAGGTTTTGCTGGTACTCGGTCAAACACTTTCCTATGTTTGACCTGTAGGCTATAACTAAACCATGCAATTGCAGTTATTATCACTTCTTAACAAGTATTTGGTGTCGTTGCCGGGGAGGTGTATTCGATTGATATTATCCTAATCCTAGGTTTGTTAGACTACATATATAAAAATAAAATAAAATAAACCCCCTCCCACCTTTTTACTACTCTTTTGTTCCACTAACGTTCTTCTTCTAGTTCTTTTATTTATCTTACCAGGTGAATTTGGAGTTATGATGTGATGCCAGATAAGATATACACTGGAAATTTTGATGATTTGATAAATCAAAGTGCTCAGATGGGAGCTTACGATTATTTTCCACAGGTTGTAGCGTGCTAAGAGATTTGTGGTCTACATGGGCATGCATCCGTTGATTGCTAATACCATACCTACCCATATGACAAAAATCAAGCCTTGAAATCATGATGGAAAATTTTATTACAAACCAAGCCTACCGATTAACTCCTTGTCCCCTCCTCCACCAGAAAAATCAAGCCTTGAAATCATGTTAGAAGATTTTATTGCAAACCAAGGCCTACTGATTGATTCCTCCCTTATAATTTCGATCGACACTCATCCTAACCTAATAGCCCAATAATTTTCCCAATCACAAGGGCAGCCAGGACAAAATTCATGGGGTCATATCACTGAGATTACATCGAAGAGTGGAGAGCATCTGCAAGGACAATTCAACACAATACCTACTTCTACCGTTCTTTTATGGTACAGTGGATGAGGATCTAAATCTACAATGGAGGATGCTACTAAGTCTAACACATTATTGGCCACTTGCATCACGGGAGGTAATTTATCAAAACAACATCTTTTCAATTCTGAGATGGATTTCTCCTTTTATGAAGGTGATACCACTGAAATATATCAAGCGAACGAATTCATCCAATGTTATGCCTCAGAAGATAACGAGATGGATGATGGGACGTTCATTAGAATTGAGGGAAACATGATCCGATTCTACTCAGACAACGACAACTTTGAGGTTTGCATGGATGAGAGCGAGAATTTCGGAATAGAAGAACCCATGCAACCCTTTTGTTTTGATCATTTTCCTCATTTTGAGCTGTACAAGAGCACCAAGAGGATTGCGACACACATACATACCTTCGAGGAGGGCATGTATGTGGGCATGGACATGACGATTGATATCAACGGGCCCGAAACATGTCCACCTCCCCTGTCACTGTCGTAGTCACTCTCCATTCCACCAGAGTCTGAGCATAAACCTGACACCATCCAGTGAGATTTCCTAGACTCCACTCACTCTTTTTCTGAACTCAAACTATACCTCGTAATTCTTTAGATTCAGATATTTCTGACACGGCGTGTCTCCTGCAGGACATAGGTATATAGACTGGAGGTATGCTTGGTTAGACCAGCACCTGACCATTTTGAAGATGAAAAGAATGAGGATGTGGTCATACATTATATATTCTGAGAGTTGTGAAATTTCTCCATGGAATATTCGTCATTCCGTTCTAACATTTCCTTTAATTTTTGACAATTACCTCTGGACTAAATTTGTTATGCGGAATAAACCTTCACAATACATCAAACTTCCTTGATTCTTGAAATTGCTAGGTTTATTCATGCTTCCACACACACACACACACACACACACACACACACACACACACACACACACACACACACACACACATTATACAATTCATGAAGCTTGTCCTACGTGGCAGTTTTGTTCCACGTGGCGGTTTTGTCCCAGTCATATTTTTTGTTGCTGACTGGGACTCCACGTGGCGATTGGGTGTGGTTCTGGACTTGGGTTTGGGATATGATTTTGGTTATTTTTTGTGTTTTAGTCTCTGCTTCTATTATACTTCACGAAGTTTGTCCTACGTTGTAGTTTTGTCCCACGTGGCAGTTTTGTCTCAGTTATATTTTTGGTTGCTGACTGGGACGCCATGTGGCGGTTGGGTTTGGTTCTGGACTTGAGTTTGGGATAGGATTTTGGTGATTTTTTTGCGTTTTAGTCACTGGTTTTCTTCTTTTTGCCCCCTAACCTCCTCACACACACACATCCACATTTTTTTCACTTTGGCGACCGCTACTCTCCGCATTTACGCCCGGGCGACGACTGCCTCCGTGCCCGCTGGGCATGGGTTATGACTAGTATACATACATACATATATATGCATATGTATGTATGTATGTATGTATGTACATACATACATACATACATACATACATACATACATACATATGCATATGTATGTATGTATGTATGTATGTATGTATGTACATACATACATACATACATACATATGCATATGTATGTATGTATGTATGTATGTATGTATGTATGTATATATGTATGCATATACATGCATAAAATTCTCTATCCCGTGGGGCTGGCTGACTCTAAAACCCTGCTTATGAGAGATCTAGCACTAGATGGGACTTCCTTTATCAAGTCCTTTCCCTTTGGCTGCCTGACTTTCTTACCTGGGACGCGCCTCTGGCTGAATTCACTTAGGTCACGCCTTGGTTGCTGCCTAGTCTCCTGTTCCTGTGTTGGTGTCCAAAACGTGCGTGTTGTAGGCCTTCCCCTGTCAATGGAGGAAGATGAGCAAGATCGACGTTCTTCGACAGGACCATCCCGATCAAGGACTGTATGTATGTATGTATGTATGTATATGCATATATATGTATGTATGTATGTATGTATGTATGTATGTATGTACATACATACATACATACATACATATGCATATATATGTATGTATGTATGTATGTATGTATGTACATACATACATACATGCATATATATGCATGTATGTATATGCATACATACATACATACATGCATATATATGCATGTATGTACATGCGTACATACATGCATATATATGCATGTATGTATGTATGTATGTACATACATACATGCATACATACATGTACATACATACATGCATATATATGCATGTATGCATGTATGTATGTACATACATACATACATACATACATACATACATACATTGTACATACATACATACATACATATGCATATATATGTATGTATGTATATATGTATGTATATTTTTTTGCATATATGTATGCATACATATACATATTTTGTATATATGTATGTATATGTATATACATATATATACATATATGCATATACAGATATATGTATGTATATACATATATGTATATATTTACATATATATATTTGGAGGATATGCTTTGCATCTTTATTGAGGTCATATGAAAAAATACAAGACTCTCACAGATGGAGGAAGGATGTGTGTAGCATGGGACAAGAGCACAGGCGCCCTTATCCCAACTGATACATGACACCTTCCGCTATCCGTAGGGTCAAATAAGAACAAAAAAATACATGATAACCAATCTAGTCAACCAACCCCCAATTTGAAGGGGGGGCAATATCTGTATCACTATCCCAATCCACTTGCCTCAGGGCAATTCTTACATCATCAGCTATATTCTCAAAAAGGAGAGTTTGTATCTGACTGCTTCCTTCAAATATCCTTCTGTTCCTCTCCCGCCAAATATGCCAAGTCAACATAGCCAAAACAGTTTTGGCCAACCTTCCCACATTGCTCTTTCCATGAAAAAATGAGAGTATCAAGTCCCCAATACCAACCAAAGTGGAGGGAATGGTAGTGGTGATCCCCATCTTAAGAAAACTCCTGCAAAGGAGGTAATTAGTATAGGAGCATTCAAAAAATATATGATCCATGTTTTCATGAGTATTATCAGAGCATAAAACACAGTAGGGTGAAGTAGGCACTCCCCATTGTACGAGCTTATCACGGGTAAGCAGTTTCCCGTGGAAAGCTCGTAGTAAAGTGATAGCCATCTTGGGGATGTGCCCCTGAAACCAGACCACCTTGTAATAGGGAAAGAGTGGTTTAATAGCCCGAGAACCATCCCATGCATTGCGAAGAGAAGGGGTTTTGGAAACCCATGCCCAAGAATCACTGCCCACGGTCAATGCAACCGTATTGAGAATATGCCGAATAGGAAGAAGGGAGCTGCAGTCTGACCAACTCCCATTAGCCCAATAGTCATTAACCATGCTTTGTTCCTCTCCAACAGGGACTTCATAAGAGTCACAAAGAGGGCCACAGGGAAGCCAATTATCATACCAGAAGAGAGTAGAAGAGCCAGCCCTAACATTGCGTTTGGTGAGTTTTCTGGTGTATTCGCGGGAATGTAGCATAAATTTTCAGGTTCCAGACTGCATAGGATGGGACTTGGCCAGAAAGAAACCCATATTGCTCGTATAATGGTTCCTCATATAAGTATCCCAAATACCCTTATGAGAAAGCATGCGCCATGAGAGTTTAATACCATAAGCTTTGTTTAATTCCGTAAAGCTTCTAATCCCAACCCCCCTTTCCTGCTTGGGAACACACATATCATTCCAGGCCCAAAGATGGTTTTTCCCCCAGATAAATTTCCTACACATGGAGGTGAGTAAGCTAAGAACAGACTTAGGTATGCTAAAGGCATGCATCCAAAACCCAACCATGACATAGATAACCGATTTAACTAGCTCAATACGCCCGACAATGGATAAAAGGGATGAGGACCATCCCTGCAACCTGCCTTTGCATCTATTAATCAGGCGGCCATACATAGCAGCGTTGGGATATTTAGTAGAGAGGGGAATGCCCAAGTACGTGGATAAGGATTGCACTCTACGAATGCCCAATATGTCAGCGAGACCACCAGACCCCCTAGTTCCTTTACTGAAAATACCAGCACTTTTGTTCCAATTTACCTCAAGCCCAGAAAAGGACTTAAAAACAGAAAGGAGGTCTCTCAGACCCTCAAAAGATTTGAGGTTAGCCCGAAAAAAAACCAACAAATCATCAGCAAAAAGAAGATGTGTAACAGCCCCCGCTCTTTTCATAGGCATAATGCTGCGCGTGACATTGGCCCTTGCCATAAGCAAGGAGAAAGCCTCCATGATAATCACAAAGAGATAGGGGGAAAGGGGGTCTCCCTGCCTTAAACCCCTATTGGACTAGAACATACCATAAGGGAGCCATTAATCATGACAGAGAATGAGGGGGTAGAGATGCATTCACATATCCAACCAATAAATTTGTGCTTGAAGCCCATCCGATGCAGCATGTAGAAGACGAATTCTCTGTTAACACTATCGAAAGCTTTGCGTAAGTTAAGCTTAAGCATGCCCGAGCCCCCATAGGATTATTAAAACCCCGAATATGCTCATGGGCAAGCAGCGCATAATCAGTCAGGAGGCGATCTTGTAGGAATGCCGCTTGATTGGGAGATATGAGCTCAATAACCGCTCTATTCAATCGATTGCATAGAATTTTGCTAATAATCTTGTATAGAACATTACAGCAGGATATCGGTCTGTAGTCCCCCAAGCCAGAAGCATTGGCACTCTTCGATATAAGAGTAAGGAAAGTATGATTAATCTGACGATAAATCTTCCCAGATTTGAAAAAGTTGAGAACGGCTAAGGTGACATCTCCACCAATAACATCCCACGAATTTTGATAAAAGAACCCATTGTAACCATCAGGGACAGGGACCTTGTCCACACCAATTTGAAAAACAGCTTTTCTAACCTCATCAGCAAGGACATGTCTCTCAACCCAATCAGCAGCAGCTTTGGTAAGCACTCTTTTAGGAGTAAGACAGGGAAAGACTCTCCAATAATCATTCTGATTATAAAGGTTTGAATAAAACTCAGGGGCCTCAGATTTGAGTAAGTCAATAGTATTGTTACTAGAGCCATTAGCGGAGATAAGATGCACAAGATTATTATGACTATGTCTAGCCCTCATGGCCGTGTAAAAAAATTTGGAATTACGATCCCCGAGATGCAACCAATCTTGCCTACTCTTCTGCTTAAGATTGGACTCCTCGATATCAATAGCCTCAGCCAGCTGATTTATTAAAATACGTTCTTTCTTTTGCATCTCAACACAGAAGCTCAGGTTAGGATTATTTTGAACAGAGGCAAGCTCAGCACAAATTTTAGCAACGTCGTTGGCATTGCGAAAAACCGCTCCAAAGCGCTTGAGACCTATTTTCAGGGTTTTAAGCTTGGCAACCAGATGAATCATTGGACAACCATAAGCTCTAATGCTCCAATGTTCCTTAAGTAAACTAAGGAACTCAGGACTGCGATGCCAGGCATTAAAGAATTTGAAGGGTTTAGGATCAGACCCCACTATTTGATGAGTATGAATAATCAGAATGGAATGGTCACTAGTACCACCAGCAACGTATTCGCAGTATGAAGATGTAAGAACGTCCATCCAAGAGCTATTGCAGAAAGAACGGTCAAGGGTAGCAGAAATACGCCGTTGCCCAACACTACGATTATTCCAACTCAAGGTATTGCCAACGGTTTTGAGTTCCATGATAGCGCTGGCATTGATGCAGTCATTGAACTCATCCACCATATGCCCATCAATCAGTCTACCTCCCACTTTATCCATAGCATATCTAACACTATTGAAGTCTCCCCCAATGACCCATGGGAGACCTTTATATCTGTTAGCAGCATCCTTAATATCAGCTCAAAGAACTCTGCGATCTTGGTAAGAATTGAACGCATAAACAATAGTCACCATCATGATGAAGCCAGCAGCATTGACACATTTTATAGAATGGTGCTGAGCCGAGATACCATCAACCATAACCTCCAGGTGTCGAGGTCATACATGATAACAATCCGACCATTGTGGTGCGAACAGTGATTGCTAATGGAGACCCAATTCTTAGGAAAGCAACCGATAATACGATGAGCATTCTCCTCAACAACCTTAGTTTCAAGGAGGCCAACCAAAGAGGGCTTTAGGTCCTGCATACGGATTTTGAGTTCCTTCCGTCTAGCAGCGCTATTAAGCCCCCTAGTGTTCCAAATGAGCACAGTCATTAGGAGGGGGGAGAAGGATGCTCAATATCCTTATTGATTCTAGAACTTTTACGAATGCCTTTAGAAGAGGCCACACCCTTCTTAATCGGCTTGGAGCTTTTCCGTTCCTTACTTTTTTGTTTCAATTTATCTTGTTCCTCATACCAAAGCTCGTTGATAATGGTCATATTATCGGGTTCGTTATCCGAGTCTATGGCATTATTAGAGTCGTCAAGCAAGGAGGCCCCTAAGTGTGGGATATTGCCCCCTTTTAAGACATTAAATGGATTGTCTTCACATGGTCTAAGCTTGCTGCTGTTTTGGGGCGTGCTTGTCTTAGCGTTAGGCGGAGGGGGCGAGGCGAGCGCCTTATTCCCCGAGTCAATCACCACGATCCCCGACCCGTTCCCCCACATTTCATTAATATTGTTACACGGGCCTTCAGTCGCCCCCACAGAGCTAGGACCAGCTAGCCCATATACATTATTAAAGGGCCCAATGCCATGTTTGCTCTTCAGTTGCAAGGCCTTCAGCTTATCAACACCTTGGTCTGGGGCAGCCTCTGTGATCTTCACAGCATTTTTGCCCTTGCCCTTAGCTTCAGAGTCAATACCAATCACTTGCCTCTGCAGTCCATCATTGTGCATCGCCTCGGTGTCTCCCTCCCTATTACATTTTTTATCGACACTGGTCGCAGCCATCTCACATGCCCTCTTCATAGCTGTAACATCCCCTACAACATTGACAGCAGCCTCATCGCCTTCCATCCTATACACCTCCTCTATGGGAGCCCGTTGGCTGCTCGATACAACATTGTTACAAGTTTTACCGCTCGTAGGCTTAGGCACCCTATTACGCACTTCGTCCCCACTGGTCGCAGCCAGTTCATCAACCTTTTTCCTAGCAGCATTTCTCTCCTCCTCTCTACCTTCATTATATAGCTCATTATATAACTCCATCCCAGCGGCATTTTTCCCCTCCTCACTATTACAAACCCCTACAGACCCCCCATCAGTACCATCCCCTACAGCATTTACAACGGCCTCATCGCCTTCCCCAAATTTACAAGTATCCACCCTATACACCTCCTCTACAGGAGCCCAATAATTGCTCGATACGACATTGTTACAAATTTTATCACCCGTAGGCATAATCACCCTATTACACACTTCACCCCCACTGGTCTCAGCCAGTTCAACAGCATTTATCCTAACAGCATTTCCCTCCTCATCTCTGCCTGCAGTCCGCTGGGTCATCATAGCAGTATCATCCATCCCAGCGGCATTTCCCCCCTCTTCGCTATTGCAACCCCCTTTCATATCTTGCTTCTTCCCTTCCCCATAATCCCCAGTAGACAACACCCCGTGCTCTAACCCAGAAGTAGTGCAGATAGGGGAAGATGAGGCAAGGGCACTAACCTTATACACAAGGTCTCCCGGAGAGGTAGCCATTGCCATCTTCCAAGTAGCGGCATCCAGATCACCATTGCATCCGCCCTCTTTAACTTTTGCAGCGCCCGCCATAGTACATTGCTTCACCAAGTGTCCAAAGCATTTGCAATTAACACATCTTGGTGGTTGCCCCTCGTATCTGACATCAATATCGAACACATCTCCATCTTCCGTCTGAGCCTCAACAGAGAGAGGAAGCTCCTTAGCCGCTGAGATATCCACAAGACACCGGGCGTACGCCATTCTTTCCATCGACGCGGTAGCTTTATCCAAGCAGATAGGCGTACCTATGACAATTGCAATGATATTAAGTATCTTTATAGAACAGAATTTGAGCGGGATATTTGGAAATTGCACCCATATAGGAGCAGAGGATAGCATGTCTCTGTCGAACTCCAGATCATGCACCCATCGCTGGAGGACGACCAGTCGCCCGTCGAACATCCACGGGCCACCATAAAGCACTCCGTCACTGTCGGCTTTGGAGTTGAAGCGGAAGAAGAAGAAGCCATTGTCTCTTGTAAAAATAGTCATACCTTACTTCTTCCACGATCTGGTTGCCCACGCCTTCATCTGGCCATAGAACGGGACATCACCAAGGACGTACGCCACCAAAGTGTTCTCCCAGCCACTCACCACCTCTTCAATGACTCCATGGGAGAGAACAGCAATGGCATTCCCTTCATCATCAATCACCGGGGGAACGTATTCCATCTCCAGAGAGTCGGCGAACTTTCTCCTGTTTGTGCATACATCAAGCCAAGAATGCTTGGTTGCCAATGGATTAATTCGTATCTCCACCGAAGGTCTCAGAACTCTTCTTTCAAACACTTTCATAGGACCTGAAGGGCGAGCTCCCTCCTTCTCAGATCTCTGCCTATATGATGGTCCTTTCTCCTTCAGTACTTGATTGCGAGGGCGATATTCAAACCTGAGAGCCTTCCCTTTATCAGTAATATTAGATGTATTTTTCTTATTAACAAGCTGCCATTCTCCATCTCTATTGGACGTCTTCTCACCATCTAGACCGCCAATGTCAGTCATGCTCGCAAGAAGAAGAAATGGATCAGGACAAGAAGGCAGAAGAAAAAATGATCTGTGAGTACTAAATGACTCACCACCGGATCAAAATCCCCTCCTGGGATCTTGATCCACCCGATCTTGACAAACAGAGCGAAGACGCTCGCTAAGCGCAAAATTGCTCCTCAAAGGAACAAGCCAAATCAGGGCGAACTCCAATCGTGCAGTCCAATAGAAGCACAGGATTATCAAAAACATAATCTCAAAAGCAACAATATATACAGATCTATACAAGACTGGTAGTAGAACTCACCGGGGGATCAAGATCTACACCGAGATCTTGATCCAGATCAGAAGAACTATCAGCCAAGGACAGAGGCAAACAAGTAGATCTGAGGCAATTAGACTCGAACAACAAAGGATCAGATCCACGCCTTGACGATGGTTCAGATCCATACCTTCACCACCTCTCTTGATGATGAGCGGAGACAGATCTGAGAGACCGATCGTTGATCTTCGATCCACGCAGGATCTTCGATCGAATCGGATCCGAGTCGAATCAAAGCAGTACCAAACGAAAAGAAGGCAGAGTAGCAAAGATCCACCACACCTTCACCCTCGACGCTCGAGATGCAGCCCAACGAACTCCCTCCGGTGAGAAGCACCGAGGACCGCCGCGAGGCGGCCAAGAAAATCGCTCGCTCGATCAGAGCTTCTCTCTCTAAAACCGAAGAGAGAGAACAATTTTACATTATATATATATACATATATATGTATATATATACATATATTACATATACATATATGTATATGTATATATAGATATATATATACATATATATATATACATATATGTATATGCATATATATATGTATATGGATATATACATACATACATATATATATGCATATATATATGGAGGAGGGATCAAATGACCCCCAAAAATAACCCCCTAAAATGACCCCCTATCAAAAATCCTATGCCCCCCATTTTTTTCGGAAGATCCGAACCGTTCATCTTGATCTCCACCCTCTAAATACCTTACCCACCAATTTTCAACCCGATCCTATGTGTTTTGCCCGTTCATCAACCATTCGCAAAAGTTCTATTCATGAGAAACCGTTAAATTTGGGTCGGATGGATGAACGGGCAAAACACATGGGATCGGGTTGAAAATTGGTGGATGAGGTATTTAGAGGGTGGAGATCAAGATGAACGGTTCGGATCTTCCGAAAAATGGGGGGCATAGGATTTTTGATAGGGGGTCATTTTAGGGGGTTATTTTTGGGGGTCATTTGATCCCTCCTCATATATATGTATGTATATATATATCCATATACATATATATATGCATATACATAAAAAAATATGTTGGGACCTCCTCCGTGCGATCCGGGTGACGGCGTTCTGGGCGAATCATCCCGGCGGCTTCTGCTTGATGGATCTCATGGCAAACGGGTTACAGTAGACCTCCTTGGGGGGGTTGATCCCCGGGGGGCTCTTCCTTCGGAGGCCTTTGCGGATAAGGCGAGATCTGGCGAACCTCCGAGATTCCCTTCTCCGGCGGATAAGGCGAGATCAGACCCTTCTCGGATAACTCTCCTCCGGCGGGGAGAGGGCCTGGCTTCGGTCAAGGGTCAGGGCTCTTCCCCCTTACAGGCGGTTGATGCAAAGTCCGATGGTTGGGAATTCGTGAATCGAAGAAAGAAGAAGATAGGTTCCAATGGATTGGGTGGCAACGGGAAGTTCAGCAAGGCTGGTTTTGAGACAGGTGGGGTTAGCAGGAACAATTTTCTCCGACCAAGGCGCAATCAAAATTTATCCCATCCTATTGCACACAACGTGTTTGATAGAAGGTCTGTTAGACAGACTGCTGATTTTAAAGTGGCATCAATTGGTGAAAAACAATCGTGGGCAGAGGTGTGTTCTAATATTAGAAAGTATGACTCGGACACGGGTATGACTTATGTGCCTCCCCAACCTCAATCTGATGGTTCAGTCATGGCGCTTGTGCCTAAATCTGCATTGGCAAGAGGTGCTGAGCAGTGGAGGTCAACTCTGGTGGGATACGTACTGGGGGATGTGCCATTCTATGGGCAGATGTGTGCTTGGGTCGAAAAACTCTGGAGACCAAAGAAGGGACTAAAAATTTATAGTCGAGAAAATGGTTTTTTCTGTTTCAAGTTCGAAGATGATGGGGAGTGCGAGAGGATCCTGCGTGGTGGGCCTTGGATGTTTGATGGGAGACTTGTGGTAGTCCAACGATGGAGCTCTGCTCTCAAGATGGAGCGGGATATCCTTTCTTCTGTGCCAGTTTGGGTTCAACTCCATGGAGTTCCCCTAGGTATGTGGACACTCGAAATATTTAATTCTATCGCCTCAGTCATTGGAAGGCCTATTTGTTTGGATAAATTAACTGCTAAGAAGGAGCGCATTTCATATGCGCGGTGCCTGATCGAGGTTCATGCATCAAATAATATCCCTCGCTCGGTGTTGGTTGGCACGGAGGACGGGCCTACTATATCTATAGACGTTAAAGTAGAGGGGGAGCCTCCTCGATGTTCAAAATGCATCTGTTTTGGCCATTCTAACAAACAATGTCCTCTCGCTGATGAACTCCCTTCAATCCAAGAAGAGGGCTTAAAGGAGGGGGGGAAAATAATAAGACTGCTACGGACTTAGGAGTATCAGTGCAGGGCACTCAAGGCATTAATCTTGTGAATACTTCGGTAGTGGGAGGGGGAAATAAGCATTCACATGCGTTGATAGCAGGGGTGGCGGAGGCTTCATCGCCTGGACCTCCTGTGGCCAAAATGATTTCATCAAATCCTTCGGATGTGGGGATTCAGAAGCAAAGCGGAGTAGTGCAAATCCCGGTTGATGACCTTGTCCATGAGGTGCCGAGTTCACTCAGACGGCTGGATGGAGGGGGGATTTCGGACCCTGTAGCTTCACCCGTTTGCGTCTTGGAAGTGCAGCACCAAGTTACGGTGGATGAGGTTAGGAGTAAGGATGAAACAGACCCTGTGGTAGCTCCCAGTACTTGCAGGGTAGCCAAGCTTATTCCCCCAATTATGGAAGAGATTTGCCTTACTCGGCCCCTCCCTTCTCTATTAGAAGACCCTGCTCGTGAGGGAATGGAGATGTTGCCTGGGTTAATAGCTATTGATAACCCTGAGTGGGATTTAGAAATGGAGGAGCAAGCGCGCAACGTTGAATCAAGCCGGTCGCTGAAGAAGAAACTTGATACTATCCCATTGGCCTCCAGGAAGAGTAACAGGCTTCTGGAAAGTGGCCAAGGCAGAAAACACACTGTTAGCCAATGACAGTCTTAATTTGGAATGCCAGGGGGCTGAATAACTTGGGGAGGAGGCGGGACCTGCGGATACTTATAAAGAAACATGGTCCCTCAGTTTTGGTCCTTGTAGAGACGAAGCTCAGACCGGATTCTAAATTGGTGAAGTTTATTATCCCAAAAAATTGGCGATCCTTTAACAACTTTGACCTTTCTACTGGTGGCCGCATTCTTATGGCTTTCGACCCTGCTATTTGGAGTACTTCCTCTATGTCCGTCTCTCCTCAGCATTTATCTGTCTCCTGCATGAATATGGGGGGGTTTGAATGTGTCATCACTGGTGTTTATGGGTGCAATTCCATTATGGAGAGAAAGGAGTTATGGAAGAGCCTCGAAACGGATAGTACTCTACGGGGTAACTCTCCCTGGCTTGTTGGGGGGGGGGGATTTCAATAGTGTGCTGTATACAAGTGATAAGATCGGGGGGCGGAAACTGTATGAGGCCATTGTTCAGGACTTCTCTGATTGTATTAGCAATTGCTCCCTCCTTGAATTAAAGAGCACGGGAAACAAATTAAGCTGGTGCAACAACCGGGTGGGAGACGGACGCATTTCGGCTAGGCTTGACCGGGTATTTGGAAGTGCGGAATGGATTAATTTGCTCCCAGACTCTTATGTGAACTATATTGATGCTTGTTCTAGTGACCACTCACCGATGGGCGTTCATTTCCATCTTCAGGTACCGTCTGAACCTAAGCCATTCAAATGTTATAATTATTGGTACTCTTGTCCAGGGTACAAGGATATTATTGCTTCTGCATGGGCCAATTATGTAGAAGGAACCCCTATGTTCAGGCTAGTTCTTATGCTAAGAAATGTAAAGCTTGCTCTCAGAGAATGGGCAAAGAAGCATCATGCTGATAAGGTTGTGGAAAGCTACAGGAAGAGACTTGCTGAAATTCAATGTAATCCGAACATCCATTCGGACCAAGTGCTCCAACAAGAAGAATCTGGTCTCTTTTTAAAGTTGGCCCATGCTCTGAAGCTAGAGGAGGAGATGTTCAAGCAAAAAAGCAGACAAGATTGGCTCTCTCTTGGAGATAGAAACACTAAGTTCTTCTACAATTCGATGAAGGCTAGATCTTCCCGTAACAACCTGAATCATCTTGTGGATATTAATGGAGGCCGAAATATTGTCTATGGTGAGCTTAGGGAGGAGGCGCCGGCCTTCTTTAAAGATTTATATACTCAGTCCAATTACTTGAGATCCTTCTCTAATCTTGTGCCCAAGCGTATTCTGACTGGTGAGGCCTCTGCTTGGCTTGCTAGAGGTGTATCTTCTGAGGAGATTAAGGATGCTGTCTTCCAAATTGGGCCGGATAAGGCCCCCGGGCCGGACGGATTTAATGGCTTCTTCTTCCAGCGAAATTGGGAATTGATTGGTGCTGATGTGACTACTGCAATTAAATCCTTTTTTACTTCAGGTTCTCTCCTCAAGCAGATAAATCATACCTTTCTAACTCTCGTGCCTAAGAATTCCAATGCATCTGGTATGGGAGATTATAGGCCGATTGCCTGTTGCAATGTGCTTTATAAGATCATTAGCAAGATCCTCTGTAACAGGCTGAAGGCTGTGGTACATGATCTAATATCACCAAATCAAGCTGCTTTTCTCAAGGGGAGACTTCTCTCGGATTGTACTCTAATTGCTCACGAACAGATCAGAGATTTCAATAACCCTATGGGGGGTAGAGCTTGCTTAAAGCTGGATTTGAGGAAGGCTTTCGACAGTGTGAATAGGGATTTCATTCTTTATTTTATGGGCCAGCTCGGTTTCCCTGGAGGCTTCATTTCGTGGATTCGAGAATGCATTACTACTCCATCCTTCTCGGTAATGGTAAATGGGTCCCCTTGTGGTTACTTTGGGAGTAACAGGGGTATCCGTCAAGGGGACCCGTTATCCCCCTACCTTTTCGTTATTGTCATGGAAGCATTTTCTATTCTGGTGGATAAAGCAATTACTGGCCGAAAAATCACCCCTATGAGGCGTTCAGGTTCTATTTCTCACCTCTTATTTGCTGACGATCTATTGGTGTTTTGCCGTGCAAATAGAACTTCTTTCACTGGCATCAAAAATCTGTTGGATGAATTCTCCAATTATACTGGCCTTCATGTAAACTGGGACAAGAGTGCTTGTATTTTTAGCAAAGGCGCGAAACATACAGATATCCTCTCTGATATGTTGGGAGTCAAGGCGGTTCCCTCTATTACTACTTATCTGGGCCTGCCATTGTCTCTGAAGTACCCTACAACCCCAAATTATAAAAAGCTTGTGGATAAATGCAGGAAGAAGATGACTGGTTGGGCTTCTTCGGTCCTTTCCATATCTGGGAGAATTGAGCTTGTCAGATCGGTTATTCACGGTATGGTTTCATTCTGGATGCAGGTTTTTCACCTACCTTCTAATGTTCTCAGGACTATCTCGAGGGCTTGTAGAAGATTCATTCTTGGAAATTCAAAGTCTTGGGCTTGGGATGATCTGTGTAAGCCTAAATCAGAAGGTGGAGTTGGAATTCGTATGCTAGAGGACCTGAATGCGGCTGCGGGTGTTAGACAGACCTGGAGATTCTTAACATCTGAATGCTTATGGGCGAAGCTGATGAGGAGTAGATACGGCCAGCCGGGGGGGTTTTTTTCGGCCAAAAGCTCAGCTTATTATTCAGGTTCTTGGAAGAGGCTACTCAAATGCCGGCTTGTGTCTCAAAAACTGATAAAGAGGGTGGTTCGAGATGGGCGTTCTACTAAATTTTGGCTCGATGCTTGGCTAGACGACATGCCTCTGCGTGACACATACGCTGTGCCTCCTGGCGCTGAGGAAGCCTATGTAGCGGATTATTGGGGTCATCAAGGTTGGATTATGGACCCGGCTATTGACCATGTTAGGCACTTGTTGAGAGGTATCTCTTTAAAACCTGGGGTCGACGGTTGGGCATGGCTTCCAGGTGAGTCTTTTTGTTTTAAACAGGCTTGGGATGGTCTCCGCAAGAGGCTCCCCCCATTCCCTGAGCACAAGCTTGTCTGGTATCCTAATAATATTCCTAAGATGTCTTTAACCCTGCTTAGAGCTATGAGGGGGAAATTGCTCACCAGGGACAGGATCGCCAGGTGGGGGTACAATATCCCTGCATCTTCTGATTGCATCTTATGTGCTGATAATGAGGTAGAATCGGTGGAGCATTTATTCTTTAAATGTGACTACTCTAGTTACATTCTGCGCAGGGCCCTCCTAAAATTAAAGGCGCAATCCCCCAGCTCTCCTTCTCTAATAGAAGTTGGCAAGCTATTCATGACAAGATATACTGGTAAGGGTTGTGTGAGTGTTCTGGCAAGAACTTGCCTTGCGGCGATGGTCTGGCATATCTGGCGGGAGAGAAACAGAAGGATTTTTGAAGATGTTAAGAAAGATAGAGTGACCCTGTTTGAAGAAATGGCTGCTGATGTTCGGGTTGCTTTATGCAATCAGGACCCATCCACGCCTGATGAGATAGAGGTGTTTGATAGCTGGGGATTCAAAGATAATGGTTAGGGAGGCGGGAGAGGAACAGTTGGCTGAATTAGTATTCATTGATCCACTTGTATCTTTGGTTTGAATTTTGGTGTTCTTGCATGGTTGTTGCACTATTAGTAGGGAGTGACGGCGCTTGTGCCCTATCCTCTCTCTAGTAGGAATACTGTCCATACAAGACACATGTGTACTTTTACTGATATTTTAATAAGATTATACACTTACCTTTCAAAAAAAAATATATGCATATACATATATGTATACATATGTATATATATGCATATATATATATCTATATATATGCATATACATATGTATACATATATATAGATATATATGCATATCTATATTATAAAACAGGGATGTTATCATGGGTTTTTAGATAAGAGTTTTTGATAAGAGATGAGAAATTGGATATATATGAGGGATGTTGTTAAGAGAAATTAGATAAGATAAGAGAAATTGGATAAGATAAGAGAAATTGAGTTTGAAATTTTAAGTTTGAAACAAAATATTGGGGGAAATTAAATTGGGGGGAAGAAAAGTGTTTTGGGGGAAAACAAAACTTTAATCTCAGCCTTCTGGTTCTCTCTCCCTCTCTCTTCTCTCTTTCTCCCTCAACCAAACCCCACTCTCTCCTTTGCCGTGAGCCCGACCCCTGCCCCTCGGCCCCCTGTGCAGCCACCCCTCTTCCCCTCAGCCCCATGATTCGGGTTCAATATTACATATTTAACCCCCCATTTAGCCCTATTTTGTGCTCATGTGATGCTACATTGTTCTCTAATACGTGCGTATTTTCTACACATTTATTTATTAGAGAAAACACACTATTTGGGCATAAAACAGCAATTAAAGAATTATTTCTGAACTTTTTATATTTTTCCTAGCTTGGTCTCGATCTCACGGTTCTAACGACTATTTATTTGTATTTTTCTGAGATCTGTGCTAATTACTGTGTATTTTTGAATGCAGAATACAATTTAAATGGGAAAATACGCAAGAAATACGAATATACGGTTGCGGCCCAATCAAGCAGTGACACGTGGCACACATCCAGCGGCTCCCCGCCGAATCCAACCGCTGCGATCTCTCCCCGCTTTCGAAATCATACGGTGACGCGGCCGAATATAAGCCGTTGGATTCTAATCCAACGGCTCAAATCCTTCCCCCGAAACGCAGCTGAGATCGGCGAAGGGCGCGCGTCGTGGCGTCATCGGAGCCATCCATGCATGATCCGACGGACGAGCGCAGCCCCGCATTTTGAAACGAGATCGAAGCGACGCGGCCTCTTCCTAGCGGTAGGATGATGATCTAACGGTCGCTATTTCCTCCGCTTCAATCCGAAGTCACAGCAGCGGGTTAGGCAACGTGGCATCGTAAGATCGGTTGGATGAAGATCTGACGGACGAAAATGAAGCCAACCCGCATTCGTATTCTTAACGGGCGCAGCGTGCTTTTTAAAGCACACGTGGCGCCCGTACGTTGAATCCCGCAATTTTGAAGCCCGATCGGACGGCCCACAAATGCTGCGGCTTGGATGAGCGGCTGAGATCGTTCAGCAGCTTAATGGATGCGGGTTTAGACCCGTTAGCACTCCCCAAACCCGCAATCTCTTTATAAAAGGTATTTTAGGGGTTTTTGAGCGTATACAAGCAGATTGGAGCGTATTTTGAGCGTATTGGAGGCTCTAGGAGCCGTATTTCCCCTCTGTAAAATTCTGTAAAATTCCAGAGGCTATTTTCTTATTTCCAGAGAGTTTTGATGTCTTTTCAAGGATATTTGGTGATGAATTCTTAACTTAAACTCCTTATTTGATGCTTTTCTACCGTATTTTGCTATAATCTTGATGTATTTTGCTAAGAAACTTGTTTATTTTTGCATGATGTGTAGCTAAATCTCTGTTGTGCATGGTATGGAGTAGTTAGGTGCTATGATTTGTGTTAGTTTGGTTGTATTCCATGTGCTTAATCGTTAAACTTCGCTAAAATTGTAATCGTTGTTCGTAAATCGACTTTTTTAGATTCCAAAAGAATTAATTTAGTTGATGATCGCCCCCAAAAGGGTGAGTTTTGATCTCCCCAAAAGGGAGTTTCATACCGTAGTTTTGATCTCTCCAAAAGAGAGTTTCATATCGTATTATAGCTTTAGCTACGATCTCATTGAATTTTGTGTTTTAACCCCCAAAAGGGCATCTTCCGATGAATTGCTCCCAAAAGGAGAATTCATTGAGTTATATTGGATATTTTCCCGGTGAATTGCTCTCAAAAAGAGAATTCATTGTGATATATTCATCAACCAAATTAATACGAATCGTTGATCCTAACGAATCTATACCATGTGCATACTTTTTATAGATATTTGTTCTCACGTATTTTCCTTGTTCGTATCATTCACGTATCCCCATTCACACCACCATCACCACCATTAAAAGTGTTTAGTTTCTCTTCGTTGGCTTTCTATTTGATTTGAATTGTGGTTGCAACAGATTTCTTCCCGTGGATTCGACATCTGGACTCCCAGATTTTACTACTTGAACGGACTCTTGCGCTTGAGAGAGAGCACCTTTCGGAGCCCACCACCCCACGGCTACCCCGCGCACCCCCAGGCCCACTCGTACCATGCCGGAGCTCACCCATAACAAAGCTAGGAAGAGAGCAGCATCTCGCAGCATCTGGGTCTTTTTGCATCATCTAGGACGAGAGCAGCATCTGACATCCTGAGCAGCATCTCGGATCTAGGAAGAGAGCAGCATCTCGCATGGCCAAAGTATGTGATTTTGATTTTTTTGTTTGCCCCTTCCATTTGTTCTTTTACCCTTCTCAGAAGAGGAGAGCCAATTAGAGACTTCATTAACAGCAACAAATCTGTATTCTTCCATTTCTAGGGTTTCTTTGAGTTTCATCCATTTTCCATTTTTTGATGATGTTGTGGTGCCTATCAATATTTCTTGGAGGGAAGCAAAAGAAAATGCCCTGATTTTGGTCAGAAAGTAAGTTTCATATGTAGTTATTTCTAAAAGTTGATGCTTTCAGCATAAAAATGCTTTTTTTCTTTATAGACTACAGCCCCTCATCGCCAGTAAAATCCCATCGGAATATGAACGAGAAGGCAGTGAAGGACAGAGATGTGGCGACCATTCTCATGCTTGGAGCTCTTCACACAAGACGCCTCTATGACGATAAGAAGGTCATTCTCACTGAGTTCTTGCATGATTACTATCGGATTTAATCAATTTGATAATTTTTTTGAACTTAAACAATATACATGTTCTTTTCTTTGCAAATAATATTTACTGAAATAGGAATTTTTGGGTCAGATTTAATATGCCATTTAAAAAACATTGCACAATGTCAATTAATTTAGTTTGTTGCACCAGGATTAATGTGTTCGGAAGTTATTTGCCTGAATTAATAGTTATCACCGTAGGAGAAGAAAATCTAACCATCGAGGCAATGTGTGCATGACTTTCTCTTCTACTTGCAAACCATTCCTCTATGGGATGCAATTGCAATGTCAAAAATAAGTTTGAGTCCAATACTTTTATGGTATGTAGTTAGCAAAAATAGGCGTGGGATAAGACATAACTCAAATTACATGTTGTCTTATATTTGGAATTGGAGATTAGTTTGGCAGTTTTGTTTTTTTAATTCTTTTTAAGATTTGAAAATAGAAAATATTTTTTGAATTTTATTTGGCAGATAGATGGAAGATTACATATTCATATGTTTCATATCAATAGCTATGTTTCTTCAGGATTGTTGGTTGGCATTCCATATAAAGAGTGCATGCTATTTCCCATAGTTTATTCGTTCCCTCTCTTTGCATGAGTTTCCTCATCTTTCCTCTCCCATGTTTCTTTACCTATAGAACAAGAAATTATTGGGGCCTGCCATAATATTTGGAGCCAACTTTGTGTATATGAAATCTGAATTAATTGGTATTGAAAGGGGGAGTTAGGGAGAAGGTGCAGCTTGCCCCCAAATTTGGCATCAGATTCGTGGGAGGTCTGCAGGGATACACAAATTTGACTCGCTGCTTATGACAAATAAGGTGGCTAGATGGTAATTTCTTGAATGAATCAATTCCAAACATGAGCAGTCTGATAGGTCTCACTATCGTGTAAGTTCCACTTCCTTGCATATACTGAACTATAAAATGAAACAATAAATGTCTCAATAATTACATGTCTGCTTCATGAAAATATGTAGGCTCCTGGAAAACAATAGATTATATGATCAATTGCCATCATACTTCATAGAGCGGCCAAAACTATGTGAATTGTATGGACCAGATAAGAGTGCTAACATATTATATATTTAATTCATGAACAAGTTTTGATAATAACCTTTTTGTATGTAGTAGAGGTTGCATTTAGACACTGAGAATTTGAATTCAGCTGTCGTGCCATTAAGTGTTTTCTTAAAAACAGAATTGAATTTGTTACACTACAGGTATGTGCAAAACAACTATTTGAGCAAAAAAAACAACTATTTGAGCGGAAGCATTCCCCCAGCTTTGTTAAGTGGGAAATTTGTTATCAAGTATGATGCAATGTCACTATTATGGATGTGTATTCTATTATGATACCATGGTTCATATTCTGTTCGACCTCAAGTTCGTTTTCATGCTATTATAATTAACCTTACATCCTTTAGTTCTCACCAGAAATTCTGGATTCTTATCTTTTCAACTATGAAAAACATTCAAGGATGAACAATATCTGTGAAAGCTTTGTATCCATTATCTTTGTAACTTCCTAGAAAACTTTTAAGCCAGCACACCAAAGAAGTTCCTCATCGGAAAGGAAGAATCTCCACATGCGAGGATTTTTATTTGTAACATGATGGGAGAATACATTTTCTTAGTCTTGAAGGTACTTTCAGGTGAATTGTGTCAGCCGACTAAAGACAAATTTGTAAAAGCAACCATTTGTTGATTTTTTTCTATTTGGATGTTTCATGTCTACACAACACACCAGCTATGTGCAACATTGTTTGAGGTGATATCACTGAATTTGGTTTATCATTTGTAATCAGGATGTAAGCGGCATTCGGCAAGTCCTTGCTCATCGGTGTGTAAAGTCTGTGCTTTTTGTTCTATTTTGCTTGATATATTACATGTTTGATGAAGTTGCTTCTTTGTAGACTAATTGATGTTTTTTAATACTCATATGAGGTGTTTGCCGGTCCCAACAGTGACAAGTGCCTTATTTTCAAGATTTTAGATTTTGAACATGATGTTGCGGATAACAGGAATGTTGTTTGGTTCCTGCAAGACCTTGACATGCCAGTGAACATGATGCAGATGAAAGCACAGTAAATTTTTCAATGATTTTGGTGTCTTGATCATTCCCGTAGTTATGTATTTGAGCATATAGTTAAAGGATAGAAGTATCCTTCCTGCATTCACTATTATATTTGCCAGTTTTTTTTACTGCCGCATCCGATATGATCATATGATGTTGCATTAGAGTTGTAGCATAATTCAAATTTATATTAAGGTTGGACTTTAATGTTTAATAATTTGACTCATATCATGGTTTTAAGCATAACTATTGCCATAAGAGGATAGTTTTGGTTAAACTCAACTATTTTAAAATAACGTCCTGGTGCATCATTTTGTAACAGGAAAATGGAATTTGAAATAAATATGTAAAATGCCTTGAAATATTGCACTTGGATGTACATTTATTTTCGATGTCTATTCAATTATTGCACTCAAAGCCACCAACAATGAAATCATGTTGGCGATCTCCTCTATTTTGGGCTGCTCAAGTGCGAGCAGCTCAAGTGGTTTGTTCAGGAGATGAGAATTTTGGGCTCTTTTTACTTCAATGTCTCTTTTCTTTGAATTTAATTGGGAGGGTGAAAAGATTTTAGTAGAAGGAATGTATTATTTTCCAACAAGAATTTGATTCGATCAACGGACTGAGTAAGTTAGGTTTGATATTTTGTGATTTGAATTAAGTTTAATCATGAATCTCGATGGTAAAATTGGGATATTTGATCGAATACATCCCAAGAAATTTGATTGTTTCACTCTGGAGAATGACATATATATTCAGTATTAGATTTTTAGTAATGCAACTTAAATGGAAAATTCTATCAAGGATGTTTCAAGATATGAAGTTTATAGTTTATAGTTATATAGTTTCAAGAAAATTCTATAAAGTTTATAGTTATATGGCCTCAGCGATGTTTCAAGATATGAATCTACAATGATGGCAACTTAATAGTCTCAAGTTCAAATACATTGTTAATATTTAGTAAACAAAGGTAATATATATATGATGCTTTCTTTAATCTTTTGTCATATCCCATATATTCCTTCAGAACATTATGTGGGAACTGAATTGTCTTGAAGCAATCATGGTCATCTTCATTAGTAGAATTGAATTTTTTGCATTTACGTGTAAGAACATGCTTTATATGCTTTTTGATATTTTGTAATCATGTTCTTGCTAATAACACTTAGCTTGGTTGTCACTGCCATGATGAAATGCTGAAATGAATCAAATGTTATGCAATACATGTTCTGTCATTGAAGTTAGCTTGGAATTGGATCTGTTGGATCCCCTCATCAAAATATATCAGTTTTTGTGTTTGGCTTCATGGTTCAGAACATCAATTTTTGGATGCCAATAAATTGCAGAATCTTATTTTAGTTCTTACAAATGTTTCTGCAAATCCAATTCACCCCTCTAGCCATGTCATTCAGTGAAGTGGACTATTATCTTGACATGCCTATGGTAAGATTTTCTTTTCCCTCTACTTTTACTCTTTTTTCTTTTGCAAATTCCTTTCAGTTGGTAGTTCATGTTTGCAATGAGATATTGATAAATATGATACATATTGCCTCTATTTGTTTGATTCATAATGCCGCTATTTGTCTATGTAATATATCCGATATAAAATGAAGTCATATCCCCCTGCCATGGCTATTTGTTTGAGATATCTTTAGAGTAATGTATGTGAAATTCAATTTATTTCATCTATTTCCTGAATTAGGCGTAATGCCGCTAACATAACTTATGATTATGTTCCAACTAAAATTGGACAAGCTTATATATTACAATAACAAAAAAATTCTAAAATTCACATGTAAAAATTACAGTGTACGAAATGTCTGTGCACCATGTTATTGACAGGACACCGCCTCACAATAGGAATGTCCTTGCATTATAGGTTGCCCTGGATCAAATAAATCCATTATGGTCATAATCATCTTCTCTGACCAAAGATATTGCCACAAATATTTCATCCAAACTCAACTGTAAAGTTGGTTAAGATCATTTGTTTCCTCTCAAATAATTAGCCAATGCTATGCCAACACTTGACAGGGCTTTTTGCATGGTGTTTTATTGACGATCAAATGATCAGTACTCTATGATTCGACGTTGTATTTATCATGCTTCTTATTAATTGGCAGCAGGGTGGAGTGCTTTCATATCATTTTAGCTTAGGCTTATTAATTTTTATTCCCCACCTTGCAATTTTATTGGAGATCTTAACATTTGTATTGTTATTAGACTTGAGACATGCCGCTTTATTCAAGTTTCATGTAATGACCACATGCTTGAGTTCCTCCCTTCAAAGTATCCTTTATCTTAGATGACACAAATGAAGTTCTTGCTGGCCATGTGGTTATTCCATATGAAAGGTGATGTCTCTAGGAGTACATTGTTTTCTTTACCAACTTACGTCAATCTATAGAGCCTGGACATAAGAACGACATATACACTGGATACACATCCATTAAAGTACAGACAATGGCAATGCAAAAAAATTAAAATGTTTATTGTGAAGGTGTGTAGGAGACTCACTGAAAACCCAAGGATTTGTAGTGAAATATGCAATGCTTTATAGAGAAAAAGAAGATGAGCAAAGTATGACCTTCATCATTAACAACTTTAGGTTCTAATTTTAAACCAAATAAAGCTATATGGAATTCCAGTCCTATACCTAACAGAATACAAGTCAATGGCGTCTTCATGTATTTGGAGTTATTTATGTTGTGTTATAGCATCCAACATAATGAATTTTTTGGTTATTTTTGTTTATAATGAATTTTCAATAGATGTGTTCTGTAAATCCATGTGTTATCAAATTTTAGTTCACATTTCTGTAAATCCATGTGTTATCTTTGTGTTTAAAATTGTTATCAATTTTTTTGTTCTGTAAATCCAGATGTTATCAAATCCATGTGTACATGTTATCAAATCCATGTGTACATGTGTTATCTTTGTGTTTAAATTTGCTACCAAATTTTTTGTTCTGTAAATCCATGTGTTATCAAATCCATGGTACATATAGAAATGCAAGTCAAATCCATGTGTTAAACTTTAGCAGAGTTCTTATGCATGATTAATATCAAAGCAAGGCTATTTTCATATCTTTGTTATCATGTAACATTGGTGCACCCGCCAGAACAAGCTGCATATATGCATGTTTACTATAAATTGAAGTCCGATTTTGTTTAACATATCCTTACCATATGACTACTGTCCATTGTAGTTTTACTTGATTTCTTATTTTTTAACATTTGAGAATCTTGAATATTTGTAAGTAAAGATTGCCACAAGATTTCTATTTATTTGATTTTATTTCCAAAATTTTAAACTATTTGTTTTTGTGGACTATGACAATAGACTCAACAGTAATAGTCTCTCGGGTGCATTTTCGCTGTCTCTTGCAAACATAACCCCGCTTGCATCTATGTGAGTTCCCAAGCTCTCTCTATCTCTCCTTATCTCTTCCTAAGTGAGTGACCGTTCTCTTTGTATAATAAATCAAAAACTGAATGAAGCTAAAGAGTCTTCTATTTCTTTTCATTCTTTCATGGACATGTCCTATAATAATTTGAGTGGCCCCGTGCCCAGATTTCCACATATGACATTCAAGTAAGGGCTACAAGATCTTTGGTTTGCTTTTAGTCCAATTTGTTTATTGCTCAAGTTAGAGGAGATATGAGATTAGGATGAGTGATTTATGAATTGATCATTCAATGCTTTTAACTAGGAAACTACTTTTAGAAATTAAATTAGCTCATCTGATGTTTTTCTCCAGCCATAAAGCAACTAATATAAAGCTCTGATTAAAATTTCAGCAGTGATATTAATAAATCAAGTTTAACTATTCGAACAATTTATCATGATTACAGTGGTATGCATATGTGTTTTGTTGTTAATCTTCTTTCCAGCCAAAGGAACCAAAGTGAATATTCTATTTTTTTGGTTTGCATTAGGTTTGCATCTCCTTCTTTCTTTATTGTTTTCTGGTGCAAAAGGATTGCATTTCCGTCTTCTTTGAATTCTCTGTTCATATAACTATGTAATGTTGTCATACAACATCTATTTCCAGATATGGCAACAAGAGCACACTTCAAATAAATAAACATACTGGATTTAGCAACATCTATCTTCTTTGATAAAGCAACCATGTTTTGATTCTGTTTTTGGTAACAATTTTTTTAGCTTGCTGAGGATGCTGGAGAAGTACCAGCAGCACTCTGGGAATGGATTTTATCCAAACTCCATTCTTTTTAGAAGATAGTTTCTTACTGATTTTTCATTTTTGGGGCAGAATTTGAGTGCGGAGATTGATATGATCAAGCGAGAGAATGTATGTGCTTAATATAGTTCTATCATCTTTCTTTGATATAACATCACAGTATATCCACATGTTTCATTATTTGATTTGGTGCAATCTATCTTCATTTTTCACCATCCGACTACTTACTGGGAATTTTAGTGTGTATTTGTGTGTCTAAAATAGATGGTTGACCTGGGGAAAATTCAATTATTCAAGAAATGCTCATATTTACCAATAAATCAGGTCTGCTTACTGAGAACTTGAGTGTGTTCAAAGTTTGCCCTTCTCAATATGACGTTCTCACATTTGATGCATGAATAAAAGATTATGTAAAAATGCGATCATAAATTTTAGTACTTTCATCCATTTGTCTACACATGCCAACTTGCAAATGAATATGGACATTTTCTCTCTGAATTTAGATTTGATTTTCTATTTACGATTTCAAATCATGATCCATATACCTTCGGTTTTGATTTGCAAGAAAGGTTCGATCTTTTCTATCACTACTTCCCCTAAAAATTAATTGTTGGTATTAAGTGAACTGTTTAGAAATCATTGGTATTAAGTTGAACTTGGAGTGTCAAAGTGACGAGTGTCATCAAATAGTCACTTTGACCAAAAGCTAATGTACTAATATTTTTCCCCAACACAATCACATAATTCAAGTGCATGAAACTGCAATTATTATCATTTTTTATTTCCACCATTTTTGAAAAATATATAGATGATATTCTTAATGTCATTGATGCAGGTGACAGACTTTTGCCCTAGGCCAGGAAGAAAAGGGTGAGAAATGCAGCCAAATCCTTTGAATCAAATCATCAAAAAGTTGTGTTTTCAAGTAGTTTCAAAAGAATAGCCATATTTATATTTAACAAAAGAATCCAGTCTTCTCCACAGATACAAAAGGTAGGAGCACTTAAAGAGGATTGCATGCAAAGCAAATACATGGCTAATTGATATGAAATAAGGTGGAAGCTCACCAAGTGCTGTTCCAATGCCCCAAAGTGTGGCCTCAAGCTGAACCTGAGGAAGAAGCTTGCTGAGAGGAGCCTTCATAAGTGAACCATGGGTAGATGTAAATACCAGAGGTCCAAATGCTGAACGATCCTTTTCAAGCCACGAATATGCTCTTTTCAGTTGTATTGTATCATATGGAGCAGTTTTCAGATCAACTCGACCACATTGGACATCTTTAATTGTAAATAATGCTATATGCATGTCGAGATACAGAACAAATGTGTTCAAACCAGATCCTGTCAAATAAAGAGCAGCATGAATCGATCAGCTATAAAGATGTCTTTATTTGACCATCTCCAAACTTTGATTGATATATAAAAGGCAATGTATATAAAAGGCAATGCAATAAAATTTTGATTTATAACATTAAGGACTGTTTAAAAGTCAAGGCAATGCAATAAATTTTTTGAATTTTTGTCCTACGTGTCACCAAAACTATGATTATGAAAAAAAATTTATTGTGCTTGGTGATATGCATAGTTTTGATTTGTTAAATGAGTTAGTTGATATGCATAGTGGAGTTCTTGGAGAATGGGAGTTCATGGCAATTCAGTTTTTTCTATTCATATTTCATTGCATATTTCTTGAAGAATGGGAATTCTATGATTCATTGAATTTTTTACACCCATTAGCATCAGGATCCCTCAACATTTGATCAGAATTTTTTACAGTAAAAAAATTCTATGTGAGAGCTTGATGAAATTGAACTCAATTTTTTTGAGAACTGGATGAAATTGAACTCAAAAAAATTGACAGTACCAATTTTTTAGAACTTTTGACATGTGAACGTTTGAGCTTGATGAACTTTTAATGAAATTGATGAAATTGGTGAGAGCTTGATGAACAGGTGAGAGCTTGATGAAATTGAACTCAAAAATTGACCCACCATTTTTGACAGGATCCTGATGCTGTTGTGCTCAAAATAGGATGTGTTTTCATCGGTGAGAGCAAATGAAAACATTTCTGATAACATTATTGACAGAAATTGATGAAATTGGGTTAAGTTAACATTTTTGATAACATAACTGATATATGTGATTGATGAAATTGAGGAAATGCTAAACATTTCTGATAACATTTTTGATAACCACTTTTGATGAAATTGGTGAGAGCTTGATGAACAGGTGAGAGCTTGATGATATTGAACTCCAAAATTGACCCACCATTTTTGACAGGATCCTGATGCTAATTTTGAAAGTGCTCAAGAATGTTATCACCATTACTAAAATTAAAGTGCCCAGAAGTCAAATTTGACAGCATCCTGATGCTAATTTTCACAATCAAAATTAAAGTGCTCATTAGCTAATTTTAAATTAGCATCAGGATTTTAATTTTGATTTTGGAGGAGCATCAGGATTTTAATTTTCAAATAATACTGAATTTTAATTTTAAACTTTGATTTACAAAATTAAAGTGCTCATTAGCTAATTTAGTAATCAGGATTTTAAATTTGCTAATTTTAATTTGACAGCATCCTGATTTTTGATGCTAATTTTAATTTTAATTTTGATTTTAATTATAATTTTAATTTAGATCTCCGACATGATGCTAATTGTGACAGGATCCTGATGCTAATTTTCAAAATCAAAATGGTGACAAGATCATGTTGCTTAAAAACTTCACCAAATGCAATTGTTTTCATGGTTGGATGTGATTGGGGGGGAACGTGGTGACATGACTAATGCACATAATCTGATCAATGCTGCCAACTTCCACACTCCTATGTTTTGGTGACATGGCTAATTTTTACATCCATCTTTATTTTTCTGTTTGTTCATGTATCTTAATATGGTAACATTTTTTTAGCTCCCATCTTTATAGAATATTTTGTCTAAAAATGTGGGGGAAATGCAACTAACTTTACAAAAAAATTTAGAAACAAACTACATATTGGGGGACTAACATTTTTGTTAGTGGCTAAAAAGTTTGGTAGTAATTAAACAATGTGAGAATTAAAATCTCTTGAGGGGACCTAAATTTTGGGGAACTAAGACTTTGATTGGGGAACTAAGATTTTGAGGGGGGGATTTCTAAAATGAATCATGTCCACATTTTCAGGGGAACTAAGATTTTGAGGGGGAATATCTAAAATGAATCGTGCCCACATTTTCGGTGGAACTAAGATTTTTGAGGGGGAAATATCTAAATTGAACCGTGCCCTACGGGCACGTGTATATACTAGTATATATATATATAGAATAATGGCTATCATACGCCATATGAGATAGGCTCTCATACGCCCTCTCACATAAAGCAACCAAGTACAACCAAGTACAAGCCCATGTGGGCTTGTACTTGGTTGCTTTATGTGAGAGGGAGTATGAGAGCATATCTCATATGGCGTATGATACCCATTAATCATATATATATATATATATATATATATATATATATACACATACATACATACATACATACATACATACATACATACATATATATATATGGAGATGCTATTGTGAGATGGGAAGCAAACCATCTTAAAGTGAGCAAATCCATCATGGCCGTCGGATCTGAGCCAACCGCTCAGATCTTCCCAATTTACCCGCTCACGCGCCCTGCACGTGAGGCCCAATTTCCCAGCCTCCCTCTCCCAATCGCGACCCCAGCTGCCCCTCGTGACCACGGCTCCCTCTCGCGGACGAAGAACCAAAACCCCGTCGAAAGCCTCGCTCCATCGCTCTATCAACCCCAAATACTCCCCCAGCCCTCACCCTCCCACGATCGATCTCTCCCGATCGACCCCAAAAAATCCCCAACCCCTCACTCTATGGCGGTCGCTCTCTCCCCGCCACCACAAAAAAGCCCTAACCGCCTCCCGTTCTCCAATTTTCACAGTAAATCAATTCGTTTGCCCCCCAAAAAACCATAAACCTAGGTTGTCTGCCCTCATCTGCTTCAAGGGGACTCTTCAATTTGTTTCTCGACCTAGCTCAGTTTATACATCCACGAGGTAAAATCAGCTTTTTTCTCAAGGAATGCCGAGGCTACACATGTCTGCATGCTTCTCTTCCTCTCTTCTTGTGTTTGATGTTGATGCCAAAATACTGGAAGAGATTTTCTCTGAGATGATGATGATGGTCCCCCCTTCTAAGATATTTTGAAGTGTATGGTTCATTTTCTTATTTGTTACATGGTTTTGTTTTGAGGCATACTATATTTCGTCATGTTCTTTTTGTGTATTTACAAATGAAAAAACATTATAAATCTGAAACATAATATATTTCATCATGTTCTCTAGTCCGATTATAAATCTGAAACATAATCTACTCCGATGAATCTCCTAACAATGTACATGATAGAGAACTATCAAAGGTATCCCGGCCTCCTAGAAATCTAATCTCTAGTCCTTGAGGTACAAGGTGACATTCTCAACACACCATCAATTAAGCATATCTGAATAGATATCTGAATAGATATCCGAAAATCTGATCATATAAGCATGCATACAGTTGTATACAAACATTAATTTAAAGTCCACTAAGGATTACATAATGCAAGCCAACTTACTTTTACACTCACATATATAGTACAAATGAAAATTGAATTCATTTTTGTTTCACATCTTCTGTCATGGTCACTAATATCCGATTAATGTCCGAATCTGATCCAATTCTGCATCATGCATGGACAGTAAATTCGGTATCCAAACAACATACGTTTTGCATCCGTATCCAAACGAAAAAAAATACAAATATTGTAATAGCAATATATGGCCGTTATCCTGCTATGTTAACATTCCTGGGTATGGATACCTGGATTCATTTACTTTACATCAGGTCTATTTGGAAAATTTACACGTTTAATTTGCTTGCATCATTGATTATAATTAACTGAAAACTGAAATGCCTGGTTTATATTTGTTGTTTTTTATATGCCGTGGGTTAGCATATGTTATAAGTTCTTTGTTCAATCATTTTATCTCTCGTCGCCTTTGCTTTTCAAAGTTCCCAATATTTTAAGATCCATTAATTGAAACATCGTGATATATGTTTGTTACAGGCTGAAACTACTGATATCTGGATGTAGACACCACAAGAGCTTCCAAGCATGCAATCAGCTCCATACTACAACTTGTAAAATTTCTATATATGTAGCGTTTATATAACCCTTCAAATGGATGTATTATGTCAAAGCTGTTAATGGAGAGAGATACGGTACAATTTGCTCTTATTATGCTATATGATAAAATCCATGTTTATCGAAAGGTTTTACATTCCAGGTTTATCATATTATGACATCTCCAGGATATATGTAGGTTGTGCAACCTGTTTGAGATGACGTCTCTATGATATCATATCATGACATCTCCAAATTTGACTTCGCATATCTGTTTGAGATGCATTCCTGGAAAGTGGAACCTGGAAGCATATATGTAGGTTGTGCAACTTGGAAGCTGGAGAACTTTGGTGGGAAATTTCTGTGCAACTGCAAATACCTGGAAGCTGGAAATGCAAATTCTTTGCAACGACAAATTTTGTGCAATTGAAAGCTGGAGAACCCCTCAAATATGCAAATATGAAGCTAGAGAACTTCTCAAATATGAGTGTAACTACAAATTCTGAATTATTTTGTTTGGATTATGTATTTTTGTGCAAATTCTGTTTGTTTTGTTTGGATTCTGTATTTTTTGTTTGGATTGTATATTTTGAGTGTACCTTCTCAAATACAAATGTAACCGTAAATTTTGTGCAAATTATATATTGGAGAACTTCTCAAATATGAGTGTAAACTCTAGAACTTCTGAAGTTTGGATGGAGTATTTTTTGTTTGCAACAAATGTACTCAAATCATGCAAAGCATATGAGAATGCACTGAGAATGAAACTGGGTATCAAGAAGCAACTGTGCACCAAGAAGCAACTGTGCATCAGAACGTGCACCTAGGCATCAAGAGTCCCTTCTCATCTACATTCTGTCATTCCAGATTGGGCTCATTCCAGAATTTGTATCCAACCATTTGGCAGCACAACAACATGGGTATTCATCTACAAATTGTTGCACAACAAATGCTATTGCTGAAAACATTTGGCTTGAAAAATACTTTGCTGCGCGATCTTGTTTTTTGTTGTTTCTCCCTTCCCTTCAAGTAACGCATTTTTGAGAGAGTAACTTAATGGCTTTCTGTTGTTCCTCCCTTCCCTTCAAGTAATGCATTTTTGATAGATCTTTTCAAGATTTTGCTCTTACGATTTACAGACTACATCAAAGGAAGCACAAAACATCAAAGGTGTGGGCTTGTAGGATCAGCGTTAGCCATGTCATCTGGGTTGAATACATGCTCTCTTGACATAGATCTGTTAGAGATACTTGCCAGGAAGGATAAGATGCCAAGTTTAGTGTCGAAAGTTGAGAAAATTACCACTGAAATGAAGATAATTGCTACTATCCAGTCATGACTGTCTGATCCAGTTCCTTTACAGAAGTTTACTTACTGAAGTACTAGCTTAGCTTGATATTTCTCATGGTAAAGGTTAAGCCCTACAGGTTATTGGTAACAACAGAGGTAGTAATTTGCTCAATGATGTTTGCTAAGGTGAATAAACTGATACTCATTTGGGTTAAAATGGATATTTGTAATGATAATGACTCAAATAAATCATGCCCATTTGTAAATGCATTACGGCAACACTGCATTCCTTCTGACAAAGCAATCCCCTTTCTTTTGTGTGCTGCATGACTGAACACAACAATATGGCAGATCGAAAACAAAATTGCATTTCAAAATAACACAATATTATCACATAGCTTAGATAAGAGTACATTAGCAGTAAATTTTATCACAATATTATCACAATATTATCCACACACACACACACACACACACACAGTACATTAGCAGGAGCCACAGCTGACACATACACACATACCACACACTCTTGACATTTATTCATGGACATAGTCACATAGAAGGGCATCTCTAAGTAGCGCATTTCAGAGAGATTGACCGAGTCGCGTCATGGCTTGAACTCAGCACTTGGACACCTGAACCTTGCACGCCGCGACTTTCTTGTAGTTCTCAGGGTTGATGTAGCCCTTCAGGCTGGGATTCTTCCTGTACTGATAGAAGCATGGCTGCTGCTCCTTGAGCTTGGCGCAGCACAGGGCGGTTGGCGGCGTGGACTGCAGTATCGCACTTGCGCATGCCATCAGCTCAATTGGCTTGCATGCCGCTGACACGGCAATTGGAGCCTGGCCTAGCATGATGGCAGAGAGAAGAAGAGTGAAGCACAGGAAGGGGGATGGTGTCTTCATTGTCAAAGCTGAACAGAGTTTGCAGAGATGAATGGAGGGTGGAGGGTCTATTTATATGACAATGGTGGTGTTAATTGCAGCAAAATTTGGATAGTAACATGTCATCATTGGACTCAGTGGTCATGCACTCCATTATGACTACTTGATGTTGTCCATTACCCATATGCAACAAAGGCATATAAAGGCGCTGATTGCAGGGAGGTGTGGGCTTGTAGGATCAGCGTTAGCCATGTCATCTGGGTTGAAAACAGGCGCTGTCTTCCTCGTGTAATTGAAAGAGATGTTTTTGTTTGCAGCAAGAGCTATGAGCTCTGATTCCTCCCGGCCCTTTGCCAGGCCAAGGGTGCATCTTTCTGTGTTGTGCTTGGCCAACACATCCTTAAATTTCTTGATCTGCAGCATAAAGAACATACAAGGGATCAGAAACAAAACATATCGGAACAAACATAATGGATATGATGAGTTCAGGCTTCAGGATGTGCTTCAAGCATAATTGATATAATTGGTTAACAACAAAATTATGATTGTAGATTTGATGTCATATTATAATGAAAATTTTGTCAGTTGAGGAGTCTGAAAATATGAAAAGCAAACTGAAAGGATTGCTCCATGTCCATATTTTCACAAATAACACGATCCCAAAGCTAAGAAATGGTTCAGTATCCCTAAGCTAAGAAAAATACTCTTTGTTTAAAACAATAAATGAGATATTACTGTGAAACTCTATGGCAGCTATTTTACAAGGTCTCTTCACATTCTGCTATGATACAGAATTGTCTTTATCTACAAAGTTCGGATATAACTAGATGGGTGGTATCCTTTCAATTCTGTGGAATATCATGAAAAAAATGCAATGTTTTAAAGAATTCAATAATGCATACATGATATAATTTGATTTCTGATAATGCCTGGGACAAAAGTTCCATGGAATCCATAAGACTCTCTTTGCAGTAACGTTATTTTTACAACTGGATCACTCTCAAACCTTTTGGTGTCAATTATGTGAACCCGCAAAGAATAAAGATTTAATGCACATCTACATGAAAAACTAATGATTCAGTACTCGAGCAACTTACCTATACAGATTTAATGCACTTCTACATGAAAAACTAATGATGTTATCGACATGTTAACCTTAGGAGTCACAATAACCCAATTACGTATGTGATCACATGCAGAACTTGCCGCCGACAGTACGCTTGATAGTTTGCGTGCTTTAATGATATCTCCACCTCGTTGCTGTACGGTGGCGATAAACTTGCCATTTAACCTGGGAGCATATGTTAGTTCGAAAAATAAAGGTGAATCATATGGTGAGAGAATATCATTTAACCCACATGATATGCACAAATAATAAAATTCATGCAGTTTGTAATTGTTAGTATCAAATATGAATGAACATCTCAAATATGATATGCACAAAGAATAAAAATCCCTGGAATTAATTAGTATCAATAGCTATTAAGCAACTCTTCTTGGAGTTTTTTACAAAGTGCTCAACAATGCTAAAAGATCATTCTCTAAAGAGTGCCCAACAAGAATTGTTTCATTGTGGACAATGAACGGACCAGGAAAATTGGCCCATTTTCAAATTTGTCAAGTTGCATCTACAGACGTTGCAAATTTGTGTTTTCCTCTAAGCAACATTGCAAATTTGGGCTCCAGGTTGTGTTTCCTTCAAATTTGGGCTCCAGGTTGTCTAAATCCTCTGAAGTTTTGTAGAAAGCGATGAAGCCACTCTGACATTATTTCTTGCGTATTTACCCTTGCACTCCTACTTTTTACGTTTTCTACTAAAATTATTTGATCAGGATTCAAGAATGAATTCACCCATCGATTCCAAATAAGTCTTTTGTCTCAAAAGTTGATTTACCTTTCATGTTCAAATAATAGGATGTTGGTGCCACAAAAAGCTATTGATCGTTAACTAGTAGCTAGCCAAGTCATCGTCAGCCTCTACATTGATGCTTTTGAGAAAAGCAATGTAGTTGTCGAGAGACGAAAACATTGAGCTCTTATAGACTCTAATCAAGGCGTTAAAGTAAATATATGCCACAAAAAGGATTTGATTGCTATTTACAAATTGACTAATGAAAAAACACCACTTAATTATGCTAATCTGACTTGCGACAGAATTGATTGTTCCAACTCTAAGTTATTTTATTAGCTATAGCTTTGAAATGATCAATAAATGGGGCATTAGTTGCAGCTGCTCTTTTTATTTGCCGTGAATCAAATGACAGATGCATTTTTAACAACATGATAAGCGTAGTCGTGAAGTTGAAGCTATAACATGATAATGATATATGCATGATATATGCAAGCAGGCCAAATATAATATATCAAACTTTACGTGATTATAAAAGGCAGTTCTGGCAACAAAAGCATGGATATTGAACTGGAAATATCAAACTTTGCATGATTATAAAACTGTGCAAGAAATATCAAACTGTTCATGATTATAAAATCCAAACTGTTCATGATTATAAAATCCATTCTGGCAACAAAAAGCATGGTTATTGAACTGGCAACAAAAGCTTGCTTGCAGTTTGAGATTCCTGGTAGAATGAGATTCAGATTCCTGGCAATTGCTGCAAAACTGAAAAAATAATTTCCAGTATGTAGAGGAGCACGCTTCCAACTTCCAGCGTCCAGCTTCCATACAAACATTGATATCCACAAAATCATTGCTTCCAGCTTCCTTTCAATGCTGAGTGATAGAATTAGCAATTAATATAATATTTTTGCAATTAAAATTTATAAAAATGAATTTAAACAATGATGGAATATAGATGAAAGATTGTGTCATACCAAAGGCATATTGATGGACGATTGTGTTGCAGTGACATCACTCACAAGTTCTTGGGTTGAAACACTAAAAATAGAGAAAATAAAATTAGGAAAAATAAAGCCTAAAATGAATCAAACGTATAATATGAAAAAATTACCTTTCTTTCATTGGGCAATTACGCCTATCGTGATGCACAAACTTGTTACAACATCGACACAACCGCAGAGGTTTCGATGCTATTTCTCTTGCCTTTTCCCCTCCTCCTTTAATCCGTTTTCCGCTACCTTTGGTCTTTGCAATGGAAGGTGGATGAATATCAACTGTTTCCGGTAATTTTGGCCTTTTCTCTGGTTGTGAATTTTGTGGATTTTCAGAAGTCAATCGCTGAATATCTTCAAAGGCCTTGTCAATCAAAATCTCTCCCATGTCAAGCCGTTCAGTTGAAGAGCGAGCAAATTTCAAAAACTTGTGAACTTTATTTGAAAGCTGGATGAACTTTAAATCTTGTTCCTTGTCGTAGCTACCTTGAATTTTGACATCATTATTATCTCAAACTATTTCATTTGTTACCAAGGATGTCCATCTTTTTAAAATATAACATTGCGGCAAAGTATCAACAAATTCATTGCGCAATACAATAAGAATATGTCTACAAGGAATCCCATCAGTTTCAAACTTCTTGCAACTGCATATTGCGGCTTCTTCTGGACCTTTATAAACAACATCTCTGGGTTTATCTGGATTCTTCATTTTGCCCATTCTTTTTACACAATATTGTCACACATTGCCTTCACACCCTCTCATCTGAGATGCATAGCTCAAGCTTTGAACAGCTTCTTCCTGCAAAACATAAAATTTTTCTTGGGTATATATCTCTGCCATCTGCCCCTCCATTTCTAGATCTGTAAGCAATTTTGGTTTTGTATGAATAGTCTCGTAATCAGCCGCCAACTCATTTTGCCGTTGTTTTCTTATAGCTCTTTCAAATCTAGAAACAAACTCAGTTAAGGTATTCATTTTATTCACATGCTTATCAATGAAAGACTTCATGCTTTCCGATCTTTGAGTTGTACGAATTCCAGCCGTGAAGATATCTTTAGAATATGCCGGTATCCATTTTTCACGAAACGAGTATAGATCGACGAGCCATTCATGATTATTCAAATGGTTATTACATAAAACATTCTCCCATTTGATTTCAAACTCTTCAGAAGTCTCAGAATTCCAAACACAATCTTGAAATGGAATATTAAACTCACTTTTGAATGCCGTCGCACCTAGTTTATCTGGAAGTTTCTTTAAAACATGCCACATGCAATACTTATGAATGGAAGTAGGAAATACCTCTCTAATTGCAGCTCCCATGGCAGAATCTTGATCGGTGATTATCACGCTAGGTAAATGACCAAACATGGCTTCTTTAAACTTTTCAAACAACCAAATAAAAGATTCTATCCTTTCATTGCACATGAATCCGGCCCCGAAATTTACCGTTTGTCCATGGTGATTAACCCCGGTAAAAGGTGCAAAGATGAGACGGTATTGATTGGTGTCATATGTTGTGTCAAATATTAACACATCTCCAAAATATTTGTAATACTTTCTAGCAAGAGCATCTACCCAAAACATATGCGTCAATTTATTTTCATTATCTACTTGATACGCATACTCGAAAAATGGATTTATCTCTTTCTCCTCTTGCAAATGCTCTAAAAATAAGTGAGCATCATACGCTTTCTTCTCATCCCTCTCCCTTTGCAAGGCATTCCAAATATCTTTTTCTGTGCATCCAATATCTCCATAACCACCACTTTCAACTGCTAAGACTGAAATACAATCTGATGTCTTTAGGTTAGCATCTTTTAGTGTGTTTAGGAGGCTTTTTTGTGCTTCAGTCACGTTTCTATTGCTTCTTAAGAATTGTTGTTTTCTTGGAGTGACACACACATGATTATGAGATTCATTAAACCTCCGAACGGACCACTTTCCATTAGAGTCTCTTTGAAGCCTTATACTTGCCAAGCAATTTTCTCGAGTTATAGACCTTTTCCTCTTTGCTTTTCCATCCGTTACATTTATTTTCTCCCTTGGTAGCCCTTGATTTGAGCAAACAAATTGCTGAGAATACCTTTCTCCTGTAACTTTATCAATCAGTGTCGCATATTTTCTAACTGAAAACCCTGCTAATTTTGCATACTGTTTGTAAAAATCCTCCCCTTCTTTCAATGAGTTAAAACTCTTTCCTTTTACTGGCTTATACATCTCCTCAACATTTTCCCAACCGGATGCACAATTCGGAAGTGAACTCGATGCATCCATTGAATATATGCTTCCTACACACACAATTCACAATTCACAATTCACAGTTCTGCCAACATCATAGTATGAATCAAACCTCGCTCACAATTCACAATTTTTGCATATAATTAAAAATTAATGCACAAAAATCTGACATCATTAAGTTCTAATTGCAACAAAGGACAAAACATTATTACTGAAATTAAAATAACATTTTTTCTGAAATTAATACATACATACATGCTCAGGTTATTGATGTTGAAATACATTCATGCACAGGTTATTGGTGTTGAAATACAATCATGCTCAGGTTGATTCTGCATGTGCAAATTAAAGTAAATTCAGGTTTCCGAGCCAAAATCATACTGGCACTTCAAAAATTTGGCACTTCAAGACAATTAGAAAGCTCAAATTATCTTAATGAAAAAGAAATTGATACTTGCTATAATCAATATTATGAGAGAAATTGAAGGTACTACAATTTTATATGCCAATTTCCCAGTAAATGAAGCTGAACATATATGTTACTCCCAAAATAGAAATTAAGATACAATACTTGCTAATTCTGACTTAGACAATTTTTGGTCCCTAATGAAAAAATGAACCTTAGCATACCAGTTCAATTATTAACAGAAGTTCAAACAAAATAGTTGCAGGTGTAACCAATTCAACAAAAACATATCTAATGCAATAACCTTTCAAACAAGTAACAAAAATGGAACAACTCTTCATTGTTCCTTCGTATTTAATCCGATATTAGAGCTCTAGATTTTTGAATCCTTAACCATCAATGACTAACCGTCTAAATAAATTAAAAAAATAATTTCTTGAACTAACCCCAGAATTTTACCTTGTGGGTGCTGATCACAGTTTTTGATGCAATTGAAGCTTCCGCCTGAAGAAGAAGATGGCAAATGGGCCTAGGTCCAGGGCAAACTTGCCTCGAACACAATTCCTTCCTGAACTGTTGTGGGTCGCCCAAACATCAGTTTTTAAGAATGTAAATGCATGAATTAATAATAACATCAAATTAAAAAATATCTTCTTGAGCATACCATAGAATTTTACCTTGTGGGTGATAAGCTACGGTTTTGATGCAATTGAAGATTCTGGTTGATGAAGAAAACGACAGCAAACAGGCCTAGGGTTAGTGTTTTTGGGGGCTTCGTCAGCGTTAGAGACGGAGAGGGCTGGGGGAGGGAGACTGGGTTAGGGGGCTTCGTCGACGCGAGAGAGGGAGATGAGGGTGGCTGCGAGATGAATTTGGGGTTTGCGTAAGCGATGGGGTTTTCGTCCACGGGAGGGAGAGGACTGGGGGAGGGAGACTGGGGTATGGGGCTTCGTCGGCGACAGAGAGGGAGATGAGGGTGGCTTCGCTTTGATTTTGGGGTTTTCGTCGGCGAGGGGTTAGGGTTGTTTGCTTCGTCCGCGAGAGAGAGACCGCGAGAGGGCGAGGGGTTGAGTGAATCTATGGGGTCGTCGTCCGCGATCGATCGATTGAGAGAGGAAGATGGGCTTCGTTTTTGAGAGAGAGAGAGAGAGAGAGAGAGACAAAGGTTTCTTTTTTGGGGTCTTCGTCTGCGAAGGGGAGAAGGGGACGCGAGGCGTTGGGATCGGGTCGCGATTGGGAGAGGGAGGCTGGGAAATTGGGCCTCACGTGCAGGGCGCGTGAGCGGGTAAATTGGGAAGATCTGAGCGGTTGGCTCAGATCCGACGGCCATGATGGATTTGCTCACTTTAAGATGGTTTGCTTCCCATCTCACAATAGCATCTCCATATATATATATATATATATATATATATATATATATATATATATATATATATAACATGGATGTTATCATGGGTTATTGATAAGATTTTTTGGATAAGAGTTGAGAAATTGGGTATAAATGAGGGATGTTATTAAGAGAAATTGGATAAGATAAGAGAAATTGGATAAGTGAAGAGAAATTGTGTTTGAAAGCTTAGGGGATAATTTGAAATTTGAAATTTTGTTTGAAAACTTAAAATTTTTGAAATTTGTGTTTCATAAGAACACTTTGGGGAGGCATTCTCAGCTGCCCCTAACTGGGGATCTCTCTCTCTCTCTCTCTCTCTCCCCCCTCCCCCCCTGACCGCCCCTAACTGTGGAAAACCAAGGAGCACATGAAAATTTTGAAACCCGGGATCTCTCTCTCTCTCTCTCTCTCTCTCAAAATAGAAGAAGAAAAAATTGCCATGGCGAACTTGCTGCAGCAGTAATTCTCCTCCTCTTCTCATTAACAGAGATCTCAATCGCTTCTGCCAAGAAACCACCAGCGGCCGTCGCTCGTAGAGAGGACATCACATTCATAAGATGCCAGGCATGCGAGAAGATCACGGAGTAGATCCACAACCAAGTCAATAAGATGGAGTCTCAGATATCGCCTAAAAAGGTCGCCTTTTAGAAAAAGTTCCGCTTTTCTTGGTTTATGTTTCTTGAGATTGATCTCCCTGTATACATGATTGAATTTGGGTGATTTGATTTTGATTAGGTTTCGGAGTATCAGATCATTGAGCTTGCGGAGAATGTTTGCAATTTGAAGAAAGAAGAAGCATATTGGATCCTACAGATTGATATCGTCGAGAATGGTGATAAATTGGAGGTAAATTGTCCGTTTATTGCTTCGTTTTTTTGGTAATTTCTAAATATCGTGAAGAAGTTGAACTTAGGTAGCATGACATGTAATGAGTTACTGTTTTTTTTGGGAAAATTATATTTTTGATAGTATGGATTGACCGAGGATCCTTGAGAAACTTCAAAGTTGATCACGTTCTACTTCCAAATTAACCTAATTCTTTGAAAATTATCTAGATTTTATCTTAAATAAACTTAAATATCATGTTAGTTTTTTTAATTTTATCTCAATGTGTATTCTTTTAAGATGTTCTCCTTTTGGGGAATTTTCTCTGAAGATCTTAAGAATTGAATGCCAAACATGAATCAGGAAGCTATCACATTGACCCAAGTCAAAATTCATATAAATAGTTAAATCATGTGAAGCCTTCAGAAGAAAATTTAAATCTTTTTCACTTAATACAATTGTGAACTTGACACCAACACACCATGCAGTATAGTTGCACCCTGGAGTACTATAGAATGCATGACTATAGAGTTCTAAAATTATTTGGTCCACACCAACTTCCAGCTGGAATTCTTTTTTTTGTAAATGTTAGTTGTCTGATGAGGGACAATGAAATTGCATAAAGTTCAAAGACATGTCAATGTCTTGGTCTCCAGTTCCCTACCATGAAATTTCTCTGCAAAGCTTCCTCTGATCTCTGCATTATGGAATCATATTCCAGTTTATCATTGAAATATGTACCTCTTGCATGGCCACCATTTGAAATTTTGAAATCAATATCAATTTGCTGGTTAAGCATATCAAATTGATGTTTTTGTTGCATTAATGTCGAATCTGTCTCCAAGACTTCTTTTTTTCTTTCATTAGTATTAATAATGATGTTATGGTTTCCTTCAACTTCTTCTTCTCCTGAATTTCTCCCTGTAGAGCTCTTTCATGTTCCCAATTGGTCTCATGATGGTTCAAGTTTCATGGTTAACATCCAATTGGTCTCATTATGAATTTGAAATCTAAATTTGTTATTAGTGTGTCCTGATAAAAGTACTATTTTTTCTAACAATCTAATCGTGGTTCTTATTAGACATTTCAAATTTTGGTTCGTAGGTTGACAGTCCTAATTTGATGTTAGGGACTTTTATCTGCATATGATGGACTGATAAAAAAAGATTGATTTGTCGCGATGCTTATCCATTTCAGTTGTTTGATGGGGAAAGAAAAAAGAAAATAATCTAATTTTCAGTCATGGGAAGGATTGCAATTTTCATGTATATGGATAATGTTAAGTTCCTGTTCTTTTATGAGTGTGCTCTGAAATTTGAATGTTTTAGGGTGAATCAAGGCTACATCCAGTTTTTTAGTGTAATTTTGGCATGCTTGTGCCATTTAATCTTTTTGATATTTAGTGCCAAAGCTGAAATTTTTACATAGCAAATTGTCTTCATAGTTGATGGGTAAGTGAAGTGCGAGAAGTGGATCCGAGATGATGATGATCATTCGGATGAATCTCAGACGGTATGGTGGTTGAAGTCTGAATGGTGGTTGAACCGACGATGAAATAAGTTTGATTTTGATGATGACTTACAGTGCGATACGGGAATATTTATACGGGAATAACTTCATATCTTTATGCTTTTGATTACTAATTATGCAGAAAAACTACTTTAGTGGCTATGTTTCAAAACAATTTGAAGTTATTCTATGCGTGATGTATATCTTCCCTCAAACAACCCTCAAAGCAGCACCCATCAAAGCCACACCTCTTTAACCCTCTTCAGTCTCTCTGTATCATGTGCAGAGGAGAGTTAACTACTGTGGAGAGTTCAGTTTCTTCAATCCTCTTCAGTTTCTTCAACCCTTAAAGCGAGGACAAATTCATTTCTGACAAAAAATTCATTTGGTTACAGGTTTTAGCCCACGGTTCAGATCGTGGCATAGCGAGAAGCGAGAACAAACGGTTCCCAATCAGTTTCTCTGCATCATCTGCCGGACACGGTTCAAATTTCAGCCCACCTCTCTCTGTTGCCACAGTTCAGGTGAGTTTGTGTTTTAAAAAATTTATAGGAAAGCATTTTTCTCCCAAAAATTTCATGTTGCAAACTTAGATAAATGTTGATTATATATATAGATTCCCCTGACAATGTTGATTATTATATATATAGATATATAGATTAGTTCATTATGTTGTTTATTTCAATTGGCAGTTTTTGTTTATAAAACATCATTCATGTTGTGTTTACTAAATCTGTTCATTATCTTCATATCAATTTTTTTGTATTCTATCAATTTATTTTATATTTTGTCAATTTCAAATTTTATGTGCACTTATAATTCCAGGAAGTCCACTCATAATTCCGTCAATTTTCAGGAAGTCTACTCATACTTCATCTCCTGCACATCTTTTATGTGCACTCATATTCTTTCAGTTTCTTGGAAGTCGACTTATAATTCATCCCTTGCACATCATTCTGTCAATTTCATATTCTGTCAATTCCAGGTTCAAAAACATTGGCATTTGTTACTTGAATTTTCTGTTACAAGTTTGATTATTTATACATGATTTTCCTAATTGAACAGAGAAAATGAGGAAAAAGTGAATGCTGATGAGATACTGAGCAAGAAGATGTCAAACATGGGGTGGGAAACAAAGATAACAATGAGAATGCAGCTGAAGAGGAAACTAAGGAGGAAAATAAGGTTAGTTCTTTCTAGCTATGCTCGTTATTGTTTTATATGCTTGCTTTGAGAATTGTTATGTGTAATCTATCATCTATTATACAATTTAGGGATGTTATCAAGAGATATTGGACAAGAGTTGTTGGATAAGAGATTTTGGTTAAGAGAATATGGATAAGAGAATTTGATAAGAGAATTTGGATAAGGGTTGAACAATTGGGTTATTGGGCAATACAATTGATGGTTAAGAGAATTTGAATATGAGTAATTGGGAGATGAGAATTTGGTTATGTCATATGCATTGAGGTTGGGTTTGAGCTTAAGTTAGGGTTGGGTTTGAACTTAAGTTAAAATTTGAACTTAAGTTCAAATTTGAAAACAAAACCCTTTCTCTTTAGGTTCACCACGTTCTGAGGGGGGGAGGAATGTTAGAGGGAATGAGAGGAGGGAAATTGTTGGATGGAAGAACTTTTGATCACATCGACTGATCACATCAACGGAGGGAATTTTTGGAGGGTAAATACCCAGTTGAAGAGAATGTTGCCGGAAGAGAAAAGTTCTGAATTTTTTCACCCTCAGGAATATCTTTGCGCCTGCTGGAAGAGCCTCCACCTTTGCACCCGCTTGAAGAGCCTCCACCTCCACCTTGCTCGCCTCCTCACCCTCATCTGCTGGAGTACATCGGTGAGCTCTTCTTTTGTTTCATCTGCTGGAGTATTGCTTTCAGAATCCACAGTTCTGGTTCCGCAAAAAGTGAATGTATTTTAATGGAGTATTGATCCAGTTTAAAAAAAATTTGTGGGTTTCTTTTTATTGTTAAGCTGTTTATGTTTTGATTGAAAATCTTCATCTGCTGTAGATTGTGAGTGCCTCTCAAGATGGGGATATTTATCTGTTCATATTTTTAACAATGTTTTGAGAAATTTAACAATGTTTCCAGGGTAATTTATCCTAAGTACATCACCAATTCAATGGATTCTTATATCAAAAGTGTTTCAGAGTGTTTTCTCACTACAGAAGCGTTGACCGTGGACTGCCCGGTCAACGTGGTCAAGGGGCCGACTTGGGTCCCTTGGGTGCGTCGAGCACGTGCGGACGCGACGCGAATCGGAGATGCAGACGACGTGGAGTACATCAGCAGGGCTGGGTCTGGATCCTCGGCCTCGAGGGGGCTGAGGGGAAGCCTCGGCCCGGTGTGAGATGCTCGGCCTCGGACGGTCGGACGACGAGGGGAAGCCTCGGCGTCTTGACTTGGCGTGCGATCGACACGGAGCTGAGGGGAAGCCTCGGCCCGGTGTGAGGTGCTCGGCCTCGGTCGGTCGGACGACGAGGGGTAGCCTCGGTCGTCTTGCTTGGTGCGCGGCCGGCGTGGAGTGGAGGGGAAGCCTCAGCCTGTGGATCTGACGTCCTCCTGAACAGACGAGAACACTCGTCAGGGGGGGGCGGACCTTGGTTCTGGCCAAATCCCCTCCGATGCCTAAGTCAGATGATGATCCGAAAGAGGAGGCTCGGCGGAGACGGTTCGACTCGAGAGGAGATCGAAACGACGTCCTCCGACGCGAGCGGGGGGAAGGAGATGAAATGGGGGAACTAGGTCGTTGATGGAGTACCTTAGGTTTTGTTACCTGAGATGCAGTCCTTTGTCCAGTCATCCTTCTAGCCCTTTTATAGACCTCCCGTCGTGATTACCCACGACTCACGTCCCTCGTCCGCCCCCAATCATGCCCCCTCAATCCGTCTCCCCATCGCCGCTCCCTGCGCCATCCCAGCACCTCCCAATAACGGCCATTAAGTGGCAGCGGGCCTGGGGGAACGGTTATCGCTGGAGTGGGCGAGTGACTTGCGCGTTTTCGGGGTCGGGTCGGATCGCCGTTCGGGGGTCCTCTAGGGGGCCTTGTCGGGCGGGCCTGATCTCACAGACGGGCTTCTGATCGGTAGTTGGGTTTCTGGGCTCATGCCTTTCGGGCTTCGTTTGGTGGGCTTATGTTGTTGGGCCTCCGCAAAATAGACGTATCAATTGCCCCCATCGGTGGGGCCGATCGGCCATGGCCGGTTCGGTTCGACCGATGTGACTCCTGGGGTTCCGATTGGCGCGTCAGTCGAGGCGCGGTCATAAATGAAGGTTATGATGAGGCGGGTCGATAGGACTTCCCTTGGCGCCGATTTCGAAACGCCGTCGGCTCTTTGAGGCTCGCCACGCGTTCCTGTCAGGCGTTTTGAATTCGCCCCTGGGTCTTGTATATAAGTGCCCCAGCTGCTTTGATCCCAACTTCTTCCTCGCTCTTCTCTCTGTTTCGAGCTTTCCACAAACTCGGAGTCTTCCGCCGCCTTCGTTTCCTCGCCTTCTCCAAATAAACAAAAAGGTAATTCCTTTCCCATTCTCATATTATGGCAGCTCTTAGGATAGGTGGCTCTGGCCAAGGGGCGAGGGATCCTCCTGAGTCCTGGCGGGGCGGGCCCCGATCTGTGGGATCCGGTTCCTCCTCGGGGACCCGTTCCCTCCGAGATAAAGGGAAAGGGAAGCTCTTCCCAGACTATGCTGGCGATGATGTGGCATCGGCTGCCGTGCGGCTTAATGTTCCTCCGGTTGTCCTCAGAACGCCGTCGAGGACTTCTTTTCGGGCGGTCGCAGAGATTCGGGGAAGGTACCTCTGTCACCCGTATGACGTTCGAGTCCCTTTCATCGACGAGCGGATCTGTCTTCCGAGGAGCAACGAAGTCGGCGTTTACGTCGAGATGTTCCGTCTGGGTCTTCGTTTCCCACTCAATCCCTTCTTTATCCAAGTCATGGAGTACCTAATGGTGCCCCTTTGTCAGTTTACCCCATGTTCGATTGCGGTTCTGACAGGCTTTATGATGCTCTGCTGCTCACGTGGTTTGGAGCCATCTCTCCCCCTCCTCTTCTATTTTTATCAGATCCAGACGGTCGGTCTGGGGTCATGGCTGCACCTCCGAGCCCGCGCGGGGAGGGAATACCTGATCGGGCTACCCTACTGGGCAGGGGATTGGAGCTCGGACTATGTCTTCGTGGTCTTCCTTGAGGATGCTCAGATTTTGACAGGTTGGGGTGGGCCAGGTCGGCCTTGCCCCTCGCTTACCCTCTCCGAGGCTGATCGGGTGGCCGTCGCGCTACTGTCGGCCCTCCCTTTGGAGACGAAATCTATCTGGCCTTTGCTGGACGACCTACTCCTGAAGGCCGTCTTGTGGTCTCCGGGTAGGTCGCTTTTTCAGTCCTGGATTGCCCCGTGGCTTACCCTGATTTCGGTTTCGCTTGCAGGAATGGCTGGTCGTGAGTTCACCCGCAACGTCGATGAGTTGATTCGGCGTGGAGCCGCTCGGAGCCGGGGTAGCACCTCGGGAAGGGCACCTCGGCGGACCGTTGAGGAGGAGGTGTGCCGAGCCGAGCCCACCGTGGGCAAGGTGGTGGCCGCGCATCCCACCTCTTCTTCTGGTTGTCTCCTCCCCGGGGGGGTCGCAAGGGCCGGATCCGTCCCACCAGCCCAAGTGGCGGGGGGTAATGACGGGTCCGGTGCAGCTCCTCTTGCGCTTGGCGTGCCCCCTCTTGTCCCCGAGGGTGGAGGTGGCACGAGGCGGAAGCGCTCCCCTTCGGCGCCTGTCGAGCCCCATGGTGGGAAGATGAGGAAGGAAGGCGTGGATCCCTCCAGTCTGGTGCGCTCCGTGCCCCCGGCGGCGGCCGCCGAGGATCTTCCAGTGACCCTGATGACCACCCCCGTCGCAGCGTCTCCGCCTCCATTATCGGGAATCGGTGCCCTGTTGGCGAGCAGCTCAGCCTCCCTTGAGGTCACCCCCGGGGATTCGGTGTTTGTCGACCGAGCCTTGGCTCAACAGTTGGCCGAGGGCTCCGTCCTCCCCCGGGACCGAAGTATCCTTGAGAGGGCCCCCGTCGACAAGGTGTCAGACACCTTGGTCTGGATCCTTCAACAGGTCTGGCCATCCCGCTGTCCCTTTCTTTCTTTCGCTCTCTTCTTGGCTCACGTCTTGTCGTTTAGGGTTCAACACTCGCTGTCGAGTCGCAGCGTCGAGCTGTCCGTTTGAGGGAGCTGGAGGAGTCCTCTGCGAGGGACCACGAGCGGGCTGGGGCCGTGGAGGTAGCTGCGGTGGCGGCCCAGATGGAGTCTCGGCAACTCAAGCTCCGGGTGGCCGAGCTAGAGGGACGAGTGGACAACCTCCAGGGAAAGTTGGAGGACGCCCGACGGTCGGCCGAGGAAGCGGCGGAGTCGTTCCGCTTGGAGAGGGAGGAGTTTCAGAGGGAACTGTCGGATCGGCGTCAGGTGGCGCAGTTTGCGGATGAGGTGGAGAGGGGCGTCGTCGGGACTCTGGGGGAGAGGATCTTCGAGGTCCTCAGGGAGGCCTTTAGTAAATATGAAGACCTTATCGGCCCCCGGATCGTCGAAGTCATCCAGTCCTCCTTCCGGGATTATGCGGAGCGCGTCCGGCAGGCCCCTCCGCATGTCGATCCCCCTCGATCCGAGCAGGGCGAGGCACACGAGGATGCGTCCTCTCGAACCCGGGCCCCCTAGGTCGTCCTTCCCGGCCTGTCATCCTTGTCTTTATCCTCAAATTTTTTAGCATCCGCTTCGCTTTGGCCCGGTCTACTTGAAATGGATCCCTGACCTCGCAATCTCCATTGGCTTCTTTACCGGTTCTTTGCTTCGGAGCAAACAATTGCTAATTGCAAGGATGTTCGTTTAAGCCAGCCACTTTGTGTTCTCGGTCGACAAGTTTGGCTCTGTCGGCGTTATCCTAGTTTTCGTGGGTGACGAACTTTGTTGTTTGTCGAGAGCGGATTATTTGTAAGGAGGTTTCTCCACTTCGATTTCCTGTAAAAAAAGACAGACTTTTGTACCTCGGTTAATTGTTGGAAATGAAATTGACCTACTTGAATTTCCCACGCATTTTGCTTTGTTGCTGCGACCCCGGCTCTTCTGCTGATGGTGGCCGCTCGCCTTCTTTCTCCGGGAGGTTGCCCCTTGCCCCTCGAGTGGACAAGTCGGTTGACGTCCTCAATGGCTGGGGGGGCTGCCCCCAGTCTTATGAGTAACGGAGTCGGCCAGCGAGGGCTATGCTCCTCAGCTTAAGACTGGTCGGCGTCTGCGCTGGCTGGGGGGATTGCCCCCAGACTCACGAGCGATGTAGTCGGTCAGCAAGGGGGAAGTTCCTCGACTTAGGACCGATCGGCATTTGCGCTGGCTGGGGGGATTGCCCCCAGACTTACGAGCGATGGAGTCGGTCAGCGAGGGCGAAGCTCCTCGGCTTAGGACCGGTCGGCGTCTGCGCTGGCTGGGGGAGTTGCCCCCAGACTCACGAGCGGTGGAGTCGGTCAGCGAGGGCGAAGCTCCTCGACTTAGGACCGGTCGGCGTCTGCGATGGCTGGGGGAATTGCCCCCAGACTTACGAGCGGTGGAGTCGGTCAGTGAGGGCGAAGCTCCTCTGCTTAGGACCGGTTGGCGTCTGCGCTGGCTGGGGGAGTTGCCCCCAGACTTACGAGCGATGGAGTCAGTCAACGAGGGTGAAGCTCCTCGGCTTAGGACCGGTTTTGGTTGACCCCCCGTCCGGCGAGGTGGTGGTCTTCACTCTTATGCACCCTTAGCGAAATGTTGATTCCGTCGGAGATGAAGAAAAGGTAAAAGGAGTTCATTTGTACTCTTAAAGGTCCTATTGGACTAGTACATTTGGAGGAAAAAAAAGAAATAAATCTAGACGGAGGGATGTGAACCTAGATAATCTCCTCCTGACTAGGCTGTGACTGGGGGGGTCTCGCCTGCTCACTCTATGATGCGGAGGGGTCCTTGGATGGTGTTGACCTTCTTCCCTTTGTCCCGCTGCATGGAGGTTCCTTCCCCATGGGCCGGCTCATCGGCCAAGTTCCTTGCGTGTCCTCGGCTCATCAACTTCTCAATGTCCTTCTTTAGGTGCCAGCAGTCTTCAGTGTCGTGGCCGTTGTCCTTGTGGTATTTGCAATATTTTCCCCATTTCCCCCCTCTTTTTGTCTTCGGCAGGGGGCGATCAGCGCGCTTTTCCTTCTGCACTTGAGCGAGGATGGCGTCTGGGGTGGCGTCCCTCGTATCCTCTCTCCGCTGCTTGTTTCTCGCTCTCTTCTCTGTCCGGTACCCTTCGGGGCTGCGGCGCTCGCTATCGCCGCGCTTGGTCCCTCGTCTGGCCTTTCCTACCTCGATGGCCAAGGTTTCCTCGGTCAACATGAAGCGCTCGGCCCTCCCCATGATCCCAGGGAGGTCTTTCGGGGGATCATTATGCAGAGACTTCTTCAAGCCTCTATGGCGCAGCCCTTTCTTTAGGGCCGTTTGGACAATGAGGTTGGGAGGGCTGTTTACGTTCAGCCGTTCAGCGTTGAAGCGGCGCATAAATTATCGGAGCGGCTCGGTCGGGCCCTGCACTATGTTAAACAAATGTTCAGCATCAGGCATTACCTGTCTCCCTGCCATGAACTGTTTGCAGAACAGCTGGGTGAGTTCCTCGAAGATGTTAATGGAGCGGCTGGGTAGGCTGCGGTACCAAGTTCTTGCTACTCCCCTGAGGGTCGAATAAAAGCCCCTACAGAGTAGGGTATCATCGGCTCCCTGGAAGGACATGTCCCCCTCGTAATCCATCACGTGGTTCCCTGGATCTCCTATCCCGTCGTACTTCCCCAGCGCTGGGATCTTGAATCGAGAGGGGACCCGCGCGTCGGTTATTCTCCGCGACAGGGGGCACCGGTCTCCGTGGATGCCTCCGGGGGTCCGACACCCGCCTACCTCAGGCTCGTTTGGTTGTGGAGGTGGCACAGGCGCTGGCTGGGCTGGCTCCACGGCCCTCGCTACACTGGGGGTGGGGCTGATCCGGTGTTCCCGGCTCCTCCGGCGGGAGCTTCCGCTTCGCCGTGATCGGTCCCTCGAGCGGTGCCGATCACTCCTTCGGTGGTGGGGTGATCATGGGGAGGCATTCTCAGCTGCCCCTAACTGGGGATCTCTCTCTCTCTCTCTCTCTCTCCCCCCCCTCCCCCCCTGACCGCCCCTAACTGTGGAAAACCAAGGAGCACATGAAAATTTTGAAACCCGGGATCTCTCTCTCTCTCTCTCTCTCAAAATAGAAGAAGAAAAAATTGCCATGGCGAACTTGCTGCAGCAGTAATTCTCCTCCTCTTCTCATTAACAGAGATCTCAATCGCTTCTGCCAAGAAACCACCAGCGGCCGTCGCTCGTAGAGAGGACATCACATTCATAAGATGCCAGGCATGCGAGAAGATCACGGAGTAGATCCACAACCAAGTCAATAAGATGGAGTCTCAGATATCGCCTAAAAAGGTCGCCTTTTAGAAAAAGTTCCGCTTTTCTTGGTTTATGTTTCTTGAGATTGATCTCCCTGTATACATGATTGAATTTGGGTGATTTGATTTTGATTAGGTTTCGGAGTATCAGATCATTGAGCTTGCGGAGAATGTTTGCAATTTGAAGAAAGAAGAAGCATATTGGATCCTACAGATTGATATCGTCGAGAATGGTGATAAATTGGAGGTAAATTGTCCGTTTATTGCTTCGTTTTTTTGGTAATTTCTAAATATCGTGAAGAAGTTGAACTTAGGTAGCATGACATGTAATGAGTTACTGTTTTTTTTGGGAAAATTATATTTTTGATAGTATGGATTGACCGAGGATCCTTGAGAAACTTCAAAGTTGATCACGTTCTACTTCCAAATTAACCTAATTCTTTGAAAATTATCTAGATTTTATCTTAAATAAACTTAAATATCATGTTAGTTTTTTTAATTTTATCTCAATGTGTATTCTTTTAAGATGTTCTCCTTTTGGGGAATTTTCTCTGAAGATCTTAAGAATTGAATGCCAAACATGAATCAGGAAGCTATCACATTGACCCAAGTCAAAATTCATATAAATAGTTAAATCATGTGAAGCCTTCAGAAGAAAATTTAAATCTTTTTCACTTAATACAATTGTGAACTTGACACCAACACACCATGCAGTATAGTTGCACCCTGGAGTACTATAGAATGCATGACTATAGAGTTCTAAAATTATTTGGTCCACACCAACTTCCAGCTGGAATTCTTTTTTTTGTAAATGTTAGTTGTCTGATGAGGGACAATGAAATTGCATAAAGTTCAAAGACATGTCAATGTCTTGGTCTCCAGTTCCCTACCATGAAATTTCTCTGCAAAGCTTCCTCTGATCTCTGCATTATGGAATCATATTCCAGTTTATCATTGAAATATGTACCTCTTGCATGGCCACCATTTGAAATTTTGAAATCAATATCAATTTGCTGGTTAAGCATATCAAATTGATGTTTTTGTTGCATTAATGTCGAATCTGTCTCCAAGACTTCTTTTTTTCTTTCATTAGTATTAATAATGATGTTATGGTTTCCTTCAACTTCTTCTTCTCCTGAATTTCTCCCTGTAGAGCTCTTTCATGTTCCCAATTGGTCTCATGATGGTTCAAGTTTCATGGTTAACATCCAATTGGTCTCATTATGAATTTGAAATCTAAATTTGTTATTAGTGTGTCCTGATAAAAGTACTATTTTTTCTAACAATCTAATCGTGGTTCTTATTAGACATTTCAAATTTTGGTTCGTAGGTTGACAGTCCTAATTTGATATTAGGGACTTTTATCTGCATATGATGGACTGATAAAAAAAGATTGATTTGTCGCGATGCTTATCCATTTCAGTTGTTTGATGGGGAAAGAAAAAAGAAAATAATCTAATTTTCAGTCATGGGAAGGATTGCAATTTTCATGTATATGGATAATGTTAAGTTCCTGTTCTTTTATGAGTGTGCTCTGAAATTTGAATGTTTTAGGGTGAATCAAGGCTACATCCAGTTTTTTAGTGTAATTTTGGCATGCTTGTGCCATTTAATCTTTTTGATATTTAGTGCCAAAGCTGAAATTTTTACATAGCAAATTGTCTTCATAGTTGATGGGTAAGTGAAGTGCGAGAAGTGGATCCGAGATGATGATGATCATTCGGATGAATCTCAGACGGTATGGTGGTTGAAGTCTGAATGGTGGTTGAACCGACGATGAAATAAGTTTGATTTTGATGATGACTTACAGTGCGATACGGGAATATTTATACGGGAATAACTTCATATCTTTATGCTTTTGATTACTAATTATGCAGAAAAACTACTTTAGTGGCTATGTTTCAAAACAATTTGAAGTTATTCTACGCGTGATGTATATCTTCCCTCAAACAACCCTCAAAGCAGCACCCATCAAAGCCACACCTCTTTAACCCTCTTCAGTCTCTCTGTATCATGTGCAGAGGAGAGTTAACTACTGTGGAGAGTTCAGTTTCTTCAATCCTCTTCAGTTTCTTCAACCCTTAAAGCGAGGACAAATTCATTTTTGACAAAAAATTCATTTGGTTACAGGTTTTAGCCCACGGTTCAGATCGTGGCATAGCGAGAAGCGAGAACAAACGGTTCCCAATCAGTTTCTCTGCATCATCTGCCGGACACGGTTCAAATTTCAGCCCACCTCTCTCTGTTGCCACAGTTCAGGTGAGTTTGTGTTTTAAAAAATTTATAGGAAAGCATTTTTCTCCCAAAAATTTCATGTTGCAAACTTAGATAAATGTTGATTATATATATAGATTCCCCTGACAATGTTGATTATTATATATATAGATATATAGATTAGTTCATTATGTTGTTTATTTCAATTGGCAGTTTTTGTTTATAAAACATCATTCATGTTGTGTTTACTAAATCTGTTCATTATCTTCATATCAATTTTTTTGTATTCTATCAATTTATTTTATATTTTGTCAATTTCAAATTTTATGTGCACTTATAATTCCAGGAAGTCCACTCATAATTCCGTCAATTTTCAGGAAGTCTACTCATACTTCATCTCCTGCACATCTTTTATGTGCACTCATATTCTTTCAGTTTCTTGGAAGTCGACTTATAATTCATCCCTTGCACATCATTCTGTCAATTTCATATTCTGTCAATTCCAGGTTCAAAAACATTGGCATTTGTTACTTGAATTTTCTGTTACAAGTTTGATTATTTATACATGATTTTCCTAATTGAACAGAGAAAATGAGGAAAAAGTGAATGCTGATGAGATACTGAGCAAGAAGATGTCAAACATGGGGTGGGAAACAAAGATAACAATGAGAATGCAGCTGAAGAGGAAACTAAGGAGGAAAATAAGGTTAGTTCTTTCTAGCTATGCTCGTTATTGTTTTATATGCTTGCTTTGAGAATTGTTATGTGTAATCTATCATCTATTATACAATTTAGGGATGTTATCAAGAGATATTGGACAAGAGTTGTTGGATAAGAGATTTTGGTTAAGAGAATATGGATAAGAGAATTTGATAAGAGAATTTGGATAAGGGTTGAACAATTGGGTTATTGGGCAATACAATTGATGGTTAAGAGAATTTGAATATGAGTAATTGGGAGATGAGAATTTGGTTATGTCATATGCATTGAGGTTGGGTTTGAGCTTAAGTTAGGGTTGGGTTTGAACTTAAGTTAAAATTTGAACTTAAGTTCAAATTTGAAAACAAAACCCTTTCTCTTTAGGTTCACCACGTTCTGAGGGGGGGAGGAATGTTAGAGGGAATGAGAGGAGGGAAATTGTTGGATGGAAGAACTTTTGATCACATCGACTGATCACATCAACGGAGGGAATTTTTGGAGGGTAAATACCCAGTTGAAGAGAATGTTGCCGGAAGAGAAAAGTTCTGAATTTTTTCACCCTCAGGAATATCTTTGCGCCTGCTGGAAGAGCCTCCACCTTTGCGCCCGCTTGAAGAGCCTCCACCTCCACCTTGCTCGCCTCCTCACCCTCATCTGCTGGAGTACATCGGTGAGCTCTTCTTTTGTTTCATCTGCTGGAGTATTGCTTTCAGAATCCACAGTTCTGGTTCCGCAAAAAGTGAATGTATTTTAATGGAGTATTGATCCAGTTTAAAAAAAATTTGTGGGTTTCTTTTTATTGTTAAGCTGTTTATGTTTTGATTGAAAATCTTCATCTGCTGTAGATTGTGAGTGCCTCTCAAGATGGGGATATTTATCTGTTCATATTTTTAACAATGTTTTGAGAAATTTAACAATGTTTCCAGGGTAATTTATCCTAAGTACATCACCAATTCAATGGATTCTTATATCAAAAGTGTTTCAGAGTGTTTTCTCACTACAGAAGCGTTGACCGTGGACTGCCCGGTCAACGTGGTCAAGGGGCCGACTTGGGTCCCTTGGGTGCGTCGAGCACGTGCGGACGCGACGCGAATCGGAGATGCAGACGACGTGGAGTACATCAGCAGGGCTGGGTCTGGATCCTCGGCCTCGAGGGGGCTGAGGGGAAGCCTCGGCCCGGTGTGAGATGCTCGGCCTCGGACGGTCGGACGACGAGGGGAAGCCTCGGCGTCTTGACTTGGCGTGCGATCGACACGGAGCTGAGGGGAAGCCTCGGCCCGGTGTGAGGTGCTCGGCCTCGGTCGGTCGGACGACGAGGGGCAGCCTCGGTCGTCTTGCTTGGTGCGCGGCCGGCGTGGAGTGGAGGGGAAGCCTCAGCCTGTGGATCTGACGTCCTCCTGAACAGACGAGAACACTCGTCAGGGGGGGGGCGGACCTTGGTTCTGGCCAAATCCCCTCCGATGCCTAAGTCAGATGATGATCCGAAAGAGGAGGCTCGGCGGAGACGGTTCGACTCGAGAGGAGATCGAAACGACGTCCTCCGACGCGAGCGGGGGGAAGGAGATGAAATGGGGGAACTAGGTCGTTGATGGAGTACCTTAGGTTTTGTTACCTGAGATGCAGTCCTTTGTCCAGTCATCCTTCTAGCCCTTTTATAGACCTCCCGTCGTGATTACCCACGACTCACGTCCCTCGTCCGCCCCCAATCATGCCCCCTCAATCCGTCTCCCCATCGCCGCTCCCTGCGCCATCCCAGCACCTCCCCATAACGGCCATTAAGTGGCAGCGGGCCTGGGGGAACGGTTATCGCTGGAGTGGGCGAGTGACTTGCGCGTTTTCGGGGTCGGGTCGGATCGCCGTTCGGGGGTCCTCTAGGGGGCCTTGTCGGGCGGGCCTGATCTCACAGACGGGCTTCTGATCGGTAGTTGGGTTTCTGGGCTCATGCCTTTCGGGCTTCGTTTGGTGGGCTTATGTTGTTGGGCCTCCGCAAAATAGACGTATCAATTGCCCCCATCGGTGGGGCCGATCGGCCATGGCCGGTTCGGTTCGACCGATGTGACTCCTGGGGTTCCGATTGGCGCGTCAGTCGAGGCGCGGTCATAAATGAAGGTTATGATGAGGCGGGTCGATAGGACTTCCCTTGGCGCCGATTTCGAAACGCCGTCGGCTCTTTGAGGCTCGCCACGCGTTCCTGTCAGGCGTTTTGAATTCGCCCCTGGGTCTTGTATATAAGTGCCCCAGCTGCTTTGATCCCAACTTCTTCCTCGCTCTTCTCTCTGTTTCGAGCTTTCCACAAACTCGGAGTCTTCCGCCGCCTTCGTTTCCTCGCCTTCTCCAAATAAACAAAAAGGTAATTCCTTTCCCATTCTCATATTATGGCAGCTCTTAGGATAGGTGGCTCTGGCCAAGGGGCGAGGGATCCTCCTGAGTCCTGGCGGGGCGGGCCCCGATCTGTGGGATCCGGTTCCTCCTCGGGGACCCGTTCCCTCCGAGATAAAGGGAAAGGGAAGCTCTTCCCAGACTATGCTGGCGATGATGTGGCATCGGCTGCCGTGCGGCTTAATGTTCCTCCGGTTGTCCTCAGAACGCCGTCGAGGACTTCTTTTCGGGCGGTCGCAGAGATTCGGGGAAGGTACCTCTGTCACCCGTATGACGTTCGAGTCCCTTTCATCGACGAGCGGATCTGTCTTCCGAGGAGCAACGAAGTCGGCGTTTACGTCGAGATGTTCCGTCTGGGTCTTCGTTTCCCACTCAATCCCTTCTTTATCCAAGTCATGGAGTACCTAATGGTGCCCCTTTGTCAGTTTACCCCATGTTCGATTGCGGTTCTGACAGGCTTTATGATGCTCTGCTGCTCACGTGGTTTGGAGCCATCTCTCCCCCTCCTCTTCTATTTTTATCAGATCCAGACGGTCGGTCTGGGGTCATGGCTGCACCTCCGAGCCCGCGCGGGGAGGGAATACCTGATCGGGCTACCCTACTGGGCGGGGGATTGGAGCTCGGACTATGTCTTCGTGGTCTTCCTTGAGGATGCTCAGATTTTGACAGGTTGGGGTGGGCCAGGTCGGCCTTGCCCCTCGCTTACCCTCTCCGAGGCTGATCGGGTGGCCGTCGCGCTACTGTCGGCCCTCCCTTTGGAGACGAAATCTATCTGGCCTTTGCTGGACGACCTACTCCTGAAGGCCGTCTTGTGGTCTCCGGGTAGGTCGCTTTTTCAGTCCTGGATTGCCCCGTGGCTTACCCTGATTTCGGTTTCGCTTGCAGGAATGGCTGGTCGTGAGTTCACCCGCAACGTCGATGAGTTGATTCGGCGTGGAGCCGCTCGGAGCCGGGGTAGCACCTCGGGAAGGGCACCTCGGCGGACCGTTGAGGAGGAGGTGTGCCGAGCCGAGCCCACCGTGGGCAAGGTGGTGGCCGCGCATCCCACCTCTTCTTCTGGTTGTCTCCTCCCCGGGGGGGTCGCAAGGGCCGGATCCGTCCCACCAGCCCAAGTGGCGGGGGGTAATGACGGGTCCGGTGCAGCTCCTCTTGCGCTTGGCGTGCCCCCTCTTGTCCCCGAGGGTGGAGGTGGCACGAGGCGGAAGCGCTCCCCTTCGGCGCCTGTCGAGCCCCATGGTGGGAAGATGAGGAAGGAAGGCGTGGATCCCTCCAGTCTGGTGCGCTCCGTGCCCCCGGCGGCGGCCGCCGAGGATCTTCCAGTGACCCTGATGACCACCCCCGTCGCAGCGTCTCCGCCTCCATTATCGGGAATCGGTGCCCTGTTGGCGAGCAGCTCAGCCTCCCTTGAGGTCACCCCCGGGGATTCGGTGTTTGTCGACCGAGCCTTGGCTCAACAGTTGGCCGAGGGCTCCGTCCTCCCCCGGGACCGAAGTATCCTTGAGAGGGCCCCCGTCGACAAGGTGTCAGACACCTTGGTCTGGATCCTTCAACAGGTCTGGCCATCCCGCTGTCCCTTTCTTTCTTTCGCTCTCTTCTTGGCTCACGTCTTGTCGTTTAGGGTTCAACACTCGCTGTCGAGTCGCAGCGTCGAGCTGTCCGTTTGAGGGAGCTGGAGGAGTCCTCTGCGAGGGACCACGAGCGGGCTGGGGCCGTGGAGGTAGCTGCGGTGGCGGCCCAGATGGAGTCTCGGCAACTCAAGCTCCGGGTGGCCGAGCTAGAGGGACGAGTGGACAACCTCCAGGGAAAGTTGGAGGACGCCCGGCGGTCGGCCGAGGAAGCGGCGGAGTCGTTCCGCTTGGAGAGGGAGGAGTTTCAGAGGGAACTGTCGGATCGGCGTCAGGTGGCGCAGTTTGCGGATGAGGTGGAGAGGGGCGTCGTCGGGACTCTGGGGGAGAGGATCTTCGAGGTCCTCAGGGAGGCCTTTAGTAAATATGAAGACCTTATCGGCCCCCGGATCGTCGAAGTCATCCAGTCCTCCTTCCGGGATTATGCGGAGCGCGTCCGGCAGGCCCCTCCGCATGTCGATCCCCCTCGATCCGAGCAGGGCGAGGCACACGAGGATGCGTCCTCTCGAACCCGGGCCCCCTAGGTCGTCCTTCCCGGCCTGTCATCCTTGTCTTTATCCTCAAATTTTTTAGCATCCGCTTCGCTTTGGCCCGGTCTACTTGAAATGGATCCCTGACCTCGCAATCTCCATTGGCTTCTTTACCGGTTCTTTGCTTCGGAGCAAACAATTGCTAATTGCAAGGATGTTCGTTTAAGCCAGCCACTTTGTGTTCTCGGTCGACAAGTTTGGCTCTGTCGGCGTTATCCTAGTTTTCGTGGGTGACGAACTTTGTTGTTTGTCGAGAGCGGATTATTTGTAAGGAGGTTTCTCCACTTCGATTTCCTGTAAAAAAAGACAGACTTTTGTACCTCGGTTAATTGTTGGAAATGAAATTGACCTACTTGAATTTCCCACGCATTTTGCTTTGTTGCTGCGACCCCGGCTCTTCTGCTGATGGTGGCCGCTCGCCTTCTTTCTCCGGGAGGTTGCCCCTTGCCCCTCGAGTGGACAAGTCGGTTGACGTCCTCAATGGCTGGGGGGGCTGCCCCCAGTCTTATGAGTAACGGAGTCGGCCAGCGAGGGCTATGCTCCTCAGCTTAAGACTGGTCGGCGTCTGCGCTGGCTGGGGGGATTGCCCCCAGACTCACGAGCGATGTAGTCGGTCAGCAAGGGGGAAGTTCCTCGACTTAGGACCGATCGGCATTTGCGCTGGCTGGGGGGATTGCCCCCAGACTTACGAGCGATGGAGTCGGTCAGCGAGGGCGAAGCTCCTCGGCTTAGGACCGGTCGGCGTCTGCGCTGGCTGGGGGAGTTGCCCCCAGACTCACGAGCGGTGGAGTCGGTCAGCGAGGGCGAAGCTCCTCGACTTAGGACCGGTCGGCGTCTGCGATGGCTGGGGGAATTGCCCCAGACTTACGAGCGGTGGAGTCGGTCAGTGAGGGCGAAGCTCCTCTGCTTAGGACCGGTTGGCGTCTGCGCTGGCTGGGGGAGTTGCCCCCAGACTTACGAGCGATGGAGTCAGTCAACGAGGGTGAAGCTCCTCGGCTTAGGACCGGTTTTGGTTGACCCCCCGTCCGGCGAGGTGGTGGTCTTCACTCTTATGCACCCTTAGCGAAATGTTGATTCCGTCGGAGATGAAGAAAAGGTAAAAGGAGTTCATTTGTACTCTTAAAGGTCCTATTGGACTAGTACATTTGGAGGAAAAAAAAGAAATAAATCTAGACGGAGGGATGTGAACCTAGATAATCTCCTCCTGACTAGGCTGTGACTGGGGGGGTCTCGCCTGCTCACTCTATGATGCGGAGGGGTCCTTGGATGGTGTTGACCTTCTTCCCTTTGTCCCGCTGCATGGAGGTTCCTTCCCCATGGGCCGGCTCATCGGCCAAGTTCCTTGCGTGTCCTCGGCTCATCAACTTCTCAATGTCCTTCTTTAGGTGCCAGCAGTCTTCAGTGTCGTGGCCGTTGTCCTTGTGGTATTTGCAATATTTTCCCCATTTCCCCCCCTCTTTTTGTCTTCGGCAGGGGGCGATCAGCGTGCTTTTCCTTCTGCACTTGAGCGAGGATGGCGTCTGGGGTGGCGTCCCTCGTATCCTCTCTCCGCTGCTTGTTTCTCGCTCTCTTCTCTGTCCGGTACCCTTCGGGGCTGCGGCGCTCGCTATCGCCGCGCTTGGTCCCTCGTCTGGCCTTTCCTACCTCGATGGCCAAGGTTTCCTCGGTCAACATGAAGCGCTCGGCCCTCCCCATGATCCCAGGGAGGTCTTTCGGGGGATCATTATGCAGAGACTTCTTCAAGCCTCTATGGCGCAGCCCTTTCTTTAGGGCCGTTTGGACAATGAGGTTGGGAGGGCTGTTTACGTTCAGCCGTTCAGCGTTGAAGCGGCGCATAAATTATCGGAGCGGCTCGGTCGGGCCCTGCACTATGTTAAACAAATGTTCAGCATCAGGCATTACCTGTCTCCCTGCCATGAACTGTTTGCAGAACAGCTGGGTGAGTTCCTCGAAGATGTTAATGGAGCGGCTGGGTAGGCTGCGGTACCAAGTTCTTGCTACTCCCCTGAGGGTCGAATAAAAGCCCCTACAGAGTAGGGTATCATCGGCTCCCTGGAAGGACATGTCCCCCTCGTAATCCATCACGTGGTTCCCTGGATCTCCTATCCCGTCGTACTTCCCCAGCGCTGGGATCTTGAATCGAGAGGGGACCCGCGCGTCGGTTATTCTCCGCGACAGGGGGCACCGGTCTCCGTGGATGCCTCCGGGGGTCCGACACCCGCCTACCTCAGGCTCGTTTGGTTGTGGAGGTGGCACAGGCGCTGGCTGGGCTGGCTCCACGGCCCTCGCTACACTGGGGGTGGGGCTGATCCGGTGTTCCCGGCTCCTCCGGCGGGAGCTTCCGCTTCGCCGTGATCGGTCCCTCGAGCGGTGCCGATCACTCCTTCGGTGGTGGGGTGATCATGGGGAGGCATTCTCAGCTGCCCCTAACTGGGGATCTCTCTCTCTCTCTCTCTCTCTCTCTCTCCCCCCCCTCCCCACTGACCGCCCCTAACTGTGGAAAACCAAGGAGCACATGAAAATTTTGAAACCCGGGATCTCTCTCTCTCTCTCTCTCTCTCTCAAAATAGAAGAAGAAAAAATTGCCATGGCGAACTTGCTGCAGCAGTAATTCTCCTCCTCTTCTCATTAACAGAGATCTCAATCGCTTCTGCCAAGAAACCACCAGCGGCCGTCGCTCGTAGAGAGGACATCACATTCATAAGATGCCAGGCATGCGAGAAGATCACGGAGTAGATCCACAACCAAGTCAATAAGATGGAGTCTCAGATATCGCCTAAAAAGGTCGCCTTTTAGAAAAAGTTCCGCTTTTCTTGGTTTATGTTTCTTGAGATTGATCTCCCTGTATACATGATTGAATTTGGGTGATTTGATTTTGATTAGGTTTCGGAGTATCAGATCATTGAGCTTGCGGAGAATGTTTGCAATTTGAAGAAAGAAGAAGCATATTGGATCCTACAGATTGATATCGTCGAGAATGGTGATAAATTGGAGGTAAATTGTCCGTTTATTGCTTCGTTTTTTTGGTAATTTCTAAATATCGTGAAGAAGTTGAACTTAGGTAGCATGACATGTAATGAGTTACTGTTTTTTTTGGGAAAATTATATTTTTGATAGTATGGATTGACCGAGGATCCTTGAGAAACTTCAAAGTTGATCACGTTCTACTTCCAAATTAACCTAATTCTTTGAAAATTATCTAGATTTTATCTTAAATAAACTTAAATATCATGTTAGTTTTTTTAATTTTATCTCAATGTGTATTCTTTTAAGATGTTCTCCTTTTGGGGAATTTTCTCTGAAGATCTTAAGAATTGAATGCCAAACATGAATCAGGAAGCTATCACATTGACCCAAGTCAAAATTCATATAAATAGTTAAATCATGTGAAGCCTTCAGAAGAAAATTTAAATCTTTTTCACTTAATACAATTGTGAACTTGACACCAACACACCATGCAGTATAGTTGCACCCTGGAGTACTATAGAATGCATGACTATAGAGTTCTAAAATTATTTGGTCCACACCAACTTCCAGCTGGAATTCTTTTTTTTGTAAATGTTAGTTGTCTGATGAGGGACAATGAAATTGCATAAAGTTCAAAGACATGTCAATGTCTTGGTCTCCAGTTCCCTACCATGAAATTTCTCTGCAAAGCTTCCTCTGATCTCTGCATTATGGAATCATATTCCAGTTTATCATTGAAATATGTACCTCTTGCATGGCCACCATTTGAAATTTTGAAATCAATATCAATTTGCTGGTTAAGCATATCAAATTGATGTTTTTGTTGCATTAATGTCGAATCTGTCTCCAAGACTTCTTTTTTTCTTTCATTAGTATTAATAATGATGTTATGGTTTCCTTCAACTTCTTCTTCTCCTGAATTTCTCCCTGTAGAGCTCTTTCATGTTCCCAATTGGTCTCATGATGGTTCAAGTTTCATGGTTAACATCCAATTGGTCTCATTATGAATTTGAAATCTAAATTTGTTATTAGTGTGTCCTGATAAAAGTACTATTTTTTCTAACAATCTAATCGTGGTTCTTATTAGACATTTCAAATTTTGGTTCGTAGGTTGACAGTCCTAATTTGATGTTAGGGACTTTTATCTGCATATGATGGACTGATAAAAAAAGATTGATTTGTCGCGATGCTTATCCATTTCAGTTGTTTGATGGGGAAAGAAAAAAGAAAATAATCTAATTTTCAGTCATGGGAAGGATTGCAATTTTCATGTATATGGATAATGTTAAGTTCCTGTTCTTTTATGAGTGTGCTCTGAAATTTGAATGTTTTAGGGTGAATCAAGGCTACATCCAGTTTTTTAGTGTAATTTTGGCATGCTTGTGCCATTTAATCTTTTTGATATTTAGTGCCAAAGCTGAAATTTTTACATAGCAAATTGTCTTCATAGTTGATGGGTAAGTGAAGTGCGAGAAGTGGATCCGAGATGATGATGATCATTCGGATGAATCTCAGACGGTATGGTGGTTGAAGTCTGAATGGTGGTTGAACCGACGATGAAATAAGTTTGATTTTGATGATGACTTACAGTGCGATACGGGAATATTTATACGGGAATAACTTCATATCTTTATGCTTTTGATTACTAATTATGCAGAAAAACTACTTTAGTGGCTATGTTTCAAAACAATTTGAAGTTATTCTATGCGTGATGTATATCTTCCCTCAAACAACCCTCAAAGCAGCACCCATCAAAGCCACACCTCTTTAACCCTCTTCAGTCTCTCTGTATCATGTGCAGAGGAGAGTTAACTACTGTGGAGAGTTCAGTTTCTTCAATCCTCTTCAGTTTCTTCAACCCTTAAAGCGAGGACAAATTCATTTCTGACAAAAAATTCATTTGGTTACAGGTTTTAGCCCACGGTTCAGATCGTGGCATAGCGAGAAGCGAGAACAAACGGTTCCCAATCAGTTTCTCTGCATCATCTGCCGGACACGGTTCAAATTTCAGCCCACCTCTCTCTGTTGCCACAGTTCAGGTGAGTTTGTGTTTTAAAAAATTTATAGGAAAGCATTTTTCTCCCAAAAATTTCATGTTGCAAACTTAGATAAATGTTGATTATATATATAGATTCCCCTGACAATGTTGATTATTATATATATAGATATATAGATTAGTTCATTATGTTGTTTATTTCAATTGGCAGTTTTTGTTTATAAAACATCATTCATGTTGTGTTTACTAAATCTGTTCATTATCTTCATATCAATTTTTTTGTATTCTATCAATTTATTTTATATTTTGTCAATTTCAAATTTTATGTGCACTTATAATTCCAGGAAGTCCACTCATAATTCCGTCAATTTTCAGGAAGTCTACTCATACTTCATCTCCTGCACATCTTTTATGTGCACTCATATTCTTTCAGTTTCTTGGAAGTCGACTTATAATTCATCCCTTGCACATCATTCTGTCAATTTCATATTCTGTCAATTCCAGGTTCAAAAACATTGGCATTTGTTACTTGAATTTTCTGTTACAAGTTTGATTATTTATACATGATTTTCCTAATTGAACAGAGAAAATGAGGAAAAAGTGAATGCTGATGAGATACTGAGCAAGAAGATGTCAAACATGGGGTGGGAAACAAAGATAACAATGAGAATGCAGCTGAAGAGGAAACTAAGGAGGAAAATAAGGTTAGTTCTTTCTAGCTATGCTCGTTATTGTTTTATATGCTTGCTTTGAGAATTGTTATGTGTAATCTATCATCTATTATACAATTTAGGGATGTTATCAAGAGATATTGGACAAGAGTTGTTGGATAAGAGATTTTGGTTAAGAGAATATGGATAAGAGAATTTGATAAGAGAATTTGGATAAGGGTTGAACAATTGGGTTATTGGGCAATACAATTGATGGTTAAGAGAATTTGAATATGAGTAATTGGGAGATGAGAATTTGGTTATGTCATATGCATTGAGGTTGGGTTTGAGCTTAAGTTAGGGTTGGGTTTGAACTTAAGTTAAAATTTGAACTTAAGTTCAAATTTGAAAACAAAACCCTTTCTCTTTAGGTTCACCACGTTCTGAGGGGGGGAGGAATGTTAGAGGGAATGAGAGGAGGGAAATTGTTGGATGGAAGAACTTTTGATCACATCGACTGATCACATCAACGGAGGGAATTTTTGGAGGGTAAATACCCAATTGAAGAGAATGTTGCCGGAAGAGAAAAGTTCTGAATTTTTTCACCCTCAGGAATATCTTTGCGCCTGCTGGAAGAGCCTCCACCTTTGCGCCCGCTTGAAGAGCCTCCACCTCCACCTTGCTCGCCTCCTCACCCTCATCTGCTGGAGTACATCGGTGAGCTCTTCTTTTGTTTCATCTGCTGGAGTATTGCTTTCAGAATCCACAGTTCTGGTTCCGCAAAAAGTGAATGTATTTTAATGGAGTATTGATCCAGTTTAAAAAAAATTTGTGGGTTTCTTTTTATTGTTAAGCTGTTTATGTTTTGATTGAAAATCTTCATCTGCTGTAGATTGTGAGTGCCTCTCAAGATGGGGATATTTATCTGTTCATATTTTTAACAATGTTTTGAGAAATTTAACAATGTTTCCAGGGTAATTTATCCTAAGTACATCACCAATTCAATGGATTCTTATATCAAAAGTGTTTCAGAGTGTTTTCTCACTACAGAAGCGTTGACCGTGGACTGCCCGGTCAACGTGGTCAAGGGGCCGACTTGGGTCCCTTGGGTGCGTCGAGCACGTGCGGACGCGACGCGAATCGGAGATGCAGACGACGTGGAGTACATCAGCAGGGCTGGGTCTGGATCCTCGGCCTCGAGGGGGCTGAGGGGAAGCCTCGGCCCGGTGTGAGATGCTCGGCCTCGGACGGTCGGACGACGAGGGGAAGCCTCGGCGTCTTGACTTGGCGTGCGATCGACACGGAGCTGAGGGGAAGCCTCGGCCCGGTGTGAGGTGCTCGGCCTCGGTCGGTCGGACGACGAGGGGTAGCCTCGGTCGTCTTGCTTGGTGCGCGGCCGGCGTGGAGTGGAGGGGAAGCCTCAGCCTGTGGATCTGACGTCCTCCTGAACAGACGAGAACACTCGTCAGGGGGGGCGGACCTTGGTTCTGGCCAAATCCCCTCCGATGCCTAAGTCAGATGATGATCCGAAAGAGGAGGCTCGGCGGAGACGGTTCGACTCGAGAGGAGATCGAAACGACGTCCTCCGACGCGAGCGGGGGGAAGGAGATGAAATGGGGGAACTAGGTCGTTGATGGAGTACCTTAGGTTTTGTTACCTGAGATGCAGTCCTTTGTCCAGTCATCCTTCTAGCCCTTTTATAGACCTCCCGTCGTGATTACCCACGACTCACGTCCCTCGTCCGCCCCCAATCATGCCCCCTCAATCCGTCTCCCCATCGCCGCTCCCTGCGCCATCCCAGCACCTCCCCATAACGACCATTAAGTGGCAGCGGGCCTGGGGGAACGGTTATCGCTGGAGTGGGCGAGTGACTTGCGCGTTTTCGGGGTCGGGTCGGATCGCCGTTCGGGGGTCCTCTAGGGGGCCTTGTCGGGCGGGCCTGATCTCACAGACGGGCTTCTGATCGGTAGTTGGGTTTCTGGGCTCATGCCTTTCGGGCTTCGTTTGGTGGGCTTATGTTGTTGGGCCTCCGCAAAATAGACGTATCAATTGCCCCCATCGGTGGGGCCGATCGGCCATGGCCGGTTCGGTTCGACCGATGTGACTCCTGGGGTTCCGATTGGCGCGTCAGTCGAGGCGCGGTCATAAATGAAGGTTATGATGAGGCGGGTCGATAGGACTTCCCTTGGCGCCGATTTCGAAACGCCGTCGGCTCTTTGAGGCTCGCCACGCGTTCCTGTCAGGCGTTTTGAATTCGCCCCTGGGTCTTGTATATAAGTGCCCCAGCTGCTTTGATCCCAACTTCTTCCTCGCTCTTCTCTCTGTTTCGAGCTTTCCACAAACTCGGAGTCTTCCGCCGCCTTCGTTTCCTCGCCTTCTCCAAATAAACAAAAAGGTAATTCCTTTCCCATTCTCATATTATGGCAGCTCTTAGGATAGGTGGCTCTGGCCAAGGGGCGAGGGATCCTCCTGAGTCCTGGCGGGGCGGGCCCCGATCTGTGGGATCCTGTTCCTCCTCGGGGACCCGTTCCCTCCGAGATAAAGGGAAAGGGAAGCTCTTCCCAGACTATGCTGGCGATGATGTGGCATCGGCTGCCGTGCGGCTTAATGTTCCTCCGGTTGTCCTCAGAACGCCGTCGAGGACTTCTTTTCGGGCGGTCGCAGAGATTCGGGGAAGGTACCTCTGTCACCCGTATGACGTTCGAGTCCCTTTCATCGACGAGCGGATCTGTCTTCCGAGGAGCAACGAAGTCGGCGTTTACGTCGAGATGTTCCGTCTGGGTCTTCGTTTCCCACTCAATCCCTTCTTTATCCAAGTCATGGAGTACCTAATGGTGCCCCTTTGTCAGTTTACCCCATGTTCGATTGCGGTTCTGACAGGCTTTATGATGCTCTGCTGCTCACGTGGTTTGGAGCCATCTCTCCCCCTCCTCTTCTATTTTTATCAGATCCAGACGGTCGGTCTGGGGTCATGGCTGCACCTCCGAGCCCGCGCGGGGAGGGAATACCTGATCGGGCTACCCTACTGGGCGGGGGATTGGAGCTCGGACTATGTCTTCGTGGTCTTCCTTGAGGATGCTCAGATTTTGACAGGTTGGGGTGGGCCAGGTCGGCCTTGCCCCTCGCTTACCCTCTCCGAGGCTGATCGGGTGGCCGTCGCGCTACTGTCGGCCCTCCCTTTGGAGACGAAATCTATCTGGCCTTTGCTGGACGACCTACTCCTGAAGGCCGTCTTGTGGTCTCCGGGTAGGTCGCTTTTTCAGTCCTGGATTGCCCCGTGGCTTACCCTGATTTCGGTTTCGCTTGCAGGAATGGCTGGTCGTGAGTTCACCCGCAACGTCGATGAGTTGATTCGGTGTGGAGCCGCTCGGAGCCGGGGTAGCACCTCGGGAAGGGCACCTCGGCGGACCGTTGAGGAGGAGGTGTGCCGAGCCGAGCCCACCGTGGGCAAGGTGGTGGCCGCGCATCCCACCTCTTCTTCTGGTTGTCTCCTCCCCGGGGGGGTCGCAAGGGCCGGATCCGTCCCACCAGCCCAAGTGGCGGGGGGTAATGACGGGTCCGGTGCAGCTCCTCTTGCGCTTGGCGTGCCCCCTCTTGTCCCCGAGGGTGGAGGTGGCACGAGGCGGAAGCGCTCCCCTTCGGCGCCTGTCGAGCCCCATGGTGGGAAGATGAGGAAGGAAGGCGTGGATCCCTCCAGTCTGGTGCGCTCCGTGCCCCCGGCGGCGGCCGCCGAGGATCTTCCAGTGACCCTGATGACCACCCCCGTCGCAGCGTCTCCGCCTCCATTATCGGGAATCGGTGCCCTGTTGGCGAGCAGCTCAGCCTCCCTTGAGGTCACCCCCGGGGATTCGGTGTTTGTCGACCGAGCCTTGGCTCAACAGTTGGCCGAGGGCTCCGTCCTCCCCCGGGACCGAAGTATCCTTGAGAGGGCCCCCGTCGACAAGGTGTCAGACACCTTGGTCTGGATCCTTCAACAGGTCTGGCCATCCCGCTGTCCCTTTCTTTCTTTCGCTCTCTTCTTGGCTCACGTCTTGTCGTTTAGGGTTCAACACTCGCTGTCGAGTCGCAGCGTCGAGCTGTCCGTTTGAGGGAGCTGGAGGAGTCCTCTGCGAGGGACCACGAGCGGGCTGGGGCCGTGGAGGTAGCTGCGGTGGCGGCCCAGATGGAGTCTCGGCAACTCAAGCTCCGGGTGGCCGAGCTAGAGGGACGAGTGGACAACCTCCAGGGAAAGTTGGAGGACGCCCGGCGGTCGGCCGAGGAAGCGGCGGAGTCGTTCCGCTTGGAGAGGGAGGAGTTTCAGAGGGAACTGTCGGATCGGCGTCAGGTGGCGCAGTTTGCGGATGAGGTGGAGAGGGGCGTCGTCGGGACTCTGGGGGAGAGGATCTTCGAGGTCCTCAGGGAGGCCTTTAGTAAATATGAAGACCTTATCGGCCCCCGGATCGTCGAAGTCATCCAGTCCTCCTTCCGGGATTATGCGGAGCGCGTCCGGCAGGCCCCTCCGCATGTCGATCCCCCTCGATCCGAGCAGGGCGAGGCACACGAGGATGCGTCCTCTCGAACCCGGGCCCCCTAGGTCGTCCTTCCCGGCCTGTCATCCTTGTCTTTATCCTCAAATTTTTTAGCATCCGCTTCGCTTTGGCCCGGTCTACTTGAAATGGATCCCTGACCTCGCAATCTCCATTGGCTTCTTTACCGGTTCTTTGCTTCGGAGCAAACAATTGCTAATTGCAAGGATGTTCGTTTAAGCCAGCCACTTTGTGTTCTCGGTCGACAAGTTTGGCTCTGTCGGCGTTATCCTAGTTTTCGTGGGTGACGAACTTTGTTGTTTGTCGAGAGCGGATTATTTGTAAGGAGGTTTCTCCACTTCGATTTCCTGTAAAAAAAGACAGACTTTTGTACCTCGGTTAATTGTTGGAAATGAAATTGACCTACTTGAATTTCCCACGCATTTTGCTTTGTTGCTGCGACCCCGGCTCTTCTGCTGATGGTGGCCGCTCGCCTTCTTTCTCCGGGAGGTTGCCCCTTGCCCCTCGAGTGGACAAGTCGGTTGACGTCCTCAATGGCTGGGGGGGCTGCCCCCAGTCTTATGAGTAACGGAGTCGGCCAGCGAGGGCTATGCTCCTCAGCTTAAGACTGGTCGGCGTCTGCGCTGGCTGGGGGGATTGCCCCCAGACTCACGAGCGATGTAGTCGGTCAGCAAGGGGGAAGTTCCTCGACTTAGGACCGATCGGCATTTGCGCTGGCTGGGGGGATTGCCCCCAGACTTACGAGCGATGGAGTCGGTCAGCGAGGGCGAAGCTCCTCGGCTTAGGACCGGTCGGCGTCTGCGCTGGCTGGGGGAGTTGCCCCCAGACTCACGAGCGGTGGAGTCGGTCAGCGAGGGCGAAGCTCCTCGACTTAGGACCGGTCGGCGTCTGCGATGGCTGGGGGAATTGCCCCCAGACTTACGAGCGGTGGAGTCGGTCAGTGAGGGCGAAGCTCCTCTGCTTAGGACCGGTTGGCGTCTGCGCTGGCTGGGGGAGTTGCCCCCAGACTTACGAGCGATGGAGTCAGTCAACGAGGGTGAAGCTCCTCGGCTTAGGACCGGTTTTGGTTGACCCCCCGTCCGGCGAGGTGGTGGTCTTCACTCTTATGCACCCTTAGCGAAATGTTGATTCCGTCGGAGATGAAGAAAAGGTAAAAGGAGTTCATTTGTACTCTTAAAGGTCCTATTGGACTAGTACATTTGGAGGAAAAAAAAGAAATAAATCTAGACGGAGGGATGTGAACCTAGATAATCTCCTCCTGACTAGGCTGTGACTGGGGGGGTCTCGCCTGCTCACTCTATGATGCGGAGGGGTCCTTGGATGGTGTTGACCTTCTTCCCTTTGTCCCGCTGCATGGAGGTTCCTTCCCCATGGGCCGGCTCATCGGCCAAGTTCCTTGCGTGTCCTCGGCTCATCAACTTCTCAATGTCCTTCTTTAGGTGCCAGCAGTCTTCAGTGTCGTGGCCGTTGTCCTTGTGGTATTTGCAATATTTTCCCCATTTCCCCCCCTCTTTTTGTCTTCGGCAGGGGGCGATCAGCGTGCTTTTCCTTCTGCACTTGAGCGAGGATGGCGTCTGGGGTGGCGTCCCTCGTATCCTCTCTCCGCTGCTTGTTTCTCGCTCTCTTCTCTGTCCGGTACCCTTCGGGGCTGCGGCGCTCGCTATCGCCGCGCTTGGTCCCTCGTCCGGCCTTTCCTACCTCGATGGCCAAGGTTTCCTCGGTCAACATGAAGCGCTCGGCCCTCCCCATGATCCCAGGGAGGTCTTTCGGGGGATCATTATGCAGAGACTTCTTCAAGCCTCTATGGCGCAGCCCTTTCTTTAGGGCCGTTTGGACAATGAGGTTGGGAGGGCTGTTTACGTTCAGCCGTTCAGCGTTGAAGCGGCGCATAAATTATCGGAGCGGCTCGGTCGGGCCCTGCACTATGTTAAACAAATGTTCAGCATCAGGCATTACCTGTCTCCCTGCCATGAACTGTTTGCAGAACAGCTGGGTGAGTTCCTCGAAGATGTTAATGGAGCGGCTGGGTAGGCTGCGGTACCAAGTTCTTGCTACTCCCCTGAGGGTCGAATAAAAGCCCCTACAGAGTAGGGTATCATCGGCTCCCTGGAAGGACATGTCCCCCTCGTAATCCATCACGTGGTTCCCTGGATCTCCTATCCCGTCGTACTTCCCCAGCGCTGGGATCTTGAATCGAGAGGGGACCCGCGCGTCGGTTATTCTCCGCGACAGGGGGCACCGGTCTCCGTGGATGCCTCCGGGGGTCCGACACCCGCCTACCTCAGGCTCGTTTGGTTGTGGAGGTGGCACAGGTGCTGGCTGGGCTGGCTCCACGGCCCTCGCTACACTGGGGGTGGGGCTGATCCGGTGTTCCCGGCTCCTCCGGCGGGAGCTTCCGCTTCACCGTGATCGGTCCCTCGAGCGGTGCCGATCACTCCTTCGGTGGTGGGGTGATCATGGCCGACGAGACGACGCGGTCACCGATTCGTCCCACGTGTATTCGGTACCCCTCCTGCTCCTTTCGCGATGAGAGGAGGAGGCGCGCGATCTCGCCTGGTGGGAGCTGGGCAGTGTGAACCGACGCTCCGGGTTCGGTCTTCGGTTTCTGTGGTCAGCGACCACAGCAGACCGCAGGAGCGGTGGGCCCCCCTCCCAGCGATGGCCGTCGCCCAGCGCGTCTCCGTTGGCTGGCGCGGTGCCGATGATCTGCTGTATCGTCGTGACCAACGTCTGGATGTTCGTGTTGGTCTCTTGGTCCAGGGCACGGAGCTGCCCCTGCATGGCCAGCTCGGACCCGCCAGTCTCTTCGGCTAAGGGGGCGGGGTGATTGCAGTTGGGTGCGCCCTCAAGGTTGTTGTTGGGTGCGCCATTCCCCTCCTCCGGGATGGGGGGCATGCGTCTCTTCCCGTTGCAGGCATGTGCCATTGCAGGTGCGGTTTGTTTCTTCGTGGGATAGTTCGTTTCCCACAGACGGCGCCAGATGTTTCAGAGTGTTTTCTCACTACAGAAGCGTTGACCGTGGACTGCCCGGTCAACGTGGTCAAGTGGCCGACTTGGGTCCCTTGGGTGCGTCGAGCACGTGCGGACGTGACGCGAATCGGAGATGCAGACGACGTGGAGTACGTCAGCAGGGCCGGGTCTGGATCCTCGGCCTCGAGTGGGCTGAGGGGAAGCCTCGGCCCGGTGTGAGATGCTCGGCCTCGGACGGTCGGACGACGAGGGGAAGCCTCGGCGTCTTGACTTGGCGTGCGATCGACACGGAGCTAAGGGGAAGCCTCGGCCCGGTGTGAGGTGCTCGGCCTCGGTCGGTCGGACGGTGAGGGGTAGCCTCGGTCGTCTTGCTTGGTGCGCGGCCGGCGTGGAGTGGAGGGGAAGCCTCAGCCTGTGGATCTGACGTCCTCCTGAACAGACGAGAACACACGTCAGGGGGGGCGGACCTTGGTTCCGGCCAAATCCCCTCCGATGCCTAAGTCAGATGCTGATCCGAAAGAGGAGGCTCGGCGGAGACGGTTCGACTCGAGAGGAGATCGGAACGACGTCCTCCGACGCGAGCGGGGGGAAGGAGATGAAATGGGGGAACTAGGTCGTTGATGGAGTACCTTAGGTTTTGTTACCTGAGATGCGGTCCTTTGTCCAGTCATCCTTCTAGCCCTTTTATAGACCTCCCGTCGTGATTACCCATGACTCACGTCCCTCGTCCGCCCCCAATCGTGCCCCCTCAATCCGTCTCCCCATCGCCGCTCCCTGCGCCATCCCAGCACCTCCCCATAACGGCCATTAAGTGGCAGCGGGCCTGGGGGAACGGTTATCGCTGGAGTGGGCGAGTGACTTGCGCGTTTTCGGGGTCGGGTCGGATCGCCGTTCGGGGGTCCTCTAGGGGGCCTTGTCGGGCGGGCCTGATCTCACAGACGGGCTTCTGATCGGTAGTTGGGTTTCTGGGCTCATGCCTTTCGGGCTTCGTTTGGTGGGCTTATGTTGTTGGGCCTCCGCAAAATAGACGTATCAATTGCCCCCATCGGTGGGGCCGATCGGCCATGGCCGGTTCGGTTCGACCGATGTGACTCCTGGGGTTCCGATTGGCGCGTCAGTCGAGGCGCTGTTTATG